>CM032456.1:72385021-72438632 GCA_019049505.1 Pachyrhynchus sulphureomaculatus
AAATTTACGTCATTGGAACCTTTTCCTGCATCGCCATTATTTTCATTAGTGTCTATATCATAATTATATTTATATATATATTTATACGAGGCTGGTTTGAAAAGTCCGTGCAAAGTCCGAGAGATGGCACCACCGGCGAGTATCCAGGTCATATTTAGTTAGTAGCATCTCTTGAATGAACGCACACCAAGTTTCAGCCATATTGGTCTATTTCTTTGTGTTTGGCATTCGTGTAAATCAAGGAATTCGAGTCATTTTCAAGAAATGGACGAAAAATAATTTCGTGTGGTGATTAAACATTACTTTATGAAAGGCAAAACGCCTCAGGAGACTAAAGAGAAGCTTGATAAACATTATGGTGACTCTGCACCTTCGATTAGAACAGTTTATAAGTGGTTTCAAAATTTTCGGACTGGCCATATGGGCACAAGTGACGCTGAACGTTCTGGACGGCCTGTGAAGGTTACGACTCCAGAAATCATTGATCAAATCCATGAATGGTGATGGATGACAGAAGAGTTAAGGTGCGTGAGATTGCTAGTGCTGTGTGCATCTCGACTGAACGGGTACATAATATTTTGTATAAACATTTAGACATGAGAAAGCTATCCGCAAGATGGGTGCCGCGATTGCTCACGCTTGACCAAAAACGAAATCGTGTGAAGTGTTGCAAGGATGATTTGCAGCTGTTCCAGAAGAATCCGGAGGACTTTAAGCGTCGTTTCGTCACTGTGGATGAAACATGGATACATTACTATACTCCTGAGACCAAACAACAATCTAAACAATGGGTTACCAAAGGGGAATCTGCACCAAAAAAGGCGAAGACCGTTCCTTCGGCCGGAAAGGTTATGGCGACTGTCTTTTGGGATTCGCAAGGGATAATCCTCATCGACTATCTGGAAAAGGGTAAAACTATTACAGGTGAATATTATTCATCGTTATTAGACCGTTTGAAAACCGAGCTGCAAGAAAAACGCCCGCGATTGGCCCACAAGAAAGTCCTTTTCCATCACGACAACGCACCAGCACACACCTCAGCAGGTGTGGTCGCAAAATTAATGGAATTAGGATTCCAACTCGTTTCACATCCCTCCTATTCTCCAGACTTGGCTCCCTCGGACTACTATTTGTTCCCCAATTTGAAGAAATGGCTGGCGGGACAAAGATTTTATTCAAACGAGGAGGTGATTGCAGACACTAATGGATATTTTGCAGACTTGGACAAATCCTATTATTCGGAAGGGATCAACAAACTAGAACATCGTTGGACGAAGTGTATAAACCTAAAGGAGACTATGTCGAAAAATAAAAAAGGTTTACCCCAAACACATAAGTAGTTTTTTTTTTGCACGGACTTTTCAAACCAGCCTCGTATATATTTATATATATATATATATATATATATATATATATATATATATACCTACTTTTTAATTAGCATTTTTCGGGGGTGCGAAAATATGAAACACTCCGGAAATTTTTCAAAGAGGTTGCGAAAATTAAATTCGTCGGTGCTAAAGATGTGAAAGCAGCGCAAGAGCACATTTTAAACATTTACACAAAAATTCATGTAACAACATTATGGTAACTTTCAATCAATATATTTATTTAAAAAAGTTATTACCTATTAGAAACCAATCAACCAACAAAAGATAAAACTGAAAAAGTACTTAGTTTTAATATCAAAGCAATAATGGTTATATTCCTCCATTTTTTATTATTTTTTAGAATTCCATCGATTGTATGAAGTGCTGTCCCTAGCTGACTCTTTTGACCTAAATAATATTGTCTCTCAAGTAAGAACGTGACCGCTCGTGTTCTTGAAAAAATGTGTTTCGAGAACATTTTTTTTGCCATCAGTGTATTCTTTGGTGTGCTAACAACGGCGCAATTACTTACCAAATTATCCAATCGCCTCCTACATCAATAATCGCCTGACATCTTTGAGGATACTGTCGACAAAATTTTCTGCAATGATCTCCAAATTTTTCGAACTTCGCGAGAGAAATAAGAAGTCCTCATAGTCTTTTCTTTTAGCTTTCTCTTTACAAGGGATAAAATGTTTTCAATAGGGTTGGCGTCCGGCGATTGTGAGGGCCACTCTAGTATCTTATTGTGGGCCTAAGCAAGCCACTCCTTGACGCAGAGTCAATTTCGGATCCCGTGAAAACAAAGATACGATTCGTTTTTTCGACTCTCGGAGCGACTTTGCCTACCGAGCCACATTTTGGTAAGTCGTCGACATTTTATCGTTAAAACGACACTTCTTCACAAACGAAACCGACTTTTTAATATATTTAGCGGCCTTTTGGATGAAAACAAAGAAAGATTGCTTCTGACTGACGCGCAAACACGTGGCTCATTTTGGATTTCACGTAATTTCGACGCAAGTTCAGAATCGACTGATACTTTTACTAAAATGCGTCGTAGACAAAGGTTACCTCTACCGATTTTTTGTTGAATCGCTAGAATCGCATCTACCAAAAATGAATTATCGCGGACACGTCTTACTTGACAGACTGTACATACTTTTTAGGGATACAATTCTAAAAAACAAATAAATTTAACAACAAAAAAACACAAATTTTCACTTTTTAACGACGTCAACTCAACTAACATTGTAACCTGTCAATCTTATTTTTCATCTAAGATAAATATACTTACTTATGGAAAGATCTCTTTGACCATCTAAATTGCACCTGGACCACTGCGCCAATGTATGGATTGCAACAAAGTTGGCACCATATTCGCAGTTTGGATTTGTTAAAACTCCCCTCAATTTTGGAATTAAGTCCGGAGATCTTCCAGAATAAGGTCCTAAAAAAACTCTCTTCTGGTCGTAATCATTGGCGTGGAGATTGTCCCAAATTACAGGAGGGCGCCTAAGAGCTTCTGTTATTTCTTGAATGTTTTCTTTTGTAAGAATTCTTGAAATTACTTTGTTTCCTAAAAAATTATTATATTGCGGTAATATTATTTTACACGTTATTTTAACAACTAAAAATAGATTTTTTTTCAATATAAGTGCCCTACTTTTAACTACGTCTAGTAAAGTTCTTTTCTGCTTTACTATAAGTCGAGATTAAATTTTTACACAAATAGTATTCTTTGAACAATTAGATTACTAGTGGAAAAAGCAAATGAATACAAGGTCACCTTGTGGATAGCAACGGTTGACTACGAAAAAGCATTTGATTCGGTAGAGATATGGGCAGTCCTTAACGCCTTAAATAACAGCAGAGTCGATGAAAGATACACAACTCTGCTTGAAGAAAAATAGATCTAAAAATAAACTTGACCAAAACCAAATATTTGAACAATGAAAGTAAAGATCTTTCACTAATCGGTTCCCAGGTGGTTATGAATTTCCTCAGTTTTCTGTGTACTAGTATGGATACGCCTTGTTTTGCTCTATCTTCTTTGGGCACTCCACTATAAAAGTGATCGTAACGCCCCCAACTTTCGGAGCCTTTTCCTTTCTTCTTTGTTTCCGTCAGTACTGCAATTTCGACTCGAAGATTTTCTAATTCATTTAAAACTTCATTTACTTTCCTGGAGAAACCTTGTATGTTCCATGTACCACATATCGTTGTCCTTCTTCTTTGCTGTTTTCGTCTTCGTATATCCGTTCGATTCCGAGGCTTTGGATTAGGTTTTTTAGCAGAGGCTTTTTTTACATAGGGTAGGGAGCTGGCCTACCGCTACAACTCTCCTCCTTTGTCCGGGCTTGGGACCGGCAGTGACAACTGTAAGCTACTCAATCCACCTACAGCCGCCCCCGCGATACTACATTGTACACGCTATCATTCGCAGATGACCAGGTAGTAGTCGCTCAGGACATAGATGATATGGAATACATGACACGAAAACTTATGGATGAATATGAAAAATGGGGCCTAGAAGTCAATATTAAAAAGACCGAGTACATGTGCGTCGGAGAACAACAGAAGGACTTGAAACTGGCCACAGGACACACCATCAAACACTGTGCCAGTTATAAGTATTTGGGAACGAGAATATCTAGGGACGGAACACTGGAAGAAGCAATATTCGAGAGGAATATCCAAGGAAGAAAAGCGATTGCAATGCTTAATAGTATACTATGGGACAAAAACATAACCACTGAAAATAAGAAGAGAATTTACAACTCAATAGTGAAAAGTATAATAACTTACAGCTCCCAGGTGTGGCCATTAAAGGAAAGAACAGAAAAAATACTAAAAGCTACAGAAATGGATTTCTGGAGACGAGCAGCCAGAAAATCCAGAAAAGACCGCATACCAAATGACACGATAAGGCGAGCTTTAGAAATAAAGCATGATATAGTGGACGAAATCAGAACCCAACAGTTGGTATGGTACGGACATGTACAGAGAATGTCACAAGACCGACTGCCTAAAAAGATTTTAAATTGGAACCCTCATGGAAAAAGAAAGCGAGGAAGACCACGCCAAAGCTGGAGAGCAGGAATCAACAAGGAAGTACTAGAGAGAGATCTGGAGGAGGAGGGATGGAGAAACCGGGAGGAGTGGAAATTAGGCATCGGAAGACGGAAGACGGAAGACGTTATAAAAACCGATATATATATATATATATATTATATATATATATATATATATATATATATATATATATATATATATATATATATATATATATATATATATATATATATATATATATATATATATAAAGTAAAGATAACAGTCAAGAACTATTAATAGAAGGTAAAAGAATAGGAAAGGTACAAACATTCTTATATTTAGGACCAAAAATCGAAATATCAAAAAATAATTTAAAGGCTGACTTGGACAGAAGAGTCTCGTTAGTTTGGTCTGCGTTCGAAAGGTTACAACCTACATTTAAATTGGACATCCTAAATACAATAAAAGCCAGAGTATTTGGTCAATATGTACTGCCTGAAACATGGGCTTTGAATAAAAGCATAATAAATAAACTCCAGGTAACCCACAGATGAATGGAGAGGAAAATGCTAAATATTAGATTCCAAGATCATATTCCTAACATCAAGTTCGAAGAAGATCAAAAGTGAGAGATGTATTACAAGAAATATATATATTAAGGTGGAATTGGGCGGGGCATATCGCAAAGAAGAATGATAACAGATGTACACGCTGTATAGTTGAATGGAGACCTAGAGAACACAAGAGATGCAGAGGTAGACTACAGGCAAGATGGACGGACGACATAAAAAGATTAGCAGGAGACGATTGGATGCAAAGAGCAACCAACAAAGCTCATTAGAGACAACTTGGAAAGGCTTACATCCAACTACGGAAGAAATAAGCTAATGATGATGAATATAATGATGATTCTGGCCAGCTAGTATGCACAGTTTATAGGAATGAAGATTCTAGTGCTTGCTAAAGAAGATTATGCACGGGGATTTAGAACACGATGGATCCCTTACAATAGAGCAGAAACTGAGGAGAAAAGAAATTCCTCAAGAACATTTGGCCACTTTAAAGGACGATTAGAGTTATTTTTCGCGAATTGACACAGGCGACAGGTGTTCTATTAGGACTCCCCCATGACGCAAGAGTCGTAATGGATTCATAAGGTGAAAACTTAGGCAACTTCTGGAAAGTTGATGGCGACCATTCCTTGAGACTGCGAAGGAGTTTTACTTAAAGAATATATAGAAAAAGGATCCACGCTTAATGAAGAAGTTTATGGAAGGACGATTCAAACCTAAAGCGGGCCATTAAAGAAAAACCGGCCAAGTGCAATTAGTAGTTTCATACGGCGATTGCTTTTAAAATAAAATAAAATCCTTACCTAAGCTCAGTTCAGTAGGTTCCTAAGATGAATATAATAGTGATGTAAAGTATCGGTACTTTCGAGCATTTCGGGTACTCGGTATTTCTTAAAAAAGTACCCCTTACATTGTACCCAGTACAAAGTACCGATGTCGTCACGTAGTTGTCAATATACCTACCTACACTAGTCGGTGGCTGGCCAGATTATTACTGAACGGCGTAACAGACTCAAATCAAATCATGTAAATAAACTAATTTTTCTCAACTGTAAATAGTTTTTGTTGAATGTTAAAAAATGAAAAATGGCGTAAAAGTTTCCGGGGCTATAAAGTTTAATTTTGTTGTAATATTCATTTACTTATTTTCATTGTTTTTAAGTACTGAGAGTATATAGGTACTTTTATAATTTTCTGTATTATATTTGTATATTATATTAATAAAATATTTTCTTATTTTAATTTCAAACTGTTTCTAAAGCTTGAGAATAAATATTTTCAAAATTATTGATTTATTCTTTATGTATTTATTACCGTGTCCAATTAATTTAATGATTAAAAATGCAAATTTTGCTTGCATTCCTAATTGTGAGCGCTCGTTTGTATTTACCATCCAGTTTAATTTCGGGTATATGTATGTATAGTTTATAATTGTATACGCGCACCTATTCTTGTTAATCATTACCATGTACCGAAACCGAACGCTACCAATGAAACCGAGATATATTTTGTGAAGACGAGTAGGTATCTACTGCTATCGGTATGGCATTGGCAGTTTTAGTTTGGTTGGCCGCAGGCCGCATACTCCATTAATGTGCAGATACCTTGTACCAGGTACATTTATTGTCGACTACCCGCTACTTTGTATCCGGTAGTTACAATATTGACATCTCTAGTATACAACACTGATCAGTACTTTTCGAGATAGGGTGGGGAAACAACGATTTTTGGCCATTTTTTAAAAATAATACAAAGAAAAGTGTGCGCAAGTATTACATCATATATATTTTTGAACTTGTGTTTTCACAAACTTTTATTTGACACCCCACTCAATGACCTGGTAATAATTTTTTTCACTTCCAATTTCACCCACCCTAAACTAACCCCTTAAGTCAAAATTTAACTTTCAAAACTGCACAGCTCTGACTGGGCTATCAACTCCTATATTTGGGCTAAATTTTAACTTTACATATCAAATAGTTCCGGAGAAAATCGGGTGTGACAGACAGACGGGCACTGAAGTGATCCCATAGGTGTTCCTTACGGAACACAAAAAACGAATTTATGCAGAACCAAAACTTTCCTGTTGTGACAATTGCAGTGTTCACGAGGTTGCATAGTTAAAGCTAGTACCCTATTGCTTTGATTTACGGCACTGTGACTTCCTTTTGTACAAACATTTGAAGAAAAACTTCTGGAGTTAAAAATGTTCCCTGGATACGGGTTAAAAGCACCCGTAGAGTCGGTTTTTGAGGCCCCAACTAACAGACGGAATAAAGCAACTCCAAAAACGCTGAACTAAGTGTAAACGGCAGTGATACAGAAAAATCATAGCTAAGTAGATAATTTTGAAAAAAATTTTTTTTGGAATGTGAAAAACGAGATCTGTAAGAAATAATAATACTGAAAAGATGATTAAAATGAAAGACAACAGCACAACAGCAATATACAAGACACACAGAGACACGGAAGATAAAGAAAGGTTAAATAAATTTTCATATATTCTCCTCTATGTTAATTTTAATAATTCTCTATGTATATGAACTTAAACTGTTTTTCAGTCTTACCTGTCCACATAATATCAATTTCCTGGGCTAATTTAGATCCTAAAGTATTCAAATACTCTGAATTAGTGACATTCGGTACAGCTCTAGTTGAACAATATTGTGTAGGGCATACGAGAAACTTTGGCTGTCCCAAATGCTGGAATATTTCATTAGTGATGGATACCTGAGCTTGCGCAAAGGATTGAAAAACTTCCTTATCTGCTTCGGACATTTCTGGCTCAATATCATCAAAAAGTAAAGCAAAGGCGATACAGCCAAATTGTGACACTTGTTCTAATTTTCTTTTTAAAGATGTGATTTCTTTTTGACTGGAATATGTAATGTCCAGCCCAGGTGATAAAGCATAATAAAAAACTATATTTTGATCTTTAGCAGCTTGAATGAGTCCTGTTAAATGTTCTGCTTCCTCCACTGTGTATAGTTCACGCCAATAGGCCCTGTGTTTGTAATCATCTTTTGGTGCATAAACATATGAATCCATACCCCATTTTTTCATTCTAAAAGTAAGATGTTCTCTAAATGTAACATTTACTGAACGGAGATACTTTTTAAATCCTGAAATAGACTATTGTTTATTTAAAGAGTTATATCTACAGTTTTAAAAGCGATGTGTTAAGGGGTTACATACACCTGGGCGCTGCAACAGGTATGTATATAAAAAAAAAGTATATTTTATTAAGTGAATAATACAAAAGAATGACGATTATATATTTTTCTTGTATTTTAAACTATAAGAAAAATTTTTTTTTAAATATGTTTTTAATGTTAACCTTATTTTTTATCGGTTAAATAAACCACTGATAAAAACTAAGGCGCCCCCTTGTCTGCAGGATAACTTCACAAAAAATAATCCAATATGTAAAAATAAAAATTAATCTTGTAAAATAATGTAGTAGTCAAAAACTGTCAAAGGGTTTTTTTTCAAAATAAAAACTTTACGGTGTTTCAAACTTTAGTTTGCAATTTTCGTCCAAAATATTTATGTTCAATTATTTATCTTGTCTATTAAAAAAATTTAAAAAACCTTTCGATAGTAATTATTAAGATTTAAAAAAAAAGTTAAAAATATTAAAAATTGACTTAGTAATATTACAGACAGGTAGCGGTCCCAATCCGGCGTCAGGTCTCATTTAATGTAACTTTGTAATGGAATTGAATTTTCTTGAATTTCTTTTCAATAATTCTTAGAAGTATAGAGAATAAAAATCCGTAAAAAAATCTAATTTTTGAAAATTCGAGGTGTATGTAACCTAGCCAATACTCCAGCTAAGAAACAAATAACGTTTATTAAATAAGAACACTGAATTTGTGACATAGTTTGACTGCAATTTGATAATAGAGAGTTCGTAAAACTGATTTCTGGAAAAACACTTTCAAAACGGTAACTGACGCTCAACGTGCTCGGATCACGTTTTTTGGACAATCTTTTTATAACTGACTTATTTTAACTTTACCAAACTTTCCAAATTTGACTATCAGAAATACGACTAGCCACTAGTACACATAATTTTTGGCGAGGTAAAATGAAAAACCTAACTAACATGTTTTTCTATTGCCTTTAATAAAAGCGGGCTTATCCTAAGTACTGAAAGATCAGCAAAATGACATGTAATTATAGCCCAGTATCATTAATTTCTTTTTTCCAAAATTATTGAAATGTCACACGTCTACTTAAAAAGTAGAACTGAACCATTTACTCTAAAATAATACAGCTTTTTGAGGAGAGAGTCAGCTACCCTCGATCTGGCATGTACGATTTTTTTTTTAAACTATTCTAACATCTGGGCTGTGATGTCAGTTTTGTTGTCTCTATGTGTTTGGTTTTTAGCTTTAATAAATCACTGACTCCCTCTGTTTAAGTTTTATAAAAAGCATTTTGTGACCCACTTCCCAGTAACTTCTTGTTTCAGCTTGTCTAATAAATTTGAAACAACAAATATTTCAAAATATGCCTGATTTTTTGATTATTAATGTTATGACTAGACGCAATTTCCCTACTACAAATTATAACTATAATATGTTGACCTCATAAGGGAATAAATTTTAAAAAGTGGATAATAATATCTCAATAAAGACAGAAATAATACTTACTTTTGAAATAAATCTTTTCTCTGTTCAGTGGTCCAGGGTCGTCCATAAAAACCTAAAAAAAGCAAATAATATTAAATAAATATTCTTAAATATTTAAAAACAACCAGTCAAGTGCAAATTGAACTTGCGCAATTAGTGTTCCATACATTGATTGCTTTTAAGATAAAAATTTTTGTTATGGAGGTATAAAATAACTAATGACTTCATAAAACACACCCCAAATGAGTTTTTACCAAAGTTTTTTCCGATCATTACTGAAAACTGATGACCTTGAAATTCTTGTTTTTCTATATACCAGATATATTATTAAAGGTAATGCACTCACGATAATTTTTGTTCAATCTACACCCCCAGAGAATATTCCAGAATTTTTTCAATTTTTTTTTGATCAGTATGTTTCGAGATAAAGTAAAGCGATTTTTTCGCCGTTTGTTAAAAATAATACAAAAAAAGTGTGCGTAAGTATTACATTATGTATATTAACTATAATAAAACTAACCCTTTAAGTCAAAATTTAACTTTCAAAACTACACCGCTCTGATCAGGCCATCAGTTCCTATATTTATTTCAACTTTCTATATCAAATAGTTTCGGGAAAAATTGTGGGTGACAGACGGACAGACACCGAAGTGATCTTATAAGTGTTCCGTATGGAACACTAATAATTGCTGACCAAACAGACTCCAATTAAAATTTTCTCCATCCTTTATAAGTTTTTTAATTCTTTTATATAAAACATGGACATGGAGGTGATATAAACGTAAAACTAATTTTAAACAAGAAATCTGTTCATTGATTAAGGTATCCAATACTGAAAAAACAGATCTTAAATGTCCAGAGAAGCTACTCTCTAAAGAACTTCCACTAGAATTGCAGGAGGCTTGTCCTCAGCTTTGAAGTATATATGTTAGAATATATACTAATAGAAATTTTTTTTTAAACAATAATAACTTTTTGCTTAGTTTACATACCTACCAATAAGTCAGGTCAACAATTCCTAAATTACAATAGTTACCTTTTCTGACTTAAGAGTATTTTTATCTATATGAAATGCTTCAATTCAGGATGTCAATATAGTATGGAATCATTTTCACAATTCAATAGATAAACCCAGATATCTTTAAAGATACTTATGAATGAAAAATTATTCTGGTTAAGCAAAGCTAACAAATCTTTAAAAATATATGAAAATTACTAGAAAATAACCTGTCATATGCATGTCAGACTTGCAAAATTTTTGTCACGGAAGTATAAATCAATGACTTCACAAAATATGCCCCAAATGAGTTTTCAACAAAAATTTTTTCCGATTTTTACGGAAAACTAATGACCATGAAATTTTTGTTTTTTTATATACCAGATAAATTATTACAGGTAATGCACTCGTGATAATTTTCGTTCAATCTACACCCTGCGGAGAATATTCCAGAATTCTTTCAAAATTTTTTGATCAGTACTTTTCAAGATAAGGAGGGTCAGCGATTTCTCGCAATTTTTTAAAAATAATACAAAGAAAAGTGTGCGCAAGTATTACACTAACTACACAGCTCTGATGAAGCCATCAATTTTTATAATAGTGCCAAATTTCAACTTTCTATCTCAAATAGTTTTAGAGAAAATCGAGTGTGACAGACAGACACCGAAGTGATCTTAAAAGTATTATAGTAAAATTTCATCGCAAACATAAAAAATACTTATCAAAACCATAATAACTTTTTAATTGTTTAGAATCTAAACTTGTAAATATGAAAACCTTAAAATGTACAGGTACGACTTCTAGTATAAATTGATAATTTTTTATTGCTATTAAATCTCTGGAAAATAAAAAGCATGCTAAAGAATACTTATATTGGCAATGTATTAAATTTCTCCTACAATTTAAGGCATAAATCAGACAACTTTACAGATAAAGTAAAAAAAAGCAAAATTATTCCATTCCATAAGAAAACATTGAACCAATGAAAATTTATAGATACATTTGAATGTTCTTTAGAATAGTGATTTACATACAATTGCTTGACTAATTTAGCAATTCTTAACTCTTTGGAGTTTATATATTTATTGTTAGATATAAATTAGTATACCATTGCTCCCCATTATTATTTAACTAAAGTGTTTGAATGCATAAGTAAAAATGCAGTAAAATGTCGGTTAAAAAACTGATAGCCACCCAGATTCAGAGGCAAGGTTAATAAATAAATAAGAACAACCTAAAATTTAGAATTAATATAAAGTCAACCCTCTAAGATTTTAACTATAGGAAACTTGAAATACCACAGGCTAGTGTGTTACCATACTTTTCTATTACTCATAAATGAATGAGTTTTATATGCTCATAATACAATAATTACCCTGGCTGATTGGCATTTGATTTCTTTTCGACTTGATAATCAATTATTACAGAAATGTTCTTAAGACAAAAAGAAAAAAAAAATACTATATATACTCTTTATGGAACTTGTGAACTAACTTAATGTTCAATGAGACAAAAAGTCCTAGGACCCATTGGATATAACTCTTCATTTTTGATGATTCTGTGCAAGATTATCCCAAGTGTGTGTGTGTGTGTGTGTGTTTCATGGCACTGGTGTCTACCAATTAGCCAGCATCTGATTATCCAAGATATTTGATATAAATGATGTATCCTAACCTAAAAGAATTTCTGTTTTTGGACTACAGTAATAAAGTAGAATTTAACATAAAAAAACAGGCATCAGGGTTTGCTAAAAAAAAGTTGTTTAACAGAGCTCAAAATAATTATGTTTTGATGCTTTATCCTACTATCAATAAATATGCTGAGCACTAACTCTTAAGAACAAATATACCTCAGCATAATCATGATGCAAGCATATCAACTTTATTCTACACTAGAACACGTTACGTTACTTTTTTAGAAACACATTCCTTTCAAAAAAGTGCCAAATAGTCCTAAAAAGTATGCAACAACACAATATACATACTAAAACACACTCTAAAAATGGACAATAATTTGAAAAACACAGTGAAATAATAATTTTAAAAAAGAAGTGAATGTTGAATACAACAAAACTTGTGTAGTTATTAATGGATCTGTCTGTGATAGAACCTTATAAATATTCAATATGAACCATTTACTTTATTAACTTATCACTTTATTATTAAATTTCTACATAACTGCAGTTTTATGAGTTTACCACATTTTTAAACACAATATTATGTTTTATTTAAAACTTACATAATGAAAATACAAAACGTTTAAAATAATTACAAACCTCACCCACTTTACCTAACACCTCACAAACATTGATATTCATTAAAATCAGAACAAAAGAGCATTTTAAAAACAGACAAAAACATTACTTAGTAATAATATACTAGTTGTTTTCTTGGCCTAGAAGCTTTTTAATTTGTTGTCTGTATAAAACAGCTGGTTTGGGTGACCTCAATCATTTAATTCTATTAACAATTTAACTATCCTTAATTCAGAGTACCATTGCTATATTGGATATGCAGCCATTTAACCATACATTTACTGTCAAGTTTTTAAACTATTGATTAAAACTGTCACTCTGCAATAATGAATAAGTAACATTTTGGGTAAAGCTGTAACCTCCAAATAAATATCAGTGAATCAAACCAATCCTACAGTAAATACTTTATAAAGTTTTCAGTGATTTCCATATAGATGATGATAATATATGATTTGATAACTGTGTATATATAAATTTATATCAGATACTGGTGTTGTTCGATTAGTTAGTTAACATAATAGCTACTAAAGAATGAAAATCTTTTATTAATTGTAAGCATCAATTTTATTTATTATTTTTTTTTTGATGAGAAGATCAAATCAGTTGCTGGATTATAGCAGCTCAAAACATGCAATATTAAGTAAAAAAACAAGGATATGTAATATATAGTTTCGGTGGTGATGAATTAAAATCTAAATTACCACGAAAAATGTAAGGCTGTTTAATTTAAATTAACAGAAGTCATTTAACACTTTAGTTTATCATGAAACGGGTTTATTACAGTTAAAATTTAAAAGTATACATTGGATTCTCTTGGTATTTGTGTTCAAAACCCTCCATTTATAACTGTGAGCTATGACCCATTTATGAGAGGTAATTTTCCATTTCCTAACTTACCCTCTACGACTCCACAAGTAAAATTTCCGTTTTTTGTATTTAAATTTTCTGGAACAGGTATATTAGTTACCTCTGCCATTTCGAGCTAATTTTCACAACAAATTATCATATAAAAAATACCTAACTATGGAACAAGGTTTAGTAGAAGTCAGGTTGACCGGTAACTGACAGTTTCTTCTTGTGACGTCACATATTGAATGCCAATATATGGCAAAAAAATTAAATTATATAATATTTCGTTATTTTTTTATTTCCTTCGAGAACTTGAAATAGCTTTATATAATTAATAAATAAGAATATTCAGTTATTGTACTAATTATAATATAGTCAAATATCAAGAAATGAATTTATACCACATTCCTAAGAGGATGTTCTCAATTCGCCTTGAAATTGGTTGGTTGAGGATATTAAGCAATTTTGGAAGATTAGTCTTGAAAATTTGATACTTAAAAAGTCTATTAAGCCGTTCTAAATAAATGTTATTTCGATTTTAAAGTAACCGAAATAAATTATTTCCAATTGTTAGCAGAGTGAAAAAATAGTTGTTTCCTAAATGTTTCATACCGATTTTTTTTGCCATTTATTATTTTTTGTAGAATTCAACCAGAGATTGTCCAGTGACGACTTTTTTGGTGGGTTTAAACTATACCCTGATAGCCATGCTGAATCCAACTTTTATAAACCCTAGGGCCGGAATTCGTAGTCAATTTGAAGAAAAAAGTTGGAGAGGGCAAGGTTGTAGTGAAGTTGGCAGTAAATTCCTACGCAATTTGAGTACAAATTGACTACAAAAAAACTGTACAAGTTATTGGAGTGAACTTGTACAAAAGTTGGAGTATATATTGTAGTATAAGTTTGCCTACAACTTGTATTCAATTACCGGCCGTAGATTTCGATCAACTTGTATCCAAATGTTGCCCACCAAAAACTTACCGTAAACTTGGCGTCAAATTGACTCCAAACAACAGATGACCAAGTTTTTGTAGTGCAGCACTGGCTATCAGGGTAGTTTATGTCTATAGACTAGGAAATCGGGTTAGTTTCCATTATTTATGTCTTAACCTGTTCTCAGGCGTTTTGGGCCTCCGGAGAGTGGAACGATAGTCTACAACGTGCCTGGTAGGGTTCTAAACGCAGTGGGTTGCTAAGTGCTACAAAGAGTAATTTTTAAACGTCGGTTGAGGTTGTACAATCGGAGTAGGTGGTTGAATACGTGAAGTCACGCAACTGGACGGACCGCCTAACAAAAAATGATTATATCTGAAACTTGTAGCAGTTTGCCTTTATGAGTGCTTAAAATAGTTGAACAATTTTTTAACAGAATTCAAAAGACATTTAAGAGCTGTGAAGAGCACAGTTTCGACTACCCAGTGTCATAACATACAAACTTCTTTTCACGCCGCATTTAAACCAGGTGTACTTGGAAGGTACAGAGAAGTTTCTTCGGGTAAATACATCTCGATAGCGCGCCCTTAACCCAAAAGTAGACTAGCTTAGACCAGAGAAACATATTTCTGGACTTTAGTGTATGGGTAAACTCTACCTTGACAAACTAGGCTATAAATATTTGAAGTTAGATGCAAAATTTAGGAACCAAGTATTAGTACTGTATAATACATGGCATAGACATAGAGAATGGACTGAGCATTAACCTCACAAAATTGACCACTCTCTAGAAAGAGACAAAGCGACTGTGCGGCCAATACCTGTCTCTTTTCTCAAGGCCTGCAATAAACAAGGCGCAGTACCCCGAGACGGAATTCAAGGCGAGAAAAGCCCCCACCCGATTTTAGTTCAAATAGAATACTGAGAAACATTATTTTCAAGAGCGCCGTAGCTTAACGGAATTCTAGAAAGAGACAGCTACTGGCCGCTCCTTCGCTTTGTCTCTCTCATACTCTTGCGTCCATATTTACTTCACAGCGAGCTACGGAACACTCAGTCCACCCTCTATGTCTATGATATATGGTGACCGTGACTTACACTGAGGAAGAAACGAGCCCTGTCAAATTCAGCTGATTTATTGTTTATGCTTGTTAACCTTTACAGTTCAGTGATGCTTTTTTTTACTTTTAAAAACTAAAAAATAAACTATTTAAACGTGTCGTTTAAAAATTGCACACTTAAGTAAGTTAGTGAACAGCAATGGAAAATTTTCCAAACAAAAAACTGAAATCCGAAGGTAAATATGCAATCATTCGACTCCGTGGTACATCAAAATTTGTATTTATTTTATTAGGTAGAGCCTACACCCTAAATAAGAAAATAGGGAAAACAGTATAAATAGGGAAACCGAATAATTAAATTTATTTTCCTACTTTTTAAAAGTAAATGGAGTATAATTTCTAACTGTATTACTGGTTGCCTAGGCATGAATACAGATTGTTATTCAGTTGATAATTAATATTCGTAGCCTTTTAAACCAGTATATGAATTTGTGTTATTTAGATTGGGTTTATGTATCAAAAGAATATTGCTTTACTGTTAAAATGTAATTTGTTCATCATTAAATGTCAGCAGGGAGATGTCAAATGTGTACTTGCTATCTTTTTCTGTGTCTGGCGTTCGTATTCTAACCTCATATTTTTATTTTATTTGAAAACGTGTAAACAAACCGTGTTTCATACGCATATCTGTGATAAAAGCAAACGATTTTTCTTTACAAAAATAATGCTCAGACGCCAGGCTCGTTTAAGACGAGAATACTTGTACAGAAAAACCATAGAGGATAGACATAAAACAATACAAGATAACAAAAACCGTATAAAAAAAAGTGTGGATCAAAATACAGCAATTCATGGGGATTTACAGAAAAAAGCAATACATTACTCAAAAAAATTAGAATGGGAAGATGCTGGGCCTGAACAAGCTGCATTACTTGGTGGCGAAAGTGGTGGTGCAATTGCAAGTTCGCAAGATGATGAGTATCGTTATGCTGGAGTTGAAGATCCCAAAATTGTTATTACAACATCAAGAGACCCTAGTTCTAGACTTAAAATGTTTGTCAAAGAATTACGGCTAATATTTCCAAATGCTCAGAGATTGAACAGAGGTAATTATGAAATGAAACAACTTATTCAAGCTTGCCGATCTAATGATGTTACAGACTTTATTATAGTGCATGAACACAGAGGTGTACCAGATGGGCTTATTGTTTGTCATTTGCCTTATGGCCCCACAGCCTATTTTAATATGTCTGATGTTGTTATGAGACATGATATTCCTGATATTGGTACTATGTCTGAACAATATCCACATTTAATATTCCATAATTTTAAAACAAAAATTGGACAAAGAGTTACACATATATTGAAGTATTTGTTCCCAGTACCTAAAGAAGATTCTAAACGGGTGATTACATTTGCCAACCATGATGATTACATCAGTTTTAGACAACACACTTATAAAACTGTAGAGAGACAGGTATGTATTTTTATAATCATTTTTATTTAAGGTTGTAATGTTTTCAATTTTCAGTAATTTTAGCTATTGTTAGAGATTATGATTTATACAGAAATATAAATAAAAATCAATTCTGAATACACATCTCTGGAAAAAAATGCTACTCCAAAATTATGCAGTTTTTTGTAGATCTTTTAATTTTAACTTATTTTTCAGAAAAGTCACAAAGTTGGATGTATTCTTTAATCTAACAAAATCGATTTTGTTTATATCTTTAAAACATGTAATTTGTACTAAATCATCTAATGTTCTTAAATTAATATCCTATATTTTTCAAAGACTTGATCTAGTTCAAGTGAAATTCTAATGTATGTTTTATAGTGGTCAAGAGACAGTGCTGTTTCATGGTAGTACCACAGTAAACATAAAACACAGTAGCGACAGTTCGACTCGGCACTTTTGATCTCGGGGGGTTCGAGTTTGTAATGATCACATGACCTGACGCCATATTGCTGGTAGGATGCACGAGAGTTTTTGAAATATTCAAATTCTTTTTTCAAGCAAAATCCTATTCTGTAGAATAAAAATGAATTCTGCTGATTGAGAGGAAAAAAACACAAGAACAGTTTTTAAAAAACATTTTTCACAAGTTCTTATTAAAGCTGGTATACAAAAAACAGAGAAAAAGTTAAAAAATACAAGGAAAAACTACATTTGGCTTCAACGTTTTTTGTACGCTATTCATTTAAATATCTCATTGTTGAATTTATATTTCTCAACTATTAGAGATATTGTCTGGGGGGAAAAAGTGTTCATTTTGAGAATATATCTCTGCACACCTTCGGTTTCTCGCATATAGTGTCAATAATCATGTTCCTTATATTTCAGCAAATCCCAGTAATCTGGAGAGATGAAAATAATAATTGTCATTTTAAGATGAGATCGTCTTTCTTCTGAACTTAAACATAACTGTTTAACAAATAAAATGTATCTCTAATATGAAAACAATTATCATATTCTTTATGTAATATATTACCTAATAGAAATGAAGAATTATGAATCAATTACCTTTTAGGATCTTTAGGAAATCTAAAAAAAGTAACTATATTTTTACAAGCACTAAACGCACAACAAAAACTTTCTCTTGAATATGTTTTTATAATTATTTTCAATTATAATGTCAGACGAGTCATTTACTTATTGGAAAATTATCAATAATGAATTTTGAAGCATGTTATAAAAAGGTTCTCCTTGAAATCCGAATGTAAATACAACCTGCAACCCCGTCGGCAGCCATGTTGTTAGTATGATAGGGGACTCTTACGTGATAAAAAACAGAACTAAAAATTTTCTTCAGCGTCGCTACTGTGTTTTATATTTACTGTGGTAGTACTATGTCAAACACTTTCCTAAAGATATTTTTTGTTTATTTAGTTTACTAGGAGTTTCTGTTTATCGATTTGTGAAATGCAATAATTTATGTCAAATGACTCTTTTTTGGTATGTCAGAAAGCATCCCTTTTGACTTTCACACAATAATATTGGATGTGTGAGGAGGTTTCGCAAAGTTGTGGATAAAAAAAAAGGCACACACAGGGCATTAAGCAAATAACAATGTTCAGTACTGTATCTGTAATTTTCACCTGAAAACCATTAAGTTCATCTGCCACAATACTTTTTCATATTAATCTTGACAGACATGATTTGATGTATTGAGATCTTTGAACATTAGTGTTACTTTTTCATCATCATAGATTCTGCATTACGTCAAGCAATGTATTTTTTTATAGTATTTGCGAGTGAAACACTTATTAAGCTGGAAGTCATATTCTTGAATGTTAATTCTATTATTGCTTTAACATCCTGAAATTGCTTACTGCTTAAAGGTTAACATGCAAGACACATGCTTTTCTGAAGGGTCATATTTCTATAGGGAATTGGCAGTATTCCACAATATTGCCAATTCCTCACCATATTCTTGAGGCTAGATATATGGTAAATTCACTGAGCTAATTAGACTAGACTCGATTTAAGCACACATGAAAATTGAAAAATTGTGGTCATTAGTTTTGCTGACTTACACACTCTTTTTTTAATCAGTCATTTTAATATTCTTTTTTAGATTGAACTAGCAGAAGTGGGTCCAAGATTTCAATTGAGATTGTATGAAATTAAACTTGGGACTTTAGATACTGCAGATTCAGCTGATACAGAATGGGCCTTGAGACCATACATGAATACTTCCGTTAAAAGACGATTTCTTAGTGATGAAGATGGTTGGAGGCAAGATGAGGACACTGCTTGATTATCAGCTTTTTATGTACATGAAATAATAATTTTATTTGTTATTTAATAAATTTTACCCTTGAGGTTTATTGTACCTCAGTTCAATAGGGATGTTTGTAAAATGTATTTTGTAAGAAAATAAATTAAAGAAAACTCTGTATCAGCTTTTAAATTAAAAAAATGGAATCAACATTATGACATTTCATTAACTTGGAACAGATTATGATGAAGTTTGACATTGCCTGTCAAAATGAAAATTTCAGAGTATACCATTTTAGGCCCTATACTATTCATTGCATACATTAATTCCTTGACCAGTATGGAACTGGACAATGGTTGAATGCTATCTTATGCTGATAACACCGTTGTGGTGTCTACAGGACCATCAGGGTTGACTATTCAGCATTCTGGCATTCACCTTAAATACTTCAAAAACAAAATATATAGCATTTTCCATCACTTCTGTTAAACGACCAAACTTTCATAGTATTCATGTCAGTAATCTTGAAGATGATATGCTGAAAACATACTCTATAATATATTTAGGAGTAATTATAGATAGTAACCTTAAGTGGGACTTAGGAACAGATGCAAAGCAATTATCGACGAAACCAAGGAGGCACACAATCGGCGAATTAGAATACAAACTTCTCCCAACAATTCAATGTCCTTTTGGTCCGTCGCTACGGCAGTTAGCCAAAATTTCACCAAAGCTACCATACCACCACTCACACGGCCAGATAATTATATTGCAACAACACCTGTTAAAAAAGCAAACTTGTTGGCTGAACTCTTTGCTTCACATTCTACTGTCGATTTCCAGGAAGAAACACCAAATACTATTCCCATAGTGCAGTCAAGGATGCCCCCGATGTCTTCAGACAGCAGTTCTCAGAAACTGTGCGAGGGAACTGACACCAGTTTTCTGTAGACTTCAACCTATCGTACAGAAAGGGAGTATTTCCTTCCTGCTGGAAGTGTACCACAGTTCAGCCGATACCTAAAAAAGGCAAGAAGAGCTTGCCAAATAACTACCGACCAGTCGCACTGCTTTCAATAATATCGAAAGTCTAAAATATCTTGAAGAATTCAACATGATTAGCGATCACCAAAATGGCGTTCGTAAACATAGATCAACAGGAGATCTTCTGACTTATGTAACACATGTTTGGATTACATGGAGAATCTCGAGCGATTGCTCTCGACATATCCAAGGCATTCGACCGTGTTTGGCACTATGGACTGTTGGCTAAGCTATGCTCTTATGATATGTCTGAAAAGGCCTGTTTGTGGCTCTCATTTCCTCAGTGAGCGTTCTTTACGAGTGGCGGTTGACGGATTTCTTTCTAACACCTTCACTATCAACGCCGGTGTGCCCCAAGGCTCCATACTATCTCCTACTCTCTTTCTCATTTACATTAACGATCTGCTGGAAAAGACCGGAAATCCAATCTACAGCTCTGCAGATGACAGTACGCTTATCTCTTCATTCACTTTGAACGCTCGGACATCGGCTGCTCAGGCGAGTGTCCGCAGACAGCGGGAGGTTGTTCAACTTTACAAAGACCTGGAAGAAATTCTATCTTAGGGTGACAGTAACCAAGTGGAATTTAACGCTACAAAAACCCAGGCGGCAGTTTTTTCTAAAAAAGTTAACGTTGCTGAACCCGACATAGTTATGGCGGGGCACTCCATTCCTCTAACATCGTGACTCAATTTGTTGGGCGTTAATTTGGGAGCAAATATGTCCTGGCATGAGCATGTTGCAAGCATAGCAAGGAAAGCTTCTCAAAAGTTGGGAATATTATTTTGAACCAGAAAGCTTTACACTCCACAACAACTGTTAATTCTTTACAAAGCTCAAATTCGACCAACTATGGAATACTGCCCCCATGTTTGGGGCTCCACTCCCAAACATACACTGCATTTGTTGGATTCTATTCAGAGTAGAGCTATTCGTCTGATTGGAGATCCGGAACTGACTGGCGGCCTTGATTCTCTGGAACATCGAAGAACGGTTGGCGACTTGAACCTATTCTACAAGTATTTCCATAGAAGGTGTTCGGAGGATGTGGCCCGTTTAATTCTTTCCAGAGCGGTGCATGTTAGAAATGCACGTCGCGCTGATACTTCACATCAGTATGAGATTCAGCTTGTTACTCCTCATACAACGCTTTTTAAGTAGTCTTTTATATGGAGAACATCATCCCTTTGGAATAATTTACAGCGATTCAAGAGCAACGTGAATCGCTTTTTCCGCACACGTGTCGCTCCTGTAGTGCTTTAGCGACTTCCCTGCAGCACATGTGCTAGACCCATAAAAAAATAAATAAAAAAATATAGGAGTTAATTTATAAGTTCTATATCCTGAAAGATTCTTACTAGGAAGCTTCTAACCAGTGTGTATAGGGCTCTTGTGAAGTCTCTGTTGAGGTATGGTATAGTTGTGTGGGGTGGTATTTCCATATATCCCTTGAAGGTGGTACAAAATTACCTTTTCAAGATAATAATTTGAAAAAAATCAACATTTTCCTACCACTCTATTATACTCTGAGGATGTTTTGGATGTGCGTACTTTGTACTGTCTCACAACTTTCTCCTACATTCAGAAGCTAACAAATTAAAACAATTTTGCCATGCAATCAAATGGCAATTTTTTACATATAGGACATCGAAACATAGAGTAATTAGAAGAAATAATGCCAATCCTATCGCCTTTCTTCTATTAAAAATTCTATATTCAATACATCCTACATATTTCAATTTGCTGAGACCATCATCTCGGCTGAAGGCTAGAAAATGTTTGGCAACTTAGGACAACGAAACATGCACAGTGTTTTATATAACACAATAATTAAAAACCCAAAAATTTTAAAATTGGGAATGGGCGAACAATCACCGGAGACTATTACATTGATTTATTGACCATTTGAATGGTGAAATAAAAAAAAAGGCTGCATTCAGCGAAGAAAAAAAGTGTTTTTTCACCAAGATAATTCACCAGCTCACAACTCTATAAAATCTATGGTGTAGTTGGACCAATTGGGCTATAAATTGCTTCCTCATCCACCGTATTTACCAGATCTGTCCCCCAGCGATTATTACCTCTTTCCAAATTTGAACAGGTGGCTCCAGGGAAAGAGATTAGCTCAAATGAAGAAGTCTGGGAAACTGAGGCTTATTTTAGAGAGCTCGACAAATCGTACTATATGAAAGGTATCCAAATGTGAAATCGCTGGAATAACTGTATTACTCTTAAAGAAAACTATGTTAAAGAATAAAATCGACTTTTGGCAAAAACATGCCATTTCTTCAAAAGTCTTGGGACTTTTCACCCCATGTAGTACAACATCTACTCTATAGCCCCTAATTTAGCGGTCAGCGACTTTTTATTCAAAAATTTGAAAAAAAATTTCTCAGATGATAAGTTAAGAGCTGCACAAGCAAAAGATTTTTTTTTGGAAGGAATGAAACAATTCGAGAAACACTGTACTACCTGTATTAGTATAAACAGTAGGTATATACGAAAATAGATATTTTTTTTTATGTGCTGCTAGTTTTTCTTCGTAGCTAGACAACTTTTAACAGTCTGCGGACTGCCGGGCCTCCGAGGCCCGTACGTGTGAAGTTAAACTCTTATAACTACTGTGAAATGATACAAATTTCAGATTTATTAACATTTAATAATACCATGTTTGCTTCATGTGAAAGTTTATTTACCTCAGATTGCACGGTTCTACTTATAATAAACTTAACTATCGTGACGGACAGGTGAGCCTCTTAGGCCCTTCTACATAAAAACACTATTGCATGTGTCAAGGGGAGACGCCAGTTGGCAGACAATACATAATTCCACTTTTTTTTAGGATACTAGTAGAATTTTGATCGTGTGCAGGGATGGGTGTCGGGGGCAAACCACATTCTTATGGAAAACAATTCACTATATACGTTTATAAATCAGTTCAAATGTAGTGTTCGAGTAAAACTGACTCCCTGTGTTTGTGTTTACATAATATCAAGTGAAAGAAGGCAACTATTGCTGAAATGGGGAGAATGTTAGGGAATGAATGGGTCCGTCAGCAGAGTGTTAAAAAACACCCTCCGTCTAGTTCTTTTTCCATACATGTTTCGGTAATTTACTGTATCATTATCAAAACTGTAGCGAATACATCACTATTATAGGAAAAAATCCAACATCCATTGAGGAACATACTTATCATTTAGGAATGCGCCATCGTGATCTGGAGGTAAGATAATATGCCATCTGATGACACCTTTAATGTAATGAAATGGTAAAATAAAACAGAATCCAGAGTACATTTAAAAAGCTGTGACTCTTAACATCTGGAGGTTACTATTTTTTTTTTAATGCTTAAAGTTCTCTTTCCATACACATTTAGACTGCAGTGGTGCTGTAACGAACCAGTGATTATCGTCGACGACTAAATAAATCCAATGCTGATAGAACATAGACTTTATTACACTCGTAATATTTTTCTTGCATTTTACCCACACACAATAATGCACTCATCAGTTCATTAATCAAAATTCATTATCTAATTCTATTTATTTCCTATTATTTTTCAGACACTCTGTAAATCATTAACTTGTATTGAAATTCTTTGACATTAGTTTTAATTGTTGATATCTTGTAGATTTGGAAGTGACAGGCGTGTCGAGAAGTGGCAGAGTCAGAAAGAAATCATCCAAATTGATGGATTTCGAATCTCCAGATGAAATTGAAAGAACATACGCAAAAAGACAAACAACTGCTGCTAAAAGGGCAGAATCATTTGAAAATGTATCTCCACAAAAGCAAAAATCAGCTAAATTGGATGATGTAAGAACGAGGATATTTATAATTTAGATATTTGTAAAAGTATTTATTATGCGCCGGCTGGAATAGTATGAGAACTCAATATTTTAAAATTTTGTGTTTAACCTACCTTAAAGCTTGTATTTTTATATAGAGATAATCGTTTAAAACAATACTTTACACAAATACGGTCTTTGTGAGTCTGCTCAAAAGGCCATATAAGGCTGGTATTGCTTTTTGGTAGAACACATTAATACAGGTATATCGTGAGTTTTAAGAGTAAAACAGACTTTGGGTTGCCATTTTTTATTACCAAAAGAAATGTAAAGGACGGAAATAAATCATTTCTACAAAATTCCTCTAAATTTTTATTAAACCCTCTTTTCATCTAAGTAATTTCTCTAATAAAAATATGATGTAGGAAAAAAAAATTGATTAAATGGCCCAAAAAATATCTTTATTTGATTTTAAAATTAATTTCAATTTTTCCCTTATTTAAACAACAAAAGTGTCGCGACATTTTATTACCTTTTTAGTGTTCCGTACGGAACACTTATAAGATCATTTGGGTGTCTGTCCGTCTATCACAATCGATTTTCTCCGAAACTATTTGACATAGAAAATTGAAATTTGGCATTAATATAGGAATTGATGGCCTTATCAGAGCCGTGTAATTTTATAAGTTAAATTTTGACTTAAGGAGTAAGTTTTGGGGGGTGAAATCGGAAGTGAAAAATTTTTTTTTATCAGGTCATCAAGTGGGGTGTCTAATGAAAGCTTGTGAAAACACGAATTCAAAAATATATATCATGTAATACTTGCGCACACTTTTCTTTGTATTATTTTTAAAAAATTGTCGAAAATCGATGTCTCGAAAAGTACTGATCAAAAAATTTTGAAAAAATTCTGAAATATTCTTCACAGGGTGTAGATTGAACGAAAATTATCACGAGTGCATTACCTTTAATAATTTATTTGGTGTATAAAAAAAAATTTCAAGGTTATCAGTTTTCAGTAAAAATCGGAAAAAATTTTGTTGAAAACTCATTTAGGGTGTGTTTTGTGATCATTTTATACCTCCTAACAGAAATTTTTATTTTAAAAGCAATCAACGTACCCATTTGCGCAAATCTGACTTGCACTTGGCCGGTTATTTATTGTTGTCTTGGGTATGCATATATGAAAAAGTTGTTGAAATTAATCACTTCGCATTGCAGCAATGTTCAAGCACTACTAGATCTATTTTTATTAATAATTAAATAATCATCGTTAATCTTTTATTAATTTAATCAATTTAAACCTTCAAGGTTTATACGAAATCCGAACCTCCATATGACAATTTCGTAAATCAAGAAGGAAATAGTGATTCAGAGTACGGTAGTGAATATGAACAGCCTGCTACTAATACTACAGAGTCAAGTATAGATGATTCGGTTGAATCAGAAAGTGATTATGACGAATCAGAAGGAGGATTTAAACGGCTTGATTCATCGAAGAAGAAACAGTTAGTTATCAAAGATGGAAAAATAATTAAAGCTGATAAGCTTAAGGGCAAAGATAAAGGTAAGAACAAAATATAAATAGATAGGTTGATGGATGAGCCTTTTTTATGGTTAAGAGTTGAGGATAGAGATATATCATCTGCATCATAAGAGTGTAGAGAGAAGCGATTTTTCACTGTCTAGGGACAAGTTTTTGGGTTATGTAAAGAAACAGTCACAATATGTTGTGATGTTAATCATCACAGTAAAAAAAAAAGCTGTGAAGGAAAGGCGATTATACGAAAAATTTAGTAAATCGCACCAGAAGAAATATGACATATTAAAATAATTAAAATTTTGTTCTCTGTGTACATTTTTTTTATTATTCATTATTTTTTAACTATCGACATAAATCAGTGTTTCCCTACTCTATTGAATAATATAAAACCACATGAAGCTGGGCTCTTAAAATTCAGTATAGACGAACTTATCAATATCAAAGTAAGGCTTCGTTTTTCTATTTTCTTTAATAACTCTAAAATAATATGCTTTGATGAACACTTGCACATTCCCATTTTTTCAGTTCTTCACTGTCAGAAACTTTCAGGTCAACGCAATTTCTGCATCAGACTTAACCTTTCGAGCCTACCACGTGCAGAAAAGTAACATAAGAATGAACAGTGATATTAGTCTTCGTTTCTTAATATCCTTGGATTCCATAGAATATCCCCGTAAAAGTTTGGAACACCTTTATTTGCCTACATTATTAGAAAATAAGCGATACTTGATTTTTAGCTATCAATAATATTTATAATTCAGTTACAGAGAATTATACTTTTATCATAAGTTTTCCTTATTTCTTTACCTTTCGTTTTCGTTTGGTAATTGTATAGTCCTAGTCTTTTATACTATCGTTTGTGTTTCATTTCAATATCAGCTCTAATCCTAGAAATTTGATTTAAATATACTCTTTAAAGCTCGTTGCCCATTAGGCAGTTGCAGCATGATTTATTATACCAGGTATATTCGACCATTTCAGTATTTACTCGCTAATTTATTTGTCTCGTTTACATTAGTGGGTAGAATTGCTATTATACTGTGTATTAGCATGATAGTCGATCGCCTATAGCTGCTTTGGTAATACTTGTCACTAAGGGATATGTTTAACTATTTTTTCATAGAAATAGCCGCCAACTTCAAACTGTCTCCTAAAGGTGGCTCTAAAACGCCGAAACGAATGACAATAACGAAAACTTCATCAACAGGCCCACTGGCAGCTTTTCAACCGGGAATTACTACATATGAAAATGTCAGTGTTTCTCCCCCGAGCCCAAGAAGCAAAGACTCATATAAAGTAAATGGTATTAAGCCTATTGACGTTGCAGCTCATTTAAAACTACTCGGGGAAAGTTTGACTATTATTGGAGAAAGATTAAAAGAGCACGAGGTAAGTAAGTAAGTATAGAAAGTTATACTATATATATATATATATATATATATATATATATATATATATATATATATATATATATATATATATATATATATATATATATATATATATATATATATATATATATATATATATATATATATATATATATATATATATATATATATATATATATATATATATATATATATATATATATATATATATATATATATATATATATATATATATATATATATATATATATATATATATATATATATATATATATATATATATATATATATATATATATATATATATATATATTATATATATATATATATATATATATATATATATATATATATATATATATATATATATATATATATATATATATATATATATATATATATATATGTATATATATATTTATATATATATATATATGTATATATATATATATATATATATATATATATATATATATATATATATATATATATGTATATATATATATATATATATATATATATATATATATATATATATGTATGTATATGTATGTATATATATATATATATATATATATATATATATATATATATATACATATATATATATATATATATATATATATATATATATACATATATATATAGTATAGCCCTTTTCAAAAAATCCATATGGTTTTTAGGAAGTACCAACCTTCAAACGATACGTGTCAAAATTTCATGACATTTCGACGATTAGTTTAAAAATTACAGTGGTTTTAGTGACGCTACTTCTGATATTTTCAAAACAATGGAAAAAATCGAATTTTATGTGTTGATTAAACACTGTTTTGATGGGGAAAAATACCGTTCAAGCAAAGCAATGGCTTTCATCATTTACTGGTATGCTGAATTTAAACGCAGTCGTACAGATACAAATGATGCTGAACGCTCTGGAGGCCCAAATGATGTGGTTACACTGGAAAACAAAAAAAATCCACAAAATTGTTTTGGATGACCGTAAAGTGAAATTGCGTGAGATAGCTGACGCCCTAAAGATATCAGAACGTATTGGTAATATTTTGCATGAACATTTGGGCATGAAGAAGCTCTGCTCGAAATGGGTACCGCGTTTACTCACAGTGGACCAAAAACAACAACGTGTTGATGATTCTGAGCGCAGTTTGGGCTTGTTTAAGCGCAATAAAAAGGATTTTTTCATGCGATATGTAACAATGGATGAAGCATGGATCCACCACTACACACCGGCATCAAATCGGCAGTCAGCTGAGTCGGCAGCAGCCTGTGGAAGCCGTCCGAAGGGACCAAAGACACAACAGTCGGCTGGGAAGGCTTTGGCCTCTGTATTTTGGGATGCGCATGAAATAATATTCATCGACTATACTGAGAAGGGAAAAACCATCAATAGCGAATATTATATAAAGTTATTGATGTGTTTAAAGGCAGAAATCGCAAAGAAACTGCCCCAAATGAGGAGAAAGTGCTCTTTCATTAAGATAATGCACAAGTCAATGGTTACAATGGTAAAATTGATTCCGCATCTATTCGCAAACCTCAAAAAAATGTTCGCGGGAACGAGATTTGGCTCTAATGAAGAAGTTATCGCCGAAACTGAGGCCTGTTTTGTAGGCAAAGACAAATCCTTCTACAAGAAAGGTCTAGAAATATTCGAAAAGCGTTGGACTAATTGTATCGGTCTTGAAGGAGACTATATTGATGAATAAAATAGAATTTTGCAAAGAAAATGTGTTTTAACTAGCTAGACCAAAAACTTTTCAGCCTACGTGTTACATACCTCTAGGTATGGTCCTTTTAGTCTGTCAAAGGCTATTAGTCAAAATTTCACTAAAGCAACTATGCCACCATTCACACGGCCAGATAATACTATTGCAACACCTGTTAAGAAAGCCATATTCTTAGCTGAACTTTTTGCGTCACATTCTACTTTTTCCAAGGAAAAACACCACCGACCATTCCCAACGTGCATTCAAGGATGCTCGATATTCTGTTCAAACATCGTTTCTAAAACATGTGTTTTAATGAAACTATATCCCAAAAAAGCTTCTAGCGCTGTTGTAATACCTACTCAAAAATGCGCTAGCGAACTAACACCAGTTTGCTGTAGAATTTTGAACCTTTTCTACAGAAAGGGAATATTTCCTTCCTGCTAGAAAGTTCAACCAATACCCAAAAAAGGCAAGGAGACTTTGCCAAACAGCTACTGACGAGTCGCACTGCTTTCAATAATATCGAAAGATATGGAAAATCAACATCTTGTAAATTATCTAGAAGAATTTAATATAATTCGCGCCATTCAGTATGGTTTTTGTAAGTAAAAATCAACACAATTGAAGATTTTGTGCGATTACACTTGATATATCCAAGGCATTTAACCTCGTTTCGCGTGACAGCCTGTTGGCTAAGCTACACTCCTTTGATATACCTAAAAGGTTTTGTTTCTGGCTCTCGTATTTCCTTAGAGGACGTTCTTTAGGAGTAGTAGATTTCTTTCCTATACCTTCACTATCAAGGCCGGTATACCCCAAGGCTACATACTGTCTCGTACTCCCTGTCTCTCTTATTTCTTCATTTTCTTTGAATGCTCGAACATCGGCTACTCATGCAAATATCTGCAGACAGTAGAAAGTCATTCGACTTAACAAAGACCTGGAAGAAACCCTATCTTGGGGGTGACAGTAACCAAGTAGAATTTAACGCTACAGGCAGCATATTTTTCTAACAAAGTTAAAGTTTCGGAACCCGACATAGTTATGTCGGGATACTCCATTCCTCTAACATCATCACTTAATTTGGTGGATGCTAACTTGGGAGCAAATATATCTTGGCAAGAATTTATTACATGCGCAGCAGAGAAAGCTTCGAAAAAGCTGAAAATATTACTCCGAATTAAAAGGCTTTACACACCACAAGTTTTAATTCTTTACAAATTCGACCAATGAGAGAATACTGCCCTCACGTTTGGGGCTCTGCTCCCGAACGTGCACGGCATTTGTTGGATGCTATTTAGGAGAGCTGTTCGCCTGATTGGAACTCACCATCAACCTTGATTGCTTAGAACATCAAAAAACGGTTGGCTACTTAGGTTTATTCTACAATTACTTTCATGGAAAGTGAGAGCAGTGCATGCTAGAAATACGCGTCTGGCTAATACGTGATATCCGCATGAGGTTCAGCTTGTCACTCTTCGTACAAGCCTTTTCAAGCGATCTTTTATATGGAGAAACCCATCCCTTTGGAATGATCTGCTCAGGACTGTGTTTCCCACCGGGCATCACTTTTTCCGCTCCCGCGTCGCTCCTGTAACGCTTTAGGAATCTCCCCGCATCAGTTTTTAATGCTCAGTGCGAAACACTTATAAGATCACTTCGGTGTCTGTCTATCTGTCGACCTATTTGACATAGAAAGTTGAAATATTGGAATTGATGGCCTCATCAGAGCCGTGTAGTTTTGAAAGTTAAATTTTGACTTAAGGGGTTAATTTTGGGGGATGAAATTGGAAGTGAAAAAAGAAATTTACTAAGTCGTCGAAAGGAGCACTTTTCTTTGTATTATTTTTAAAAAGTCGCGAAAAATCGCTGTCCCTCCTTATCTCGAAAAGTACTGTTCAAAAAATTTTGAAAAAAAAACATGTTTATGTATATAATTTATTTTATTTTTCAACATAGTCTCTTTTTAACTCGATACACTTAGTCCAACGTTTTTCTATCTTTTGCATCCCGTCTAAAAAATACGGCCGTTTTTCTTTCACAGCAAGGTCGAAACGATCTAATAAATTGATGTAATACTCTCCATTAATTGTTTTGTTTTTTTCAAGGTAACCGACGTATGCCGCATGCACCCCAAAGCATTGTTGCCATGACTTTGTTGGCTGATAAAGTCGCCTTGACCTTCTTTGGCGCCTGTTCGCTGAGTTCCGCTTTTATCTCATCATTCATTTTCTTTTTCAAAAACAAATATTGTATCACTGCTCGATATTCAATTTTTCCCATTGCTGTAAAATCACAAAAGTTATTCTATTTAAATGGCTGCCACTCCGAAACTAAATCACGCAGCCACTTGAAAATTTAACAGGATTCTTGTGAAAGGTTATGTTTCTGAAAAATATAATTTTTTTAATAGTTGTAACTCCATCTCTGGCCGAGGCCGGGTACTTATCATACAACCCTCGTGGAGGGAAATATTTCAGTCAGAATTCACTAAACTCATGAATATCTGATATCTAGCAGCAGCGGTTTGCTGCGGTAGAAAAAAATGCACTAAATCAAATATTTGTTTTAAGGGCCAGATTGCTGTATCAGGAAGTCTATCAGTATTATTAGACTCACTACTGTGCGCTCTTGGTCCACTGCTGTGTCTTACCCAACAAATTCCAGAATTACAAGAAAATTGCTGTAGCCCAGAACAGCTGTTGAGTACCTTAGATAATGTAGCTTTTATAATGCCAGGATTATAAATAATTACTAGATTTAATTGTAAGTAATGAGTGTTCTAATCTATTAGCTATATAGGAAAAGCTATTCTCATTAAGTGTAAATACGCTGTGAAAAAATAAAGTACAACTTGTCATTACTTATTTTATTTTTTTGACGAATATTTCGGGCTGTACAGCCATAATATCATGTATTTTCGTTGCAAACTACGTACGGTCTCCGGCACAAAATACACACATTATGATACAAGGCAATTGCAGCTCTATAAACCATATAATGTATATTAAGTTCGATTGGTGGCTTACTGCTGACTTAAGTTGGTCAACTTTCATAGTGGTCTAAGAATTACGTGTGTACTGATGGATCAATAGCATATCCAGGTTCAAGGGGTGGTAAGGGCCATATGAACACAAACGGCGTTCTTTATAGACTAGAGGAGCGTCAATCGGCAGACAGGAGACGAATCCCCATGATGAAAAAAAGGCCCTCTAGCACTGGAACTTAGACCCCTTCCAACACATTAACTTAAAATTCGATTACTGGGGAAGTGGAAATTTTTCAGAAAGTCCTTTTAGACCAAGAGGGCGACCCGAAATTTTTACCTGTCGACTAGCCTTCTGCCTAGTTGGTCATTCCATCGAGCGAGTCGAATAAAAGCCTTTAACGTCGATTTTGCGGCCTCCGTGCCCTGGAATGCCCAGATAAGGCCCAAAATGCTACATCCAAAAATAGACTGTCGTTTATCCACTTGAATGAAGTACCATAACATTTGTTGACACTAAAAAAAGTCGAGCGCCCCAAAGGGCAGACGCCACCGAGACCGAACCCAGCTTTAGGGCCCAAAAAAAACGTCAATCCACAAATTGACTCATTTAACCATATAAACTCAATAAATTTAGTTTGTTCTTGATAAAATAAGAGGGAACCTGCAAAAGACAAACGCCGCCAATACCGGAGGACGAAGCTGGACCCGCTTTTTCCAGCCAAAATGGCCGTTCGGCGGTGTCTGCCCTTCGGAGCGCTGGACTTTTTTAGTATCAACAAAGGTTATGGTACTTTATTCAAGTAGTTAAACAACAGTCCATTTTTGGATGTAGCATTCCAGGGCACGAACAACTAGGCAGACAGTTAGTCCACAGGTCAAAATTTCGGGTCGCCCTCTTAGTCTGCTTCATATAGTAAAACTATAGCAATCCACGTTCAAGTTAAAAGTCAGTGACCGGAAGCGGAAAATTGATTTTGCACAAAAAAGAAGCCTTGTTTCAATAAAAATTTTAAAAATCGATGACCCTAGGGAGGGTAAACATTTTCTTAGGAAAAGGAACGCCCAGTAAAAATATGCATTTCTAAGGGTTGCTCCAGAGGGGAGGGGACATATGCTCCTCCTTGTCTGCGCCACAGCGCCAGCGTTTGCTGGTTGGGAAGGGTTGACGCCGCAGCAAGAGCTGGACAAAAAGTTTAGAACTGGTTAAAAGGCTACATTACGCAGCATATAACATTTTTTTACACTCCTATATTTAAACTTAAGTTAAAAATATCATTTTGTGTTATTTTAAATATTTAGTTTTTGGCATTTTGATAATTAGTATTCCGTACGGAACACTTATAGAATCACTTCAGTGTCTGTGTGTCTGTCACAGCCGATTTTCTCCGCATCTATTTGACATACAAATACAAAAAAAGTTTAAATTTGTCACAAATATAGGAATTGGTGATCTATAACTGCCGTATGCTTTTGAAAGTTAAATTTTGATGTTAAAATTGGCGGTGAAGTCTGAAATGAAAAAAAAAATTTCAAGGTGATCGAATAGGATGTTAAATAAAAGCTTATAAAAGATGAATTCAAAAATATATATGATGTAATTTTCGCGCAAACTTTTGAATTGTATTAGTTTGAAAAAGTTGCCAAGATAAATACAAAAAGCAAACCACAATTCTCATTGGAGACAACTTGGGGAGGCTTACATCCGGCTATGGATGGAATAAGCAAATAATGATATATAATATATATATATATATATATATATATATATATATATATATATATATATATATATATATATATATATATATATATATATATATATATATATATATATATATATATATATATATATATATATATATATATATATATATATATATATATATATATATATATATATATATATATATATATATATATATATATACATATATATACATAATATATATATATATATATATATATATATATATAATATATATATATATATATATATATATAATACGTTAAAATTCCGGGTTTCAATCCGTTCCCCGAACAATGAATCTGCACGACGTTTCGCCAAAATCTCATTTGGCATTTTTAAATGCTCCTTCTGCTACTCAATACTGTGATCTTACTACTGCTGCTCGAAGCTAACTATTGCTGTGCTACCTTGAGTTAGCTTGGAGCGGTAGCAGTAACAGATCACAGTATCGAGTAGCAGCAGCAGAAGCAGGAGCATTGTTAGACGAACGGATTGAAACCCGGAATTTTAATGCATTACATTCCACCATCCGTGAAAACCTTTATTGTAACATATATATATATATATATATATATATATATATATATATATATATATATATATATATATATATATATATATATATATATATATATATATATATATATATATATATATATATATATATATATATATATATATAAAATGCAACGGCTCTCTGTCTGTCTGCCTGTCTGTCTGTCTGTGCGCTTATCACTGGAGAACCACTTACCCGATTTACGTACTTTTTTTTTTTAAACATACATATGTTCTCTGGTCAGGTTATAGGCTATATTTTATTACGATAGGTAGCATAAGGAATGAGCAGTGACGATAATAGTGAATGAAGTCGGAAAAAAAATTTGCCGCTAGCGCGTTTCCTTGCAATGCACAGCCTAAACCATTAAATATGGAACAATATTATGTAGCAGAGAATATCTATATTCTATAATCTATACTATATATAAAATGCAATGTCTCTCTGTCTGTCCATTAGTGCGTTTATCACGCGAGAACCACTTATCCGATTTACGTGTCTTCTTTTAAATTCATACATATATTCTTCGGCCAGGTTATATAACAATAATAATAATAATCTATATCTATAATATATATAAAATGCAACGTCTCTCTGTCTTTCTATCTGTCTGTCTGTCCGTTAGTGCGTTACGTACTTTTTTTAAAATATACATATGTTCTCTAACCAAGTTATAGGATATATTTTATTGCGTTAGGTAACATAAAGAATAAGCAGTGACGATAATAGTGAATCAAGTCGGAAAAAAGGTTACCGTTAGCGCGTTCTCTTGCAATACACTGCCTAAACCATTAAATATGGAACAATATCATGTTGCAAAGAATATGATATATATAAAAGGTAACGTCTCTCTGTCTGTCTGTCTGTCCGTTAGTTTTATCACTTGAGCGATCCGATTTACGTGTTTTTATAAATTTATACATATGTTCTATATACTCGTAATTCGATATAAGCCTAGATAATGGGAGATAAGGTGAGATAATGGGAGATAAGTATAAATAATGGGAGATAAGGAGAATTAATGGCAGATAAGCAGAGATAAGTCTAGATAATGGGAGTTATGCAGTTTATATTAAAAAAAAAAACCTTATTTAAGGAAAAATATATATATTATCCTTGTTTTGATCCTAAAATAGATTTTATTTATCTGATGGGCATATGTATGAACTTCTAATATTTAACATGTTCTTCCTTGTGGGGGTTGATGATTGAAACACTGTGCTTTGCAAGGCTCAGATGGATATTTACATTCGCCATCTTTAGGTTTCCAGTGTTTGCAGCAAGGTCTGGTGCAAGGTTTTGGTGGACAGTCCTGATTGCCTTTAGGTGGTTTTTTTTTTGGTGGACAGGGCTGAACTTCGGCGCACCAAACTCCGCAAGGATGGCACCCTGGGGGTGGTGTTAGTTTCATTGTACAGGGTTTAAATCCTAAAACGAAATAGGTCTTTATTAAAATAAATCTTTAGGATGTGAGTAGATGTCGGTTGACAAGTGTAAATAGCAATAGAATGAAGGATTTTTATCCTTCTCCCTAGTCCTTCTTCTCTGGCAACACTACGTTAATAAACCGTTACAATCCACATTAATGGTAATAACACACATCTGAGACCTGTGTCCGCTGCCTCTGTTTCATCGTGTTTGACCCCCATTACGCCTTATCCTTGGTGAACAAAGTGCAACTGACTTTCCAGTACAAGTGACCAGTTTTTACGGTACAGCTTGTCGAGTGAGCTGAAAGTTCACCTTTTTTTTTATCATTCACCGTCCCGCCTCGATAAAATATAACCTTTTTTTATATCGAATGATAGTAATGGGGTTGTGAAGTTAGCCCCTCAACGTTGTCTAGGTGGCCCACAACATACATTCGTATTCCACACTACTTTTTAAACAACGCGGTAGTGCTGCCACGGCCGATATTGCATTTTTACAATGACTAATATCTATATATGTGGACAAGCCAAACATACCTAAATAAATAACTGACTGCCGGGGGTAGACCTGAGACCCTGAACACAGGAGTCCGGAGCTATACCATTGAGCCACGGCCGCCACCTGTCTTAAACGGGAAATTTAAGTGCAGTAAGGGATCAAGTCCGACAGGAAAACTTTTTCACATGACAAAGGCGATGTTAACAGTTGACAAATGAACAACTCATCGCTTGATAAGTGGTATGTATTGCTCATTTGTTAACTATAATCGTGACTCTCGTCACATGAAACCGTGTATTGAAGCAAATTATGTTCTAGAACGTTGTGCGTCGAATAGACTCTCCAGCAGTCAGAATGGCCTCTTCATATCCGTGCCAGAAACTAAGGGTGGGAATGATCACCTGCCACTGTCACCTGAGGAAATATGTAAATGGAAATCCGCTGTGCCCCCACAATATGCAGACTACGTGGTGAAGACAGAGAAACTACTACGCCGATTCTGTATGAATGTGCCGTCAAACTGTTTGGAGATATACATCGTGGCTATAAATTACAACATGGAAGAAAAAACGTTCTTAAAGGAACGACCCTCCTATAATCAAGAGAGGGGAGCGCAAGAAGTCAAGGACTGTAGTGAATAAATAGACACAATCACCTACCCCGTTAACAACCAATCAAGCAAACAACCATTATATCCACACACGCACAGCGTTAAACAATTGACATATTGCAGGATTGTATTGAAGTTTGTAAAAATGGCCATTCAAAATGTAACAGAAAAAATTGGTGGTCTTTGGTGTGCCTTAAATGAACGTTATGTAAAACATTACCAGTTGGACATCCTTGGTCTTCTTCTTCAACAACTTTTTTTTTACCGGGAACGCAAGGAGTATTTCCATCAGTCGTTACTCCATTACATTTGTTTCTGGGATCTATACAAGGTTTTGAGGGATTCCTTCCTTCGGCATGCCAGTCAATGTTATAATTGTTATAGAAATTTGCATATCTTTTCGCTATCGCTTCTTCTTCTGTCATCACAGGCTTAAATCAATTAAGAACAAAAAAAGCAAATTGAAGTAATAATAAGAAAAAAGTTAGTTAGAAATAACTAAGCATAAAGAGTTTTATTATAAAGGTGACAGTTTTTTTTATGAGTCTAGCACACGTGTTGCAGGGAAGTCCCTAAAGCGCTCCAGGACCTGCATGTGTGCGAAAAAAGCGATTCACGTAAATTGTACTCGGTGAGAAACACAGCCCTGGGCAAATTATTCTAAAGGAATGATGTTCTCCATATAAAAGACTGCTTGAAAAACGTTGTACGCGGAGTAACTAGCTGAACCTCATACGGATGTGAAGTATTAGCGCGACGTGTATTTCTGACATGCACCGCTATGGGAGGAATTAAGCGGGCTACATCCTTCGAAGACGAACAGCTCTTCTCTGAACAGAATCCAACAAATGCAGTGTGTGTTTGGGAGCGGAGCCCCAGTATTCCATAGTTGGTCGAATTTGAGCTTTGTAAAGAATTAACAGTTGTTGTGGAGTGTAAAGCTTTCTGGTTCGAAATAATATTCCCAACTTTTGGGAAGCTCTCCTCGCTATGCCTGCAACATGTTCATGCCAGGACATATTTGCTCCCAAATTAACGCCCAACAAATTGAGTGACGATGCTATGGGAATGGCGTACCCCGACATGACTATGTCGGGTTCAGCAACGTTAACTTTTTCAGAAAAAAACTGCCGCCTGAGTTTTTGTAGCGTTAAATTCCACTTGGTTACTGTCACCCCAAGATAGAATTTCTTCCAAGTCTTTGTTAAATTGAACGACCTCCTGCTGTCTGCGGATATTCGCCTGAGTAGCCGATGTCCGAGCGTTCAAAGTGAATGAAGAGATAAGCGTACTGTCATCTGCAAAGCTGTAGATTGGGTTCCCGGTCTTTTCCAGCAGATCATTAATCTAAATGAGAAAGAGAGTAGGAGACAGTATGGAACCTTGGGGCACACCGACGTTGATAGTGAAGGTGTGAACTTTTCAGACATACCATAAGAGCGTAGCTTAGCCAACAGTCCATCGTGCCAAACACGGTCGAATGACTTGGATATGTCAAGAGCAACCGCTCGAGATTCTCCAAAGTGTTCAATTGCATTGTTAAAACATGTGTTACATAAGTCAGAAGATCTCCTGTTGATCTATGTTTACGAAACCCATATTGGTGATCGCTAATAATTGAATCCTTCAAGATATTTTAGAAGATGCTGATTGATAACCTTTCCCATGACTTTCGATTGAAAGCAGTGCGACTGGTTGGTAGTTATTTGGCAAGGTCTTCTTGCCTTTTTTAGGTATCGGCTGAACTGTGGCACATTTCCAGCAGGAAGGAAGTATTCCCTTTCTGTAGGATAGGTTGAAAAGTCTACAGAAAACTGGTGTTAATTCCCTCGCACAGTTTTTGAGAACTATGGCAGGTATTGCGTCACCGCCAGAAGCCTTTTTGGTGTCTAACTTCATTAAAATACGCTTTATGATACGCTGTTTGAAGACAGTATCGGACATCCTTAACTGCAATATGGGAATAGTAGGTGGTGTTTTCGTATGTTCCAAAATGGTTCTGAAGTGTTTTTAAAACGTACTTCAGTGAACTATCTGAATCAACATAATGTTTTATCCTTATGTATACTGTTATATTGGCGAGATACCGATTACTAGCATATGTAATTAACGAGACCACCATTTTACAACAGTATAAACAAAAGAGCGCACAGATGTTTATATCAACTAGAGTTTGGCGGGATTAACTCTCTATTTTGATATGTATTATTTATCCCTCTAAATTCTGATTGTTGCAAGCACTATCTTAGCGCTTTTTTGGTTTCAGTGTTGCAATGTAATTTTTATCGTAAATACAATGGCTAATAAGCTCTTCTAGGATTCAACCTTACCTCATTATTGTTCTGAACGGGACACGGTAGTTGCAATGGTTTTACCGGTTCAGGTACAGTTGGAGCCATTATCGGTGGTGGACACACCATACAACATGTTACAAATGGCTCGGTAGGTGGGGGACAATCTACTGGTTGATCACTCTTACAACCACTAAAAAAAAAAAAATGAAGCGCATTCATTAAATGGCAACTCCATTTTCACTGAATGACATTATTTCCTTTATGTTAGCATGTTGCCGTTGAGATCCTCTACCAACATATTGGGTACTAAGTCATTGGTTTACGAAGATGAGACAAAACATATTGATGCACTATCGTGTTCTAATAACTGATATAAAAAAAATATTAATTACATTTAAGATTTTTCAAAGATACTTACTAAGGTTTTTTTGATAAACCACTATTTTTATTATTTCAGCGTTTTTTTTAGTTCGAGGAATGGAAATAGATGTGCCAATTTTATTTGTATTTGTGTCTATCGTCTGTTTATAATTGTTTCGTATAATATATTTTACATGTTTAAATGTATTAACATAAGGGTCAAAATAAGTAAAATGGGTATTTCGATAAAGATACAAGTACCTTTTTTCGCAGTACTTCAATTATTTTACGAATAATCGGTAGTTGAATAATTATGTGTAAAACTTTTCATTTATTCATATTTCAGAAACGAATAGAGATAACTGAGTTAATTTTTTTAAAAATGAAGCTAAATATTTATACTTTTCGGTTGAATTCATGTGGTTGTTGTAAAAATTTAATTTGTTAAAGCTATAAACAATTGCTAATTAAACCGTGTGCAAATCTTTTAAGCTTCCCACTTGCCAGAAATACAGATAACACTGGTCAACAAAATTTCAACTTTTTTTGTTACACGGATTCTATTGTCATATTTTAAATCTAGTATAAGATGGGAACAATAAAATAAAAGTAAATTTGTATAACACATCAGGTTTTATTGTAATATTTTTTTGAACAAATGCATCAAATATTAATATTTTAAAGTGATAGTATAGAAAAAAAATGATGTTATGACTTTCTTGGATATTTAGCTTCTGGAATATCCCTCTTCAGTGTCCAACAGTAATCTGCCAACATGTTTGGACTCCATTTGCCTTGGTATCTCTTCACCATGGCTAAAATATCCTGATACTGCTCCCAGATTTTCGGGAAAAAAGTACAAATGAGAATCCAAAAAATAAATTTGAGTGACATGTTACATCCTAGTGCTTTATAGGTCGTCAAAAGTTCACTGATCAAGTCTTTGTAGTTTTAAGCTTTATTGTTTCCAAGAAAATCTTTAACCACATTTTTGAAACATATCCAGGCAGGTTTTTCCAGTGAATTTAATTTTTGTTCAAAGATAGGGTCTTTAATTAATTCTCTAATTTGTGATCCAACCTAATTTTGGCATCACTAATTTTAAAGAACTTTTTTTTCAAATATAAATATCCTTCACCAGCTTTGTCGATCGCTTTGATAACATTTTTAATAAGACCTGGTTTTATGTGTAGTTGTGGAAACAGTACATCTTCTAGTTTCACCAAAGGTGGAAACAAAACGTTTTTTTGTCCAGGAGTAAGTTAGCTACATTTTGGCCAATCTTTTTTAATATAATGATTTTTTTCTATCTCTACTGTCCCATTCACAAAGGAAGTAACGATATTTTGTGTAACCAAGTTGTAGCCCTAATAAAATAGCAATCACCTTCAAATCTCCACATATTTTTCAAGAATGCATACAATATTTTATTTTCTCTAAAAGTAGCTTCATGTTATCATGGCATGGGCTACTGGGACAGACGAAATTTTGTTTCCATTATGCAAAAGAACAGCCTTTAGACTTACCTTTGAAGAGTCTATAAATAGTCGCCAGTCTGTATTGGTATAGTTGATGTTCCCTAATAAATTCATTACAGAATTAATGTCATTACAGTCAACATGGTCACCTTCCTGAGAGAAATAACTTCTGAACTCATCATCACGATTGCGGAAATAGCAAATTCTCGTTTCTGAATGAAGTAAATTCCATCCTTTCAATCTAGATGATAAAACTTCAGCTTGCTTTTTGGATAAACTCAAATCACGCACCAAGTCGTTTAGGTCACCTTATGTTATTAAATGTGGTGTAAAAGAAGTGCTATGTTCGTAAGTGTAATCTCTCATGTCCTTCTTGAGTAGCGGGTAAGGCCAACGACACGTTGGATTCATCTGATTGTACACTTTGTGGAGGTGTTGGTACAGGCATCACTTCACTGTGGGGGACCGGTCTCCTTGCAGATGGTAAGTTTGGATACTTGATTGCTTGTTTAGTTTTACTACTGAAGCCTTTAATTGCAGTCAAGCAAAAATAACAGTCTGATGTGTGAACCCTTGGTTCGGCTCATATCATTGGAGTTGCGAAGTTCATGTGACGTGTTCCGTTAGCCCATCCAATCAAAAGAATAATACAGGATGCACAACATATATGGGACTCACAATTTATCTTGGTGACGAAGTGGAAATCCAAAATATTCAAAATAACACTTCTTAACCAAGTCTGTCAAATTTCTCCGCTGACTAATGAATATAAGTTCCCCACACACGTAACAGGATCAATCAGGATTATTTACACAAGTTCTCGGATGTTATTGAACGTAGATTACTCAAATGAAAACAAAAAATAATTATTATTTCCAAGATGGCTTAAGTTCAAAACAATGTTCTCAACGATCTCCTCTTATGACGTAATTTAAGTGACTGTTACTATTACAAAAAAACAAAATTTTTTACGGGTTTTTAATTGGGGTAGGTAGGTAAGCATAAATCACATACTAGCTTACGTGTAACAAAAATCATGTTGACCAGTGTAATACAATAAAATAAAAATATTCATAAACAGGAACTTTTTTTTTTAAAACAATTGATTTTGTTCATCATTCCAAACTAGATCAAAAGTGATTAAATTTTATTCTAATTATAATACACACACCTGTGTATATATATATATATATATATATATATATATATATATATATATATATATATATATATATATAAATATAAATAATTAATATTCTAATGAATTCTAAGTCTAAAATTACATAAAATATACTATATAATTTTTTTATCCTAAAGGCTCCGGACTGAGACCTCTACGTTTCCTTCCGTTTTCATTACTAAAATCTGTATATATTAGATCAGTCAATAAGTTTTGGAAATGACACCTGTGGAGCATCACTTGAACCAAATATTGAACAACATTTTAAAGCTTCATCTGTCATATGGACACACCCTAAATTTCAAGTCGATTTGTCATCTGTCATTCATTGTTTATGAGCTGGTTAAAATAGACGTGTTTGAGTATTTTTTAAAAATGGAAAACATCGAATATCATGCAGTGATAAAATTCTTTGTTTTGGAAGGTTAATCGGCACATGAAATCCATGCAAAGTTAGTGAAAGTGTTAATGGAGTCCGCTCCTTCATTTCCAACTATTCATAGATGGAGATAGAGAGTTTGAACGTGGTCGTACAAGCGTCAATGATGATCCACGTTCAGAGGGTCCAAAAACTGCAACAACTGAAGAAACTGTTGTGCTAGTACAAGATATAATAATGGAAGTTGCTGCACCCGACATAGTTATGTCTGGGCACTCCATTCCCCTAGCATCGTCTCTCAATTTGTTGGGTGTTAATTTGGAAGCAAATATGTCCTGGCATGAACATGTTGCAGACATAGCAAGGAGAGCTTCTCAAAAGTTGGGAATATTATTTCGAACCAGAAAGCTTTACACTTTTAATTCTTTACAAAGCTCAGATTCGACCAACTATGGAATACGCTCCCATGTTTGGGGCTCCGCTCCCAAACATACACTGCATTTGTTGGATTCTGTTTAGAGAAGAGCTGTTCGTCTGATTGGAGACCCGGAACTGACCGGCGGCCTTGATTCGCTGGAACATCGAAGAACGGTTGGCGACTTGAGTCTGTTCTACAAGTATTTTAATGGAAAGTGTTCGAAGGATGTAGCCCGCTTAATTCCTCCCAGAGCGGTGCATGTTAGAAATACACGTCCGCTAATACTTCACATCCGTATGAGGTTCAGCTTGTTACTCCGCGAACAAGGCTTTTCAAGCAGTGTTTTATATGGAGAAAATCATCCCTTTGGAATAATTTGCCCGGGGCTGTGTTTCCGACCGTGTACAATTTACAGCGATTCAAGAACAACGTGAATCGCTTTTTCCGCACACATGCCGCTCCTGGAAAGCTTTAGGGACTTCCCTGCAGCACGTGTGCTGCAATGTTTTGGGTATGAGAAAGCTATTTATAAGATGGGTGCCGCATTTGCTAACATCGGAACAAAAACGCACTCGAGAGAAACTTTTTAAAAACATTTGGCTCGTTTCACAAAAAATAAAACTGATTTTGTGCGTCGATTTGGATGAGACTTGGGTTTACCGATATGATCCTGAACTGCGACAACAAACCGGACACTGGACTGAGCCCGGTAGTTCAGCTCCAAAGCAGCCAAAGTCGTCCAAAAAATTATGATATCAGTTTTCAGGGATGAAAAAGGAATTTTGTTAATTAATTACCTTCAAACCGGTAAAGAATCACAGGAGAGTATTATTGCAACCTTTTGGACCAGCTGGATAAGAAAATTCGTGAGGTTGTCGATTTGCAGAAGAAGGAAATCATCTTTCATCATGACAATGCATCTACTCATAGAGGTGCTTTCGCAACGGCAAAACTGGTCGGAATAAAGTACGAATTGGAACATTCGCCAGATCAGGCTCCGTCTAACTTCCATTGTTCCCAAACCTCAAAAGATTTCTACGTGGGAAGCGTTTTTTTAACAAATGATGAGGTGACAGCATATGTAGATAGATATTTTGAAGGTCTTCCGGAAAACCACTTCAGAAATGGGGTAAATGAATTGGAAAAAATGTAAAAAATTGTATTGAGCTTAAGAGAGATTACACTGAAGAATAAATGTATTTCGACTCTTTAATTCATGTTGTTTCATTTCAACTTTCAAAACGTTTTGACAGACCTTTACTCTAAATGTTCTTGTATTTTATTGCCATGTCCCCAAAACCTCCTCTATTAATTTTCTATTCTATAACTTGGACTAAATTTAATTATAACTTAGTAGCCTACACTTACCAACACGCCATTGTGAAAAACGGTGAATTTAAATTAGAAATAAAAAGAAAAATGAACTGAAAATTTTTAAAATATCGCAAAAGAAAATGAAAGTGACACAAAAATTTATTAACTAATCATTTTTTTCTTGATGTCAATTTTTCAACAACTTGTCAATCTAGTAATCGTAGCAAAAGAACAAGTATTTCATTAAAATATCTCATTGCTGAATTTATATTTCTCAACTATTAAAGATATTGTCCAGGGGGAGGGGGAATGTTCATTTTGAAAATACATCTCTGCCCACCTTCAGCTTCCCGTGTATAAAGTCAGCAATCATGCTCCTTATATTTCAGCGAATTCCAGTAATCTGGAGAGATTGCAAATAATTATAATTGTCATTTTAAGATGAGATCGTCTTTCTTGTGAACTTAAAAATGCAATGAACATCCTTTTTGCTCCATTTTATTATTAGTTAAATCTAACATAATAATTTTCATACAACTAATGACTTTTCATGCCTATATACTACTCATACAAAAAAATTAAACTGATTATTCAAACTCATTCGTGCTGGAGAATTTGCATGCCCAGATTGAATTTTCAAGGTTTGGTTAGCGAATTTTAGCAAATAATATAACTTAACTCTAGCAAACATTCTGCCCTGAATTCAGAAAAAAAGTACAAGTAGAATAACATAAACCAATACTTAACAATAATAAAACAACAACTGTTTTAGAAATAAAATGTATCTCTAATATGAAAACGCAATTATCATAATCTTTATCTAATATATTGCATAAAAGAAATAAAGAATTATGACTAAATTACTTTTTAGGATCTTTGGGAAATCTAAAAAACTAACTCCTTTGGAGATACCACATATATTTTTACAAGTATTAACCGCACAACAAAAACTTCCTCTTGGTATCTTTTTTATAATTATTTTCAATTATAACGTCAAACGAGTGATTTACTTGGAATTTTATTAATAATGAATTTCGGAGAACGCTATAAAAAGATTCTCCTTGAAATCAAATCTAAACACAATCCGCGACTGCGTTGGCAGCCATGTTGTTGGTATGATAGGGGACGCATTCGTAATAAAAAACAGGACTTAAAAATTTTCTTATTGTCTTTCTGTGTTTTATGTTTGCTGTCTCATTACCGATAAGGTTTTCTTGGAAACAACGCGATTGAACACTTTAAAGAGTCCCACCGTTTACGTTTGATACATCTAAGTCATTCGACCGTATGTGGCATGAAGTACTGTTGGCTAAGCTGTGCTCTTATGGTATGTCTGTAAAAAGTTGGTTATGGCTCTCGAGTTGTCGTAGAGATCATTATTAGCTAGTGGCTGATGATAGATTTCTTTCAGACACCTTCACTATCAACGCCGATGTATCCTAGAGCTGCGCACTCTCTCTTTTGCCACTTTAATGATCTGCTAATAAACAACAAAAATTCAGAGTATAGCTTTGCCGATGATATCACGCTTGTTTTTTTTTTCTTGGGCGCTTGAACCCTAACTGTCCATGCAAACTCCCTGAAACGCCAGGAACTTGTGACTTCATAAGAACTGCAAGAAATTATATCAACAACGTAGCATTTTTAACGTTACAAAGAGCAGGGCATCATTTTTTTTTTCCAAAAAAAAAATCAAAGATAATCCGGTATTTAGTCGGAACATAAGTATTTAAAGGATGTAACCCACTATATTCGTCACAGAATGCCGTATGACTTCGCCCTTCGTACCACCGTTTTCAAGATCTCCTTTTTATGGAGAACTGCCCTTGTGGGGATTTACAGCGTGTATGCTGCGTTCATACAAGAAAATAATATTACTGAAAAAAATAACTGGATCTTACTCACATTTTAGCCACATTCATAAACTTACCGAGCAATTTTGAGAAATAATTCCTACAATGTTAAGTTTGGTCAGTTTATATATATCGTTTATAGGCTTAACTTAAACAATATGTGTTTTATTTTCAGGATAAAACACTTCTCTTTGGTTGCATGTGAAACTAAAGTTGCTTATGAAACTAAAAAGTTTTGCTAACAACCGTAAGAAATGAACGGCGCGAAACTAGTTGCAACCATTAATTGCAGCAACTCTCCATGTATGCTCAGTGATACTGGCCTGTCTTTATATTATGCAATAACACAGAACGTATATTTTTTACTTTTATAGTAGTGCAGTAAAAAAACCATTTGAAATTGCACAGTCTAGATACAGTAATATTATGATTTTATACTCTCTGGGGTAACACCAGGAGTTTTGGACCTCGAAAAACTTGTACTCTTTTGTTTATAAACAATTTAAGTTTTCAAAACGCGTTTTTTGAGCTTAAAATATAAATAACTCCGGTTATATAAGTCGGAACGATCGAGACAAGAAAAATCAAATTCTTGTTATTAACGAAAATGATTTTTTTTTAATAAAGGTTCGTGACTCACTACCAAATGTGATAAACATTTTTTTTCCTTTTTTTTTTTTCAAAATGATCGAAAAAGCAAATGTAAGACTGTAAGACTGTTAAAATGACATCAAAATAATGTTTTTAATTGCATCGGAAAGGTGGCGTCAAGTCCTACATTTTGAAAGAATCCATTATGGACCAAATGGCATAAAATGGCGGGCAATTGAAATTTTAAATAACAAATTCAATTGTCCCCACTGGGTTCAATATTTTTGTACCAGGGTATTTTTGCTATAACAACGGCATATAGTCGACCTGTACAATAAAATTAAAAAAAAACACTGGTTTTTCAATTTTGTAGGTTATGTCCGCACTTGCGCGACTTAAAACCAACGAGAATTTGTTGGAAATTTCATTACGAAGAGTTTGTTTTTTTTTTCTCGATCCGACTTATATAACCTGAGTTATTCACATTTTAAGCTCAAAAAACGCGTTTTAAAAACTTAAATTGTTTATAAACAGAAAGCACATATTTTTTAGTCAACTAAGACCATATCGCGCATTATGCATTAAAAAATGTATATATTTTTAGTTCATTCGACAGTAAAGAATTACCGTTACAATGCTAATGATTCACTATTTCGTCCAGTCCCCATTAGCCGGAGTCCGGAGGTAAAATAGCCCACCGTTCTGATCTCCGGATGGGGGCTGGTTCCGGGGCGTCGACATACAGACATCATAATTTTAAAATAGATTTTTGCAACATACGAGGTTTAAACTCGAATATAAATTCAGTGCATCAACACCTGCAATCAAATAAACCTCATGTACTCGCTCTATGTGAAACCAAGGTCAGTCCATCGACCAGCACGGTCAACTATCTTTATCCTGGGTACGACTTCTATTCCCGATTTAGGCGTAACTTTGGAATCTGTCTTTTCGTCAGAAGCGACCTCTCTTGCCAACGAGAAGAGGCTCTGGAGCCCCCAAACTTTGATGTTATGTAGTTAAAAATAGCGACTCAACAAACCACAAGGTTCATCTGTATCCTGTATCGACCACCAAGTAATACCAATTTTCGAACACTTTTCGCTTCTCTTGCAGACACCATCGATCATTTACAAATTAACTATCCAAGTGCCGAAATTGCCATCCTGGGCGACTTTAATGTCCACAATATCAACTGGCTTAAATATTCAAATACTACCGACGAACAAGGTCGTGACGCTGAATCATTCTCAATCAGTTGTGGCTTAACTCAGTTTATTGACGAACCAACACGGATCCCTGATCGAGACGGTGAGTTCGCCAGTCTTCTTGATCTGTTTTTAACCACCAATCCAGAGATTTACACGGTCACCGTAAATCCGCCGTTAGGTTCTTCCGACCATAAACTGCTTTCGACATCAAGTATCCTGTGAATCAGTGACAGAGAGGCGCCTAGGCCGCGCAAGATTTGGCACTACAAATCTGCTAAATGGGAAGATCTCATGGAATCTTTTCGAACTTTTCCTTAGGTGGACATTTGTTTTCTATCCAACAACCCATTTGACTGCGCCAGGGAGGTCTCCGATGTTATTTTGGCTGATATGGAAGCTTACATCCCTTTTTCGAAGAAATGCCCCTCCAACCGCAAGCCTTGGTTTGATCGAAAATGCAAAGAAGCTGTTGCTTCTAAACATATTGCCTATCAACAATGGCGTGAAAATCCTAACACCATAAATCGTAACACCTTTGTTCGTGTCCGGAACAGATGCAAAGGAATTATCGACGAAACCAAGGAGGCACACAATCAACGAATCAGAAACAAACTTCTCGCTTGTCCCAATAATTCCAGGTCCTTTTGGGCAGTCGCTAAGGCAGTTAGTCAAAATTTCACCAAATCCACCATACCACCACTCACACGGCCAGATATTTCCATTGCAACCACACCTATTGAGAGAGCGAACTTGTTGGCTAAACTCTTTGCTTCACATTCTACTGTCGATTTTCAAGGAAAAACACCACTTACTATTCCCATATTGCAGTCAAAGATGCCCGATGTTGTCTTCAGACAGCGTATCATAAAGCGTATTTTAATGAAGCTAGACACCAAAAAGGCTTCTGGCGCTGACGGAATACCTGCCATAGTTCTCAAAAACTGTGCAAGGGAACTAACACCAGTTTTCTGTAGACTTTTCAACCTATCCTACAGAAAGGGAATATTTCCGTCCTGCTGGAAATGTGCCACGGTTCAGCCGATACCTAAAAAAGGCAAGAAGACCTTGCTAAATAACTACCGACCAATCGCACTGCTTTCAATAATATCGAAAGTCATGGAAAAGGTTATCAATCAGCATCTTCTAAAATATCTTGAAGAATTCAACATTATTAGCGATCACCAATATGGTTTTCGTAAACATAGATCAACAGGAGATCTTCTGACTTATGTAACACTTGTTTGGAACAAGGCAATTGAACACTTTGGAGAATCTCGAGCGGTTGCTCTTGACATATCTAAGGCATTCGACCGTGTTTGGCACGATGGACTGTTGGCTAAGCTACGCTCTTATGGTATGTCTGAAAAGTTCTGTTTGTGGTTCTCGTGGTTCCTCAGAGAGCGTACTTTGCGAGTGGCGGTCGACAGATTTCTTTCTAACACCTTCACTATCAACGCCGGTGTGCCCCAAGACTCCATACTGTCTCCTACTCTCTTTCTCATTTACATTAACGATCTGCTGGAAAAGACCGGGAATCCAATCTACAGCTTTGCAGATGACAGTACGCTTGTCTCTTCATTCACTTTGAATACTCGGACATCGGCTGCTCAGGCAAATATCCGCAGACAGCAGGAGGTCGTTCAACTTAACAAAGACCTGGAAGAAATTCTATCTTGGGGTGACAGTAACCAAGTGGAATTTAACGCTACAAAAACCCAGGCGGCAGTTTTTTCTAAAAAAGTTAACGTTGCTGAACCCGACATAGTTATGTCGGGGCACTCCATTGCCCGAGCAGCAGTTTGGGAGCAAATATGTCCTGGCATGAACATGTTGCAGGCATAGCAAGGAGAGCTTCTCAAAAGTTGGGAATATTATTTCGAACCAGAAAGCTTTACACTCCTCGACAACTGTTACTTCTTTACAAAGCTCAAATTCAACCAACTATGGAATACTGCTCCCATGTTTGGGGATCCGTTCCCAAATATTACTGCATTTGTTGGATTCTGTTCTGAGTGGAGACCCGGAACTGACCGTAGGCCTTGATTCGCTGGAACATCGAAGAACGGTTGGCGACTTGAGTCTGTTCTACAAGTATTTTCATGGATAGTGCTCGAGGGATGTAGCTTAATTCCTCCCAAAGCGGTTAATGTTAGAAATTCACGACGCGCTAGTGCTTCACATCCGTATGAGGTTCAGCTTGTTACTCCGCGTACAACGCTTTTCAAGCAGTCTTTTATATGGAGAACATCATCCCTTTGGACTAATTTGCCCATCGAGTACAACTTACAGCGATTCAAGAACAACGTGAATCGCTTTTTCCGCACACATGCCGCTCCTGGAGCGCTTTAGGGACTTCCCTGCAGCACGTGTGCTAGACCCATAAAAAAAAAGCATCTATAATCGCCTGGTATCTTCAAGGCATACTTTTGACGAGATTTTCCGCTTATTCTTAGAGCAAAGTTTCTCAAATTGCCCGAATTTGCCAAGACAGCTGCTTCACTGTATACACCTTTTTAGTACGAAACTTTTACTTGATATATAACCACACGTTCTCGATTCGGTTTGCATTGTGCAACTGGGATGGCCAATCTAGTGCAACGATACCGGATGCCCCTGGCTACACGTTTTACACCGTTGTTTGAGATCGTTATCCTCTTGAAGAATTCACTCCTTATTTTTATCGGCAAACCATCGTTTGGCAGTCACTACAATCCCTGCTTGTAAATCTGAAGCATTTTTGCAGCGTTCGAATTGTAAGTAAAGGTGAAGAGTCTCGCAAAACCTTTTTTCGAAAGACATCTCCAAACATGGATTTTTACAGGGTGGTTCAGGGTGCGCTGAACCAATCGGTTATTGGAAATTGGCCTCTGCCCTCGCGAGACGTTTCTCTGTTTCACTTCGCAAAGGATCGTACTGTACTATTTAGCCATAAATAAGGATAGAAATGAATCTTTTTTTGACAAAGCATTGTTTGCAGGGGTGCCAACAATAACCTCAAAAATAAAAGGAATTTCTTTTACCGACTATAAGGTATATGCCACACATTCATACTTGACCGACTTTATATGAAGGATTTTAAGGTCCTAGAAGTTTAAAACAACGAAATGCATTTTACAAACATTTGTATTTTTGCGTTTTTTATATTAAATATTTATAAGGTTTCTTCGGAGACGAGCTTAGCTGCCTTGGTAGACCAGTCATCTGATTCTTCGCTCTCATCACTGATCTTAAGTTTCGGTGTTAGCACTGGAACAAGAAATAATTTATGAAATTCAGAATTTACACTATGTTACATTACAAACCCATGGATGGGCAAATAGAAATGAAGGTTTTCATCTGAAAAATAATATAGTCATATTGTCTTTCTGCGCCACCTGGTATGCAATTTTTTTTGTAAGAACTGGACAGGTACGAGTTTTTTCCATGAAAATTATTGTCTATATCTTTTAAATCAAATTTGTTCAATACATTTGCCATTCCCTGTTAAAACTACAGTTTCGTTAATAAAAATTCTTTAGGATTTATAGTAACATAAAATTTTACTACAGTGGTAATTAGGCAGTACTACAAAATCAATCTATAGGAAAACAGCCAATGTTTTTGTTCTAAAAGTTACTTAAATTACTTTATATGATAAAATTGTTTTTACGCCCAAATGTCTCATGCTGCACTTCAATTTTAGTAAAATATATATGATAACAAAATAATAAAATATTTATTTACCGATGGTGGGCATGGACAGCATGGAGGACATGGGACAACGCATGGCACGTAAACACAAGGCACACAACAAGGAGAGCAGCAAACCACTGGGGCGCAACATGGCACGCAACATGCCGGCGGGCAGGGTGAGCAACAAGGTGGACAGCAACTCATTTTAAAGTGAAAGTTTTAGTTTTGATTATAAAAGTTTTGATCTAAACTGAAAATTTTGTAAAAATTTAGCCGAAAAATTCTAATTCTTGTTACTGACACTGGCAAATTTAGAATAAATGTTTTATTATTGTCATGGAGATGACTTCAGTTTTTAAATATATTGATTTTAAATATTGTTATACGAGAAAAAAGAAAGTTATAGATAGACGTTCCCCTTCTTCTTCTTCTTCTTCCTCTAGCCATTCTCTATCCTTTGGATATACACTACCGTCAGAAAGTATTTACCCACCTAGAAATTTCATTGTAACTGCCAAAATTTAATACCAAATTAAACCCTTTTATTATATTAGGTAAATCTAATTGTTCTTAACAAGTGTCCATCATATAAAATTGTTTAGATAAGCTTTTTGGTGAAATCACAAATTAAAAACCAATTACAACAAATTTCCAAGTTTTATATGATAATCGTTTTGAGGCGATTTCTGAAAATTTCAGTTGAAGTAAGAACTCCTTTGAAGTTTTTAGGGATTATGGAAATTCCTAGTGACATTTTATGATAAAGACTATGCTATAAAGACCATTGCCCTTTTGGAAATTAACCATTCGCAAACAGTACTTTGTCATTGATACAGGCTCAATTGTGTAAAAATGCAAAAACGAAAAAGTTTCCGTTGAAAATCCGGGTCTGATAATTGCGAGACATCAAAATGGTCACTCGAGTAGACAAATCGCTAGTGATATGCGGATGGCAAGGAGAACGGTGGACTACACCAAAAAAAATTTCTGCGGGACAAACGTCCCAACCAAAAATGTTCAGGAAGGCCTCGAAAAAACGACTCCCGCTGAAGACAGAGCTATAACAATGTCCAGCAGACGTAATCGCCGCCTAACTGCACTAGAATTTACAGTTCAAGTAAACCTGGAGCGGCCCATTCCCATCAGCGTGACAACCGTGAAGAACAGGTTAGCAGAAGGTGGACTACACGGGAGAGTTGCAGTAAGAAAGCAAGTGAATAAACGTAAACGATTAGAATGGGCCCGAGAACATGAAAATTGGATATCAGAACAATGGAATTCCGTCCTTTGGAGCGACGAATCTAAATTCGAAATTTTCGGTTCAAATCGACGAGTTTACGTGCGGCGGTCAGCTGGAGAGAGGAGGTATGTTGGCTACAGTAAAACATGGTGGAGGTTCAGTAATGTTTGGGGTTGTTTTGGCAACGGTAAAGTTGAAAAATTTTAGGATAGAAGGAATCATGCGAAAAGAACAGTATCAAGAAATTTTACTAAGTCAAATGCTTCCTTCTGGAAGAGATATTTTTCAGGGGAAATTTATTTTTCATCATGACAACGACCCTAAACATTCTGCTAAACAAATTAGAGAACTGTTGGACCAATGGGAATCCGATGTCGTCCTGGAAGTGATGACTTGGCCTCCACAATCACCCGACTTGGACCCCATCGAACTGCTGTGGGACTATTTGGACAGGTGTGTTCGAAAACTCAATCCAACATCAGAAAATCACTTGTGGGAACTTTTACAAGCAGAATGGGTTAAAATAACCGAAGAAACTACTGGACAAAATGCCGAAACTCTGTAAAGCGGTAATTAAAAACAAAGCAGGTCACATAAATGAGAAAAATCCTGGAGAATCATGAATATTTTTCTGATTTTCTAGACTGTAAATAATGTGAAAATAAGTAATAATTCAGTAAAATTAAAAAAGAATATATTATCTGGGTTTTTGTTGTCTTGGGACTGAAATAACTAGGTAGGCAAACACTTTCTGGCGGTAGTGTAGGCCTCTCTCGTGTGCTGTCCATATGTCCCTGTTTTGAGCAATTTGATGCCAATTGAGCCCCGATGACTTTTTAATATCG
>CM032456.1:72438732-72533732 GCA_019049505.1 Pachyrhynchus sulphureomaculatus
AATTGCTTATAATATTTTTTAAAATTAAGCCATCATGCAGCGAACATGAGTACATTACCGTATATATTATATTACCGATTTTTTACTTCCATGAAAATACGTTGAAGTACGTTGATAGTTTTTGTGTTCCTTGAGTTTTGAAGACTAGCTCCACTCGCCTCCAACGAACCTCTTGTTTGCTTAAATTGTAGGTACTATGAGGTTCGATTTTCCGCAAAAAAAACGCCACCGCATATCACCGAATGCGATTTAAGTTTATAGTCCAGTAAACAGGGGACAAATAGTGGTAATTTCAGGAAAAAATATAGAAGTTTTTTCTCAACTTTTCATGTTTGTTGGGTTGCTGAATCCGAATTTAAACTTTAATACCTCGTAAATGCTGTGCGTTTTGAGTAAAATGCAAAAAACCAGCCAAAAAAGCTATTTTTTCAGTTTTTCGTTTATAACTTAAAAACTATGCACTTTTCGAGAAAAGTATTTTTAGCTAAAAATGAACTACATTAAATGTCCTCCAAATTACGTACTATAAGTTTTTGTTTTGTCAGGCGAACAGTTTAGCTGCTAGAGCGCTTTGAAATTTAGTGAAATTTTGGACATAGCCCTAAGTCAAGAGCAACTCGGTCATTTCTCGCTCGGAGCTCTATTCTCTGGTCACAAATGTAGGATAATAATTTAATTAGTGCTCTTGACATAGTGCTATGTCGGAAATATCCCTAAATTTTAAAGCGCTCTGGCGGCTAATCCGTTCGCCTGACATATTTTGTTGAAAATCCAATGTACTTTATTTTTGTATAGGAATGTTTTTATGGAAAAGTGCGCAGTTTTCAAGTTATAAGCGAAAAACTGAAAAAAAATAGCATTTTTTCGTCGTTTTTTGCATTTACTCAAAACTCACAACATCTACGAGGTCACAAAGTTGAAAATCGGATTTAGCACCTCAAAAAACATAAAGAACAGTTGAGAAAAAACTTCTATATTTTTTCCTGCAATGGCCACTTTTTATCCCATGTTTACTGGACTATCAACTGAAATTGCATTCGGTGATATTCGGTGGCGTTCTTGGCGGGAAATCCAACTTCATAGTATCTACTATGAGGTTCTTTGGAGACAAGTGGAGTTAGTCCTCAAAACTCAAGAAAAACAAAAACAATCACCATACTTCCAGTTTCATGGTGGTAAAAAATCGGTAATATAATATATACGGTAATGTACTCATGTTCGTGCATGAATGCTTAATTTTGTTCCTTGAAGAATAAAAATCATTGAAAAATGTTATAAGCAATTTTGAGTTACTATCTCTACATTACTTTTCCATTCAAAAATCGTGTGTAGGCAGTGACGTTTATCCCAGGTGACTCCGGTTTATTCGATGGTTAATAAACTATAGGATTAATCTTAGGTAGTTGGATATGACCCTTATTTTATATATAAAAGATGATAAACCAAATTCCTAACTTTTTTTAGTTATTCGTTATCAGTTTAATTTATTTTAACTGCAGGAGAATATTTAAATTTTATTTCGTTTTCCAGCATTCTTCAGGTAAGTAAGGTCTTGAATAAAATAAGATTTAGGCCAGCCAATCGCGTTTCTATATTGTCGGCAATCTTAAAGAAATTCACAAGGTTATTGTTTATTAGGATTTATATAATTGTTAATGGTAAATCAATATATTTTAGATTTTTCAGTTTTTTATATTTAAACTGAGAAAAATACATCTTTTTGTTTCAGATGCTGTAAATTTTTGGGGTATAGGTCGGTAATTTAGAAGTCATTTTAGGAGGTTAGGATGGTCAAAAAAGTATTTTTAAGATCACTTCTATGTGTGTCTGTCCGTCTGTTACACCCGATTTTCTCCGAAACTAGTTGATATAGAAAGTTGAAATTTGACACTAATATAGGAATTGATGACCTCATCTGAGCCGTATAGTTTTGAAAATTAAATTTTGACTTAAGGGGTTAGTTTGGGGGGTGAAATCGGAAGTGAAAAAAAAATTACCGGATCATCGAGTGGGGTGTCAAATGAAAGCTAGTAAAAAACACGAGTTTAAAAATATGTATAATGTAATACTTGCGCATACTTTTCTTTGTGTTATTTTTGAAAAAAAGTTCAAGATCATGAGTTTTCAGTAAAGATCGGAAACAGACTTTGTTGAAAACTCATGTGTGTTTTGTAAAGTCATTGTTCATTTTATACCTCCGTAACAACAATTTTTATTAGTGTTCCGTACAGAACACTTATAAGGTGACTTCAGTGTCTGTCTGTCTGTCCGTCTGTCTGTCTGTCACACCCGATTTTCTCCGAAACTATTTGTCATAGAAAGTTAAAATTTGGTAATAATATAGGAACTGATGGCCTTATCAAAGCCGTGTGGTTTTGAAAGTTAAATTTTGACTTAAGGGCTAACCCCTTTTTGGGAGGTGAAATCGGAAGTGAAAAAAAAAATTTTTACTAGGTCATCGAGTGTGGTGTCAAATGAAAGCTTGTGAAAACACGAGTAATATATATATTTATATATATATATATATATATATATATATATATATATATAAATAAAATATAGTACTTGGACTCACTTTTCTTTGTATTATTTTTAAAAAGTCGCGAAAAATCGCTGTCCCCCCACCTTATCTCGAAAAGTACTGATCAAAAAAAATGGAATGCTCCCCACGGGGTGTACATTGAACGAAAATTATCACGAGTGCATTACCTTTAATAATTTATTTGGTATATAAAAAAAAACAAAAATTTCAAGGTCATCAGTTTTCAGTAAAGATTGGAAATAAACTTTGTTGAAAACTCTTTTGGGGTGTGTTTTGTGAAGTCACTGATCATGTTATGTCACCGTAACAAAATTTTTTATTTTGAAAGCAATCAACGTACGGAACACTAATTGTGCAAGTTCAACTTGCACTTGACCGGTTTTATTTTAAAAGCAGTCAACGTACGGAACAATAATTGCACAAGTCCGAGTTGCATTTGGCTAGTTTTTATTTTATTTACATATCTATCGCAGTTAAAGTACTTATGAAATGAAGGCACCAAGAATATTGAGGATTTTTTTTTATTAATTTCTTGGCAATATTTTTACCAAGCCTATAATAGTCGCTAAATATGCACTTTGTTATATAAAGTCTGTATAAAAGTTTTCCAAAAACTCTTTTAAAATTACCCATCCTAAAATTGCATAATATGGTACTTGGTTCAGTCGAGATTTTTTTTTTTTTTTTAGTGTTTTATAAATTGTACACACAAATAAGTCACAAACACCCAGTCGAACCGCGGACCTTACTTGGGCAAGGCTTTATTCGGCCGGGCTCAGTACTATTAGCATTTCAACGCCGTGTTTGATTAACAAAAGTCGGATGGATCTAAATTACTTTATGACCGTATTTTTTTATTACTTTTTTTTCACAAACCTGAAGTTATTCAGGATGGTGTGAATCGCACTATAAGAATTCAAGTAGGAAATATCAACAAGAGTGAAGGGGATTCGGTGACCTATTAACATAGGTGGCAAATTGAAACTTTTTCGGGACTGTATCTAAAAGCACGAAAAATATAGCTATCGCTACAGAGACAAACACGTGGAACAAAACGTCGCCTCAAAATGAAGTCGACTGGCTACCTCCGGATCGTTAAAATGTGCCTCATCGAGTTTGTCACAGATTACGTATAACGTATACTTGTGTGGCATCTTTGAAAAACTCCACGAGGCACGATTTTAACGTATCAGCGGTAGCCAGCCAGTTTCGTTCCACGTCTTCGTCTTTCTGCAGCGATAGCTGTAGTCGGTCAAGTAAGAACGTGTCCGCGATAATTCATTTTTGGTAGATGAGCGATTCAACAAAAAATCGGTAGAGGGAACCTTTGTCTATGACGCATTTTAGTTTATGAACTTTTCGTCGAAATCACGTAAAATCCAAAATGAGTTACCTGTTTCCAGGTTGGTTCGAGGCAGTTTTTCTTTGTACGATCCAAAGGGGCGTAGAATGACACATTCCGCGGCCGCTAAATATATTAATAAGTTGGTATCGTTTGTGAAAACTGGTAAAAATGTCGAACTTGCCAAAACATGGCTCGGTAGACAAAGTCACTCCGAAAGTCGAAAAACGAATTGTGTCTTTTGTTTTCACGGGACCCGAATTTGACGCTATGTCAAGGAGCGGCAAAATTAAGAAAATCGGTTTCCGAGCGATTCGATATCTTCGTGCTGATGATGTCAAACACATTGCAAAGCGGCTAGCTTGGGCTGGGTCCACGATAAGATACTAGAATGGCCCTCATAATCGCCGGACGCCAACCTTATTGAAAACGTTTGGTCTCTCAGAGGAAAGACTCTGAGGACTTTGACTCAGTTGTGTTACGAGATTCGAAAAATTTGCAGAGTATGCAGAAAGTCTCGTCGACAGCATGCCTTGAAAATGCCAGGCGATTATTGATGTAGGAGGCGATTGGACCACTTACTAAGGTAATTGGGCCGTTGTTAGCTCACCAAAGAATACATTGATGATAAAAAATGTTCTCGAAACACATTTTTTCAAGAATACGAGCGGTCACATTCTTACTTGACAGACTGTATATTTTCGGTGCTAAAAGTTTAGCGGCGCTTGCACGCGGGTCAGACGGCATATGGATACAAAGGGCCTTTCTTTAAGGAAAAAAGATAATACTAATGGCGGAGCTGCTTATAGAAAGGAGGTATCAAAAACTCTAAAAGAGTAGACTCCTTTTTAACAAAGTAAACTAAAAATCGATAACCCGGGGGGGATTTTTTTCCAAAAAATAACCCCTACCTACAATGGAACTCGAAAAACTACACGCAATTTTAAAATTGATAAACGGGGGAGCGAACGTTTTTCACAACAGAGAAATCGCAATTGAAGTTCTGTTTCTAAGGGGCGTATTTTTTGGCATTCGTGGAAGTGGCCTCCTTGCCTAGGCCACAGATTCATGGTGTTATTTATTGAAAGTGGGTAAGACAATGCTTACCTGCTTTTCCCAATTGATTCCTATCATTCCTTTCTAACACACTCTCTGGTTTATAATTGTCCGAAATTATTTAATAATTTCGAATTAATTATAAAAGCCAAAATAGGTGAAGTTTTCTCGACACTTGCAAATTAAGTCTTTTTTTATCCATTATACTGTACACCCGACAAATGTCAACACAAGAAATAACACTACTTGTTCGTTAATTAATTTGTTAATTATGAAAAATGGATTAAAAATTAAATGCTACTACAGTCGTAATAATATCATAATTTCTTTTAAAGACACACAAAAAGCATTTTTACGATGTAAACTCTCTCTTTAGTGAACTACGGCGAAGTACTGCCTTATATTACGTAGTTTATTAATTTTTTGAAGTTTAAAATTATATTTAAGTGAAGGAGTTGCCTATTTTAATATATAAAACTCTTTTGTAACATCCTGTATTTTTGACATATTTTTTTAGCGTCTTATACCTGTGGACTCTGGTAACGACCTATTTATTTACAAAGTACCAGATGTTCCAACCTGTAGAGTTTATACGATAAGGCCATATCTATCTAGTGACGAAGAGCAAGTATATAATGTGTGCAATAGAACGTGTAAAGATGGGCTCGAAGATCCGCATCCCTTATCGCCAGAATTAAAGGATATACACGCTGATAGGATGGTGGGACCGTATGTTACGTTGCACCCGGAGTTTTGTTTTGTGATGGAGGTAAGAGTGAAACTGACATGAATTTACCTCAAATACCTTAAATAAGATATGCAACGTATTATGTTTTCCAATCCGATCGTCTCCTTTCTCCACACAACTCATTTTGACGGAGACGGACAGAGATATTGACGGAACTAGTATATATCTATCTATCTATATATATATATATATATATATATATATATATATATATATATATATATATATATATATACATGGTATATATATGGCATATATATGGTATATATATATATATATATATATATATATATATATATATATATATATATATATATATATATATATATATATATATATATATATATATATTATATATATATATATATATATAATATATATATATATATATATATATATATATATATATATATATATATATATATATATATATATATATTATATAGATATAGATATATACATGTATACATATGTAATATGGGTATAATTCTTCTGGTTTTCTCCTGTATCAATTGAATAAGTTTTGCCGATCATTCTCCTGGCTTCATCAGAGCTTGTTCCGAAAGCCGGCAGGAGGATCGGCGAAACGCCACCAATTACTTAGACACAGAAGAAATCCAGAAAAATTATATCTATAAGCTTTGTAACCAGTGGAAGTTTCCTTTCAAAATATATAAAATATGGTCCAAAAAAGTGTTGCAAATATTAAGTTTTTCAAAATATTTACCTATTTTAGTGTATTAAATTAACAGATTTTCTTTATACATATGTCATTTTTTAGGATGATGCAGGAATAGTTGGGTATGTTTGCGCAGCACCAGATTATAAAAAGTTTAGGGTTAAACAGGAATTGGCCTGGATTCCGGAAATGGCTCAGAAGTATCCAGAACATTTAGTTAAAGATGCTAGTAAATCGGTTCAGGTATGTAAATAGTTTACAGTAACATAAATTACTTTATTTAAGGAGTAAGGCCACTCCAGGTCCCAGAAAAAAGGGCTAATTTCGGTATTTTTTTTCAAGAGTATAATAAAGGGGGTCGAAAATTTATTTGAAGTACTTTATTAAACAAATATTTTAAGTGAACAAAAATATTTTTTAAAATTTTCTTAATTCAAAATGGCCGCTTCAGAATCTAAGACGACAAGGTACCTTTTATGCGAGGCCTGAAACGGGCGAAACTCCTATAGATTTCAACCTAGAACAAAAAACCAAAAAATGTTCATGAACATTTGTCAAAAATTAGTGAATACATACGGATTTTGTGATAAGTTGTAAGCTTCCTTTTTTATAAACAATTTTTCGTGCAATTTTTGGATGAAAAATGAACATTTTTTTTCGAATGTACACCATTTTTTGGAAAAACGACATATTCGAATTTTCGTACGTTATCCCATTAGTTTTTGACATATATTAATGAACATTTGCAAGGTTAATTTTAGGTTTATTAAAAACTGTGTTCCATAAAAATAAACTCGTAAAAGTGAGATAACTAGAATAACTCCATAGAACTGATAGAATTAGTTCATGTTAATTTATGTATCGTATTTATTTAATTGGTTGTAAGGAAACCGTTTTCATATCGTTGATTTTGTGTCGAGAAGCTCTATCTTTAGTAAATATCATATACAGGGTGCCCCATTAAAAAAACTGAAAATGTAGTTTAAGGAAAAAAACAATAATTTTTACAACATATCAAGTTACTTATCAAACGGAAGAGCTTTTTTAACAGAATTTTAGGTGTTATTTTTTATGGCAAAATATATAAGAGCTCCAAAGAAGCATGTTAAAAAAAAACCCTGAACTTTCGACTAGTTTTGTTGACTTGCTGCTTAAAGGTAAATACCTAGTCACGGACCCGAAAAAAAAAACGTTTTTTTTAGGATTCTCTTTAGCGAAATTATCTATATCTATAATACATATACAATGCAACGTCTCTCTGTCTATCTGTCTGCCCGTTTGTGCGCTTATCACTCGAGAACCACTTATCTGATTTACGTGTTTTTTTTTAGGTTCATACATATGTTCTCTGACCAGGTTATAGGATATATTTTATTACGTTAGGTATTATAAGAAATAAGCAGTGACGATAATAGTGAATCAAGTCGGAAAAAAGTTTTCCGGTAGCGCGCTCTCTGGCAACATGCTGCCTAAATTTGGAACAATATCATGTAACAAATAATACAATATATATAAAATGAAACGTCTGTCTGTCTGTCTGTCCGTTAGTGCGCTTGTCACTCGAGAACCACTTATCCGATTTACGTGTTTTTTTTTAATTCATACCTACATATGTTCTCTGACCAGGTTATATAATAATAATGATAATACTAATCTATATAATATATATATATATAAAACGCAACGTCTCTCTGTGCGTCCGTTAGTGTGCTTATCATTCGAGGACCACTTATCCGATTAACGTGTTTTTTTTTATTCTTAACTTAATATTTATCAAGAAAAAATCTATAATATATATAAAACGCAACGCCTCTCTTTCTGTCTGTCCGTTAGTGCGCTTAACACTCAAGAACCACTTATCCGATTTACGTGTTTTTTTTTTTATAAAACATGTGTTCTCTGGCCAGGTTATAGGATATATTTTATTACGTTAAGAATAAGCAGTGATGGTAATAGTGAATCAAGTCCACGCGAACGGAGCCGCGGGCACGGCTAGTTCATTATATAAATCAGGTTTTTATTCTATATAATAAAACATCGCTTAAATACAGTTTGTGAAATTTTAATTAAAAACAAAATAAAATGGCGCTACACACTTTCTCCCGTGCCCTCTTTTTTTAGGAGCATTACGGTGTGCACGATTACTGGGAGGAACTGGATCATCTGAAATCAACATTTTAAATGAAATTAATTTACTAGAGGATCAATCTTGTCTTTGAACGAAGGAATTTTGATTTTATCAAGAACTTTATTTTTAATTGTAAAATGCGGTAACATCGTTTTTTCATTTTTTTGTTTAAACCAATGCCTTCGTTCAAAGATAAGATTGTTTCTCTAGTAACTTAGTTTCTTTGGGAATTTTGATTTTAAATGATCCAGCTGCCGTAATCCTGCACACAGCAAAGCTCCTTAAAAAAGAGGGGTGGCAGGGAAAAAGCTGTAGCGTTTTTTATTTTTAATTAAAATTTCATAAATCATATTTTAAACTATGTATTATTATATAGTGATGGCGGGTATATACTCCTTTACGATTCCGATGGAGGATAGATCTACTGCAGGGACGCGTCCTTGCCAACGTGAGCCTCGATTCCCTCCCCATACTTACCGCAGGGAGAAATCACGTCCAACCATCGTTCTCCACTAAACAACTATCTATCTCCCACCCTCATATCCTGACATGATTGAGGGCAGCAGTATCCATCATTACTGGTCTGAAGCGATAAGGACATATTCTTCAAACCGATTCAGAACCAGGTTTTTATGGGCGTGAGGAGTATATTTCCAAAATGGCTGTAGAACTGCGATGTAGAAGAAACCGGGAGCCCACTACACTATAACATCCCATAAACATTGCCATGATGATCAATGTCATTGGCAGTCATCACGCCTTTGCTAAGAGGTTCGGACTGCGGAGGAGGATTATTATATAATATAAACACATGATTTATTTCGCTAAAAAGATTCCTAAAAAACCGTTTTTTTTTCAGCTCCATGACTGGGTATATGCCCTTAAATAATTTAACGCTAGCGACACTTGCTATAGAGTTATATCTAAAATCTTCTATTATTATTCAATAATATGTATTTTTTTGTAGGAATGCATATCACATTTTCATAACTTCAAAGATGAAGTTTACGTCACCAGTCCGACTCATCCTTCCAGTATGATCTGTAGTATTTTACCGTCAGTTTTAGAACAGTCAGTTAGTAAAAGAGCGGTAACGTGTTTGTTAGCAGCTTTACGCGCAAATGGTAAGTTAATTTCAAGCATCTCTTTATAATGAAACGTCTATGTATTGTTACACTATTATTTTTTATAGTTATTTGTAGTTCTTTCTTAAAATTAAAAAGGAAAAAAACTAGGTATTCTGTAAAAAGTAGTAAAGAATTTGCATATTTTAGAGTATACAATTTGAAATTTTAAAACCTAAATTTAAAGTTGATTATAAATTACATTATACAGAAGATATACAGGGTGTTTTCTAAATTGTTAGCTTTTTTTAAAAATGACCTCAGTAAAATTGTATAAGATTGTAATTAGCCCAGTTGATATAAAAAAGGGGTACTTATAATTGGTTGCTATAGATAGATAATGGTCTCTTAAAGGCATATACCTAATCATGGAGCCGAAAAAAGCATTTTTTAAGGATTTTTTTTAGTGAAATTATTTATTATATAAATCAGGTTTTAATGTTATATAATAATACATAGTTTAAAATACAATTTGTGAAATTTAAAATTAAAAAAAAAAAAAACAAGAAATGGCGGCTCTGCACGTGTTTCCCTGCGAGCTCTTTGTTTTAAGGGGCATTACGCTGTGCACGATTACTGGGAGCTGGATCATCTGAAATCAAAACTTCTGAAAAAATTAGTTTACTAAAGGATGAATCTTGTCGTTGGACGAAGGATTTAAAAAAAAAAATTTCAAATTGCATTTGTTTAAATAAAAAAGCGAAATAATGATGTTACCGCGTTTTACATTTTTGCTAATTAAAAATATAGTTCATAATAAAATCAAAATTCCTCCTCCAAAGACAGGATTGATCCTCTAGTAGGCCAATTTCTTTGGAAATTTTAATCTCAGATGATCTAGCCTCCAGTAATCGCCACAGCGCAATGATCCTTAAAAAAAAGAGGTCGCAGGGGAACGCGTATTTTATATAAAATTAAAAACTGATTTATGCAATAAATAGTTTCGCTAAAAGAAATCCTAAAAATACGTTTTTTTTTTCGACTCCGTGACTAAGTATAGGCCCTTAAGGTCTAGGGGTAAGGGGTTAGACCCCACCAAGCATCGTTCGGTGTGTTACCATCTCGTCGGCTTAGGCTGCCTGAAGTTGCTTAACGTTTCGTGGCTGTGCTAATGTCTCCAGACTATGGGACTAAATAGTATGATGAAGCTCCCAGGATCAAAAAATTACGGACGTAAAATTTACAGTGATTCAAGTCTAACAGAAATCACTTTTTTCGCACACGCGTCGCTCCTGTAGCACTTTAGAGATTTCCCTGCAGCACGTGTGCTGTGCCCTTATTATACCACTACCTTATTTTTGAGGTTTAATAGTCGACCCTGTGTGCCAACTACACATATCGAGGGTGCGGTGTCTATACAGATAATAGTTGAAATATGTGTAAGATTATTCAAATTAATTAACTAGAATTTCTAACGTACATTTTTGTATGTCGGCAGACAATTTCCCGCGTTAAAATCATTTAAAATAAATAAAAGAAATATTGATTTAAATAGGACTGTTGAAATTAATTATACAATATACGTGAAAGATCCATAATACTTTTTGATACACTGCTTGCACGACGCGAGGAGCTGACGTGGATCATTGCGTGTATTCGCAGCTGCTAAAATTTTGCAGAAGCCTTTGTAGAAGTATGCAGTTGTAAATTTATTAATTATTTATTATTTTTGAATGTTTTATCTCTATTTTGCCTACAATGCGAGTAAATTACCTTATTTTAAGGGGTAAGGCCGGTCCAGATCCCAGGAAAAAAGGTTAAGGGAACTTTTTTCGAGAGTACGATAAAAGCAGTCGAAAATTTATTTGAAGTACTTTAATAAACAAATATTTAAGTGTACAAAAATAATTTTTTTATTATCTTTTTAATTCAAAATGGCCGCTTCAGAATCCAAGACGACAAGATACCTTTTATGCGAGGTCTGAAACGGGCGAAACGATTACACCCGTGTATTTTAATCTAGAACAAAAAACCAAAGAAATTCGTTAATATATATCAAAAACTAGTGGATAATATACGAAAATTTGAAAATGTTTTTTCAAATGTGCCCCATTTTTCGAAAAAACGATATTTTCAAATTTCCGTACGTAATCTACTAGTTTTTGACATATATTAACAAAAATTTTTTGGTTTTTTGTTCTATGTTGAAATCTATGAGAGGAATCGTTTCGCCCATTTCAGGCCTAGCAAAAAGGTGTCTTGTCGTTTCGGATTCTGAAGCGGTCATTTTGAATTAGAAAGATAAAAAAAATTGTAAACTTAAATATTTGTTTAATGTATGATAAAGAACTTCAAATAATTTTTCGACTGCTTTTATTACACTCTTGAAAAAAAATTCCGAAATTAGCCGTTTTTCCTGTGACCTAGAGTGGCCTTACCCCATAAAACCCTTAAAATCGTGTTTTTTCTTTGCAATCTCAAAAATCTAATCGCAGAAACTAGTCATGCAGCAAAATAATGAATCACCCTGTGCGTTCCCAGAGCAAGATAGAATGTAAAAATTAGTTATACCGTATAATTAGTTCATTATGTTTTTTTTTCCCACCAGGATATTTTGGAGTTCACGCCGTGGTAAATGCGACGGATAGTTATACGCATGCATTTTACGGAAAACTAGGCTTTGTAGAAAATACACACGAAGCAATAAAAGGCAAAATTGTGATGGGCAGAAATTTTTAGCTTAAAAAAGTTAGCACAATAAGATATCGCAACTTCTGACTGACTAAAATTTAAACATTTTTCTACTCTACTTTTTATTTTTTCTTTTTATTGTATTGTTATTAAACTATATTTATATAATATAAGAAAAGTTATTGGAGATTAGAAAATAACACCTGTATTTAGATTAAACCTGATTCAATCGGCCCATATTCACATATTAAAAATGAACTCGTTCCGCCCTCTCTTATTCTTCGCCACTATTAGGATGGCTCAAAGTTCCGAATTTGATCGTTTATAGTCTATAACCGATCAAATTAAGAACTTTGAGCAACCCTCCATAGAATTCACGTTAAAATCTTATCAAGGATGAAATTCAGAACTTTAAGTGACCGTCTATGTAATACTGTAGGGTTTCAACCTATTCACCAACAATTTTGTCATTCGGTTAGTTAAACCTAACGTTTTGGTTGGTGATTTCAACCGTGAGGGTAAATTAAAGTCATTTACAAACTGTCTAAGGCAAATTTATAAAAGATTGTTACATGTTGTTTGAGATCAATAAAGATATGTCTAAAATGAGTTAGAAATACAGAGCAGTTTATTGGGTATTGATTAGGCTCAATATATTGGACCAACTTGTTTCACATATCTTTTCAAAAGCCACAATAAAGGATTGACGAACTAGATAGCGTGCTACTGTGCCAATACCATTCTTCTGTTAGTACCTATTACATATTGTCACTAATGTTAAAATCGATAGTTACTATATAATTAAGTCCAATATGTTGAGACCTCTGCGGTTACGTTAAGCTTGTTGGTGTTGGATCGTTCAGCTTTACAGCACAGTGCGTTTGAACGAGCGCAAAGTTTGATAAAACTGACGACAAAATCGGCCATTGAAATTTTCTTGTTCCGGACAAGCTGGGCAACCCGTACATCGGGAATTTGTAAAATATTGGGACAAGTACAAAATAAATTTCATTTATGCTCCAAAATAGTCCATACAATTAAATAAGGCAGTGATAGAGTTTTCATCTCAGCATACCTAAATTAAGCCTGTGTTTACTATCTTGTTACTATTTCATTTATAATATTTTTTATTTAATTTTAGTTTAAAATTTTTTGAATAATTTTCTTTCTCATTCGTTCTTTTAATTTAATTCCAAATAGGATTAAAATTAAGTGATAAAACAATTAACAAATATATCAACAAAAAAAACAATTGATAGTTACTTTTATTTTGTATAAACAAGAATTTCTTTGTTATCACCCAAAATTGTATTTGTTTTATAGAACTTGTATGAACGAACATTTGGAGCTAATAAATGTTATTTTTTTTTATTTAATTTCAGTCTTTCTTTAATGTTTTAATAATACAAAAGCTTTATTTTCAATTTTGATTTTGTTTAATTCAACGGTTTGGAGTAGAAATTTTTGATACCTGATGTCTCGTGAATACGAGCAGGTTTGATTTTGAGGCAAGAAAATTTCGATTAAAGATGAAATTTCAACCATGCCCGATTTCGCTTACTTTGTCAAACTTTGGGCTCGTTTAAGCACGCTGTGACAAGTTGATACAGCCTGTTTTAAATGTGAATTTAACCTTCTATAACCTTAAGCATTAAGGAAGACGGAAGACTGTAGGGTGGCTTAAAGTTCTGAATTTGATCGTTTATAGTCTATAAATGATCAAATTAAGAACTTTGAGCAACTCTCCAAAGAATTCACGTTACTGTCATATCAACAATTAAATTCATAACTTTAATCGACCGTCTATGTAATACTTAATCATTAAAAACTTATTGCCACTGCTATTAAAATCGACATTTAAACAATTTAGGCCAATATGTTGGGACTTTTGCGGTTACGTCGACCATGTTGGTGTTGAGTCGTTCAGCCTAACATGTAGATGCATCCTACAGCTCGTTTTAAATATGAATTTAACTTTTACTAACCTTAGGCATTCAGGCAGACTGTAGGGTGGCTTAAAGTTCTGAATTTGATCGTTTATAGTCTATAAATGATCAAATTAAGAACTTTGAGCACCCCTTCATAGAATTCACGTTACTGCCTTATTAAAGATTAAATTCGTAACTGTAAATCATCGTCTATATAATTCTGCAGCATTTTCAATAAAAACTTGCTATTGCCGCTACTGTTAAAATCGATATTTAAACAAGAAGTTAATCCAATACATTGAGACCTTTGTGGTTACGTTGACTATGAGCATGTTGGTGTTGGCGGCCCAACACGTTGAGATATCTTGACTATGAATTTAACTTTTGGTAACCTTTACACTTTAATCTGAATGATACTTCCTATTTTCCTATGCGGTCTTACGTCCAATCCCGAATACATCAGATGGAGTTATTGCATTAGTAATATCAAGGTATGGTGGCTTAAAGTTTTGAATTTGATCGTTTATAGTCTATAAATGATCAAATTAAGAACTTTGAGCAACCCTCCACAGAGTTCACGTTACTGCCTTACCAAAGATTAACTTTATAACTTTATGCGACCGTCTATGTAATTCTTCAGCACTTTTATTAAAAAATTGATGCCTATATCATTTAATCTATCAGATTCAAGTCATATACAAGTGACGCAAAGTAAACTCACAGAAGATCGACTAGATTGTTACATCTTGTGGAAGATAAATAAAGATATATCTAACCGCTGTTAAAATCGATATTTAATAAACATTTTAGGCCAATACGTTAGGACCGTAGTGGTTACGTCAAGCATGCTTGGTGTCGGATCGTTCAGCCCAATATGTTAAGTCAGTCTAGCCCGTTTTAAATATGAATCTGACTTTTGATAATCGTAGACTTTAGAGTCGACTGTAGGGTGGCTTAAAGTTCTGAATTTGATCTAAATGATCAAATTAAGAACTTTGAGCAACCCTTCACCTTACTACTTTAACCAGATTCAATTCATAACTTTAAACGACTGTCTGTATAGTACTGCAGTATTTTCATTAAAAACTTCCCATTGCTACTGCTGTTAAAATCGATATTTAAACAACAATTTAGTCCAATATGTCGGGACCTTTGCGGTTACGTCGAGCATGTTGGTGTTGGGACATCCTGTAGCATGTTTTAAACATGAATTTAACTTTTGGTAATCTTAGGCATTAAGGAAGACTATAGGGTCGCCCAAAGTTCTGAATTTGTTCAGGTTAACATGTTAAGTCAATCTAACCCGGTTTAAACATAAATTTAACTTTCGATAACCTTAGACTTTAGAGTCGACTGTAGGGTGGTTTAAAGTTCTGAATTTGATCGTTTATAGTCTATAAATGATCAAATTAAGAACTTCATAGAATCCACGTTACTATATTATCAAGGATTAAAGTCGTAATTTTAAGCGGTCATCTATGTAATTCTGCAGTATTTTCATTAAAAAATATAGTTAGTAATCCTTTTTCTACATATTAATAAATGTTTTGAGAATTTTGTATAAGTTGCTAATGGTGGTATTCTTTAACATTTTATTCCTCTGTTAGCTTAATTAGTTGGTTAGTTAGATCTAATATTCTGTTTGATGATTAAAATAGGAGCCTATATAATTTTACCTATCGCTTTAACGTCATTTACACGACACACAAAGCAAAGTTATAAAAGATCGGCTTGATTATTAAATCTCGTGGGAGATAAATAAAGGTATATCGAAAACAAGCTACAAATGTAAACAAGCTTATTGGGTGTTGATTAGACTCAATATGTTGGACTAATTTCCTTTATATAACTTTTTTCCAAAGTACCAAGAAAAGATCGACGAATTGGGCAGCCGTTCAGCTTGTCAATACCATTATACTAATGGTGCCTTTGAAACATTGTCGCTGTTGTTAAAATCGACATTTAAAAACTAATTTGGTCAAGAATGATGGGTATCGAGTTGTTAAGCCCAACATGTCGAGTCATTTCTCAGCACGTTTTAAAAGTTAGTCTTTGGATAACCTTAGACTTTAGAGTGGATTGTAGGGTGGCTTAAAGTTCTGAATTTGATCGTTTATAGTCTATAAATGATCAAATTAAGAACTTTGAGCAACCCTTCATAGAATTCTCCTTACTGCTTTAACCAGATTCAATAACTTTAAACGACTGTCTGTATAGTACTGCAGCATTTTCATTAAAAACTTGCCATTGCTACTGCTGTTAAAATCGATATTTAAGCAACAATTTAGTCCAATATGTTGGGACCTTTGCGGTTACGTCGAGCATGTTGGTGTTGGGACATCCTCTAGCATGTTTTAAGCATGAATTTAACTTTCGGTAACCTTAGGCATTAAGGAAAACTGTAGGGTCGCTCAAAGTTCTGAATTTGTTCAGGTTAACATGTTAAGTCAATCTAACCCGTTTTACACATAAATTGAATTTTCGATAACCTTAGACTTTAGAGTCGACTGTAGGGTGGTTTAAAGTTCTGAATTTGATCGTTTATAGTCTATAAATGATCAAATTAAGAACTTTGAGCAACCCTTCATAGAATCCACGTTACTATATTATCAAGGATTAAAGTCGTAATTTCAAGCGGTCATCTATGTAATTCTGCAGTATTTTCATTAAAAAATATAGTTAGTAATCCCTTTTCTACATATTAATAAATGTTTTGAGAATTTTGTATAAGTCGCTAATGGTGGTATTCTTCAACATTTTATTCGTCTGTTAGCTTAATTAGTTGGTTAGTTAGATCTAATATTCTATTATATGATTAAAATAGGAGCCTAAATAATTTAACCTATCGCTTTAACGTCATTTACACAAGACACAAAGCAAAGTCATAAAAGATCGGTTTCATTATTAAATCTCGTGGGAGATAAATAAAGGTAAACGGGCTACAAATGTAAACAAGCTTATTGAGTGTTGATTAGACTCAATATGTTGGACTAATTTCCTTTATATAACTTCTTTCCTAAGTTACAAGAAAAGATTGATGAATTGGGCAGCCGCCCAGTTTGTCAATACCATTATACTGATGGTAACCCCAGAAACATTGTCGCTGCCGTTAAAATCGACATTTAAAAACTAATTTGGTTAAGAATGATGGGTTGACGAGTTGTTAAGCCACCATGTTGAGTCATTTCCCACCACGTTTTAAAAGTCCATCTAACTTTGGATAACCTTAGACTTCAGAGTCGATTGTAGGGTGGTTTAAAGTTCTGAATTTGATCGTTTATAGTCTATAAATGATCAAATTAAGAACTTTGAGCAACCCTCCTACTGCCTTAACAATGATTCAGTTCTCGACTTTAAACGAACGTCTGTATAATACTGCAGCATTTTCATTAAAAACTTGCCATTGCTACTGCTGTTAAAATCGATATTTAAGCAAAAATTTAGTCCAATATGTTGGGACCTTTGCCGTTACGTCGAGCATATTGGTGTTGGGACATCCTGTGACCTGTTTTAAATATGAATTTAACTTTTGATAACGTTCGGCATTAAGGAAGGAAGGAGGGTGGCTTAAAGTTCTAAATTTGTTCAGTCTAACATGTTAAGTCAATCTAGCCCGTTTTAAACATAAGTCTAACTTTCGATACCCTTAGACTTCAGAGTCGACGGTAGGGTGGTTTAAAGTTCTGAATTTGATCGTTTATAGTCTATAAATGATCAAATTAAGAACTTTAAACGACCCTGCATGAAACCATCTATATTGAGGCTTAAATTCAGATACTGTTATTTTACAATCGCAAATGGATGTATGTGGGACCTTTTTGGTTTAAAATAATATACATTAATGATGTGTTTTACCAAATCAGTTGTCGCCACTTGTCTTTATTTATTTATTTATGTGCTTCATTAGACTAGTTTCTTTTCAAAAGACTTAATAGGAATATTGTTTTCATTTCTCGATTTTTAGCAAAAAAAAAACAGATATAGTCTCATTACCGTTTTTTAATCTCAAATCGGATCATTGATTGATATAATTAGTTATTGTACTGTAAGTTTTTTTCTTGCCTCAGGCATGTGTTTGTTGCTACCAAACGATAGTGCTGTTGGTATACGACAACGTACGACTTAATAGATTCAGTAATTCGTAAATAACAATTTAGTGAATATGGGCCATAGAATATAGTCAAATGATAGGTGTAACCTTTTTACACTTCTCGGAATATAATGAAGAGCTAATTGTAAGTTTTAAGCAAAAAAGAGCTGTTTTGTGATTTTTTATTTATATTTTACCCTAACCTTAATAAAACAGTTAGTTTTAAGATATTGAATTTTTGTTTAAATTCTTTGTATATAATAAAAAAATAGATATATTGTAAGAAATTCTAATGTTTATTTAATAAGTAATATACAATCATTTTGAACAAACGTATTTGTGTTTCTTTTCAAAAAAATCTCCTTACATGTAGTCATTAGCTGATTTCAGTTTTAATAGTTTTTTGTGAATATCGACAATCTGAAAGAAAAAATTTATTAAATAAAATTTACCCAGTACTTTCCTCGCAAATATGCAGTTCTGATCTTCTGGAAATTGGAACCCGGTCAAATCGGCTAAAAATGTAGTATATTCAGGCCATTCTGATCAAAAGTCTCCATTGATACAAAGTCCAAAAGTGGATAGATTGGGAATTATGGAGCGTGGAATTAATAAAAAACCGCTGAGAAAATGCTATTTTTGCTTTTTTTTAAGTACTTATTCTGACTAGAATATGATTTTACGAAAAATTCCAACGGGATTATATGTTTTTTGGGTTGGTAATTATGAATATAATAATTATTTTGACACATTTCGCTCCTACCTTCGAATATTGTCCATTTTGTCCATTTCTGGAGTCCTTTTTGATTTAATTCGTCTAGAGCAATTTTTGCGAAAATTTCTAACGGGATTTTTTGTTTTTGAGTTAATAATTACGAATATAATAATTATTTTAAACCAATTTGATCCTACTTTTCTCTCTCTTTTCTGGATTTAATTAGATTAGAACAGATAAGAGTTTAACAACTCTAAGGAAATTGTTAAGAAAGAATGGTGAGAGTTATATGGCCAAAAATAAACGCTATTCGAATAATATTCGTCATTATCAACTCAAAAAACATAAAATTGCGCTAGAATTTTTCGCAAAAATTAAATCAAAAAAAGACTCCAGAAATGTCCAAAATGACTAATATTCGCAAGTAGGAGCGAAATGGGTCAAAATAATTATATTCATAGTTACCAACCCAAAAAACATATAATCCTTTTTCGTAAAATCATGTTCTAGTCAAAATATTCCTTAAAAAAATGCAAAAATAGCATTTTCTCAGCGGTTTTTTTACTAATTCCACGCTTGATAAGTCCTAATCTTTCCATTTTTGGACTTTGTGTCCTTGACGACCTGATCACAATGGCTACTATATTTTCAGCCAATTTAACCGGGATTCAATTTTCATAAGATTAGTCCGGGGTTCTTTGACTATCTCACGCTAAAGAATAACTTAATACAGTCCACGGTATGGTAAAATATTTGTAAAAAATGGAATTAATTTTCACATTCCCCGGCTCCAAGAATTCTGGACCAGATCTATCACGTGATATATACTAAGCAACCTCTCTAACCACCTTGCCAACTCCTGTAACCCCGTATATACTTTACTGTAAATATATGTTTAAAATTAGCCCATTACCCTAACCAAGACCTAGACAAACTTTGGTAATACTATTGAGTCGATACAATATTTAACAACTCCGGCCCCTTCCCCGTTAAAATTGAAAATAATGAAAAAATACTTTGACTTTAAGAACCCCAAAAAGGACATGTAGCACGATATATAATATATATATATATATATTTATATATATATATATATATATATATATATATATATATATATATATATATATATATATATATGTATATATAATTTCATCTCCACCCCTTTAAAAACGCTTTACAAGTTTACCTATAAATTATTATGCATAAAATTTGTTAATTATCTGAATAAAATTGCAGAATGATCATGTTACTATGAAAACCATAAAAGAATTAACGACAATCACCCCCCTTCCTCTTAAGCGAATAAGTAGTTCAAGAATTATAATATAGATTTCATCTCTTCTCTAGGTATTATTTGTATACTAAATTTGAAATTGATATCCTATTTTGTTCGAGAGTTATCAACAGACGCGCAAACAGACAGACCAACGAAAGTGGGTTTTTTCGTGATCCAGAGACTAAAACGTGAAAAAAAAGTAAAAATCTCGGTGGGCGATTTCTTCACTAAAATTTTACTATAGCAAGAAAAGTAAAAAATTGGTGATTACTTATTTTTCCCTGATAAAGTATCTTATTTAGGGCATCATAATAAGTGTAATTCAACCCTAACCCTTGTGATACTGTAGATATGGCAGTGTTTAACCCCATGAATGTAAAAAATGTTGAGTAATTAGGAACTGACATTTTTTGTATATTAAAAATAGTGATTTTTATTACCGTTTTGATTTGTCTGTTAGCTACTTCAATCTCGCTTCTTGGCGTTCTACTGTCAGTGTAAGTTACTTCCATATCTCTTAATTGTTCAACTATATCGTCTATAAGTTTATCTAAATTAATATTAGATCTCGTGGGTCTACTCTTACTTAGAACTTCAGATTCTCTCAGGAAGTTTTGAAGTTGCGCTGATAGTTCACTTCGACTTGGCATTTTGGAATATTCTAAAATATAAAATATATGTTGATTATATTCCTGAACGTACAGGTTCAGAAAATAAATAATTGTTTTATTGTTATTTAGTATTACGAAACACTAAAATTATATATAGGATCTTCATATAAATAATGTTAAATTTGTTTGATTTAATGCTTGGACGCTACGGACAGAAGAGGCAAGGTAGAGGCAAAAGCGTAACTCCAGGATCGTTTTTAGTGTTCCGGACCAAAACTGAAAAATGGAACACTTACGGAATCTGTCTGTCTGTTACAGCTGATTTTCTACGAAATAATTTGACACATAGAGTTGAAATTTGTTACAAATATAGGAATTGATGGCCTAATCACAGCCATGTAGTTTCGAAAGTTTAATTTTGACTTAAGGGGTTAGTTTTTAGAGATGAAACTGAAAGTGGAAAAAAAAATTCAAGGTCACCGAGTGAGGTGTCAAATGAAAGCTTGTAAAAACACGAGTTCAAAAATAAATGTGATGTAATACTCGCGTAAACTTTTCTTTATATTATTGCCTTCTATCGACCTGATATCATCAGTTTATCTTTTCATTGGTCTACAGACACTTTGTCTGATCTCCCAAGGTCTCCATTTAAGTAATTTTGTTGTCCATCTACCATCATTCGTTCTAGCCACATGTCCCACCCATTGCCACTCTCACTGGTATTTGTAATTCTTGTTCGTCTGATATCCTCGCTTTTAATGTGTTCTCGTAAACTAACACCTAACATCTGTCCTTCCCTTGGCCTGTTGAGTACGTTAGAGTCGACAAAGACTTTTTTAAGTCATTGTTTCCAGCGTCTGGATATGATCTATTGTTCCAAATTCCTTGCGAAAGCCCGCCTGTTCGGTTGGTTGGTAATCATCGAACTTATTTGTTAGAAGGTTTGTGACAAATTTAGCAATATTATATATATATATATATATATATATATATATATATATATATATATATATGTATATATATGTATATATATATATATATATATATATATATATATACATTCGTAAGTAAGTATTTGGAAATAATTATTAATATTCTTGAAATGAGTTTTGACCATATCTACAAAAGAAAGTTATAATTTACCTGGATAGGTTGCAAACGGAGCTTCCGGTTTCCGGGTACTGCCTTCACTATCATAAAAAACTTTTGGTGTGGATGGTCGTTTCTGGCGCCATGTCGACATGGCCATTAAATTTCTGCAAACGTTAATAAATAATAAAAGGGGAAAATACCTTCCTGTTCACCATCTATTTTAAAATTTTAGCTGAGCTAACTATTCGAACTAAAAACTAAAATAATACAAGCACCAACATACACTATATATTATATTTCTAAATGTCTTGGAAGCAGTTCACTTTTAATAAAGTAATAATTATATTAATAGATACTACTGTGTTTCTTAACAATTCCGTGAAACGACGTTTAAGAGGTAACACCATTTTGACCGCCCAAAATTTAAGGCTTTTTCGAGAATTTTTCGTAAAGAAATAAAAAGTTTTTATGAAAATATAAGTACACTAGTTTATTATTTATACATTAAAGTAGAAAATGATTTTTTTCCGATATATTAAAAAAATGGCGGATGGATGACTGGGAGCGCTTCGAAAATAGATGGTCAAACAGTGAGCCTACAAGTGATCTAGAACAGTGAAACAAAAAAAAAATAGGTTTCTAGTCCAAAAGCTAGGGAAATACGTAACCATTTAAAAAAATATGCGTTTTTAATGAAATAGCATAGATTCAAAGAAAAACACACCTTTTTAGCCAAAAATTTCATTACTTAAAAGTTGCATAGAAAATCGAGATGTCACTATTTTTAAAAAATCCTACGTATTTCGCTAGAAAAATATGTGACGATTAAATTTAAAAGATTTAAATAGATCAATTGAAATTTGGCGAAGCTTGGGTGCCCACCGACTTCGAAAATGCTGTTTCGAGAAAAATACGTTTAAAGTTTTCGTTACGGTTTAGTCGTGAATAAAAACGATTGAAAATGTAAGTTATCTCTAATCTGCAATTCCAGGCCCATAAAGCATTCCTTCTGCATCAATAGTCGTCTTTCTGGTCGACTTGGCTTATTTCGGACATTTATGCGCTTCTCGTCCGTGCAAAATTATAGCTTTCTGTACCAATAGGCATCTCTAGAGCCTCCATCATTTTTTAATACACTTATCATGCCGTCATTGAAGATGCATGTGGCGATGTGAGCTGCAATTTCCAGTACTATTTTGGTACTGGACGTCGATTTTGGAGCGAGCGCCTATATCGTTGTATTTCAACTTTCGTTTGCGTTTTACGTGAAACCTCAAACCAAACGATTTAACAAATTTTCACGGCTTAATTTTCAATAAATCGGCAGAATTGCATTATAAACTCTTGAATCCATTGCTGCATTTCTTTTTTTATATTTTTAATACAGTTTGAATTTCTGTGGATTGCAAGGCCATAATAAATGTCCGTACAAAATTATAGCTTTCTGTACCAATAGGCATCTCTAGAGCCTCCATCATTTTTAATACACTTATCATGCCGTCATTGAAGATGCAAGAGGCGATGTGAGCTGCAATTTTCACTACTATTTTGCTACTGGACGTCGATTTTGGAGCGAGCGCCTATATCGTTGAATTTCAACTTTCGTTTGCGTTTTACGTGAAACCTCAAACCAAACGATTTAACAAATTTTCACGGCTTAATTTTCGATAAATTGGCAGAATTGCATTATAAACTCTTGAATCCATTGCTGCATTTCTTTTTTCATATTTTTAATACAGTTTGAATTTCTGTGGATTGCAAGGCCATAATAAATGTCCGTGCAAAATTATAGCTTTCTGTGCCAATAGGCATCTCTAGAGCCTCCATCATTTTTAATACACTTATCATGCCGTCATTGAAGATGCAAGTGGCGATATGAGCTGCAATTTCCAGTACTATTTTGCTACTGGACGTCGATTTTGGAGCGAGCGCCTATATCGTTGAATTTTAACTTTCGTTTGCGTTTTACGTGAAACCTCAAACCAAACGATTTAACAAATTTTCACGGCTTAATTTTCCATAAATTGGCAGAATTGCATTATAAACTCTTGAATCCATTGCTGCATTTCTTTTTTCATATTTTTAATACAGTTTGAATTTCTGTGGATTGCAAGGCCATAATAAATGTCCGTGCAAAATTATAGCTTTCTGTACCAATAGGCATCTCTAGAGCCTCCTTCATTTTTAATACACTTATCATGCCGTCATTGAAGATGCAAGAGGCGATGTGAGCTGCAATTTTCACTACTATTTTGCTACTGGACGTCGATTTTGGAGCGAGCGCCTATATCGTTGAATTTTAACTTTCGTTTGCGTTTTACGTGAAACCTCAAACCAAACGATTTAACAAAATTTTCACGGCTTAATTTTCGATAAATTGGCAGAATTGCATTATAAACTCTTGAATCCATTGCTGCATTTCTTTTTTCATATTTTTAATACAGTTTGAATTTCTTTGGATTGCAAGGCCATAATAAATGTCCGTGCAAAATTATAGCTTTCTGTACCAATAGGCATCTCTAGAGCCTCCATCATTTTTAATACACTTATCATGCCGTCATTGAAGATGCAAGTGGCGATGTGAGCTGCAATTTCCAGTACTATTTTGCTACTGGACGTCGATTTTGGAGCAAGCGCCTATATCGGTGAATTTTAACTTTCGTTTGCGTTTTACGTGAAACCTCAAACCAAACGATTTAACAAATTTTCACGGCTTAATTTTCCATAAATTGGCAGAATTGCATTATAAACTCTTGAATCCATTGCTGCATTTCTTTTTTCATATTTTTAATACAGTTTGAATTTCTGTGGATTGCAAGGCCATAATAAACGTCCGTGCAAAATTATAGCTTTCTGTACCAATAGGCATCTCTAGAGCCTCTATCATTTTTAATATACTTATCATGCCGTCATTGAAGATGCAAGTGGCGATGTGAGCTGCAATTTCCAGTGCTATTTTGCTACTGGACGTCGATTTTGGAGCGAGCGCCTATATCGTTGAATTTTAACTTTCGTTTGCGTTTTACGTGAAAGCTCAAACCAAACGATTTAACAAATTTTCACGGCTAAATTTTCCATAAATTGGCAGAATTGCATTATAAACTCTTGAATCCATTGCTGCATTTCTTTTTTCATATTTTTAATACAGTTTGAATTTCTGTGGATTGCAAGGCCATAATAAATGTCCGTGCAAAATTATAGCTTTCTGTACCAATAGGCATCTCTAGAGCCTCCATCATTTTTAATACACTTATCATGCCGTCATTGAAGATGCAAGTGGCGATGTGAGCTGCAATTTCCAGTGCTATTTTGCTACTGGACGTCGATTTTGGAGCGAGCGCCTATATCGTTGAATTTTAACTTTCGTTTGCGTTTTACGTGAAACCTCAAACCAAACGATTTAACAAATTTTCACGGCTTAATTTTCGATAAATTGGCAGAATTGCATTATAAACTCTTGAATCCATTGCTGTATTTCTTTTTCCATATTTTTAATACAGTTTGAATTTCTGTGGATTGCAAGGCCATAATAAATGTCCGTACAAAATTATAGCTTTCTGTACCAATAGGCATCTCTAGAGCCTCCATCATTTTTAATACACTTATCATGTCATCATTGAAGATGCAAGAGGCGATGTGAGCTGCAATTTTCACTACTATTTTGCTACTGGACGTCGATTTTGGAGCGAGCGCCTATATCGTTGAATTTCAACTTTCGTTTGCGTTTTACGTGAAACCTCAAACCAAACGATTTAACAAATTTTCACGGCTTAATTTTCGATAAATTGGCAGAATTGCATTATAAACTCTTGAATCCATTGCTGCATTTCTTTTTTCATATTTTTAATACAGTTTGAATTTCTGTGGATTGCAAGGCCATAATAAATGTCCGTGCAAAATTATAGCTTTCTGTACCAATAGGCATCTCTAGAGCCTCCATCATTTTTAATACACTTATCATGTCATCATTGAAGATGCAAGAGGCGATGTGAGCTGCAATTTTCACTACTATTTTGCTACTGGACGTCGATTTTGGAGCCAGCGCCTATATCGTTGAATTTCAACTTTCGTTTGCGTTTTACGTGAAACCTCAAACCAAACGATTTAACAAATTTTCACGGCTTAATTTTCGATAAATTGGAAGAATTGCATTATAAACTCTTGAATCCATTGCTGTATTTCTTTTTCCATATTTTTAATACAGTTTGAATTTCTGTGGATTGCAAGGCCATAATAAATGTCCGTGCAAAATTATAGCTTTCTGTACCAATAGGCATCTCTAGAGCCTCCATCATTTTTAATACACTTATCATGTCATCATTGAAGATGCAAGAGGCGATGTGAGCTGCAATTTTCACTACTATTTTGCTACTGGACGTCGATTTTGGAGCGAGCGCCTATATCGTTGAATTTCAACTTTCGTTTGCGTTTTACGTGAAACCTCAAACCAAACGATTTAAAAAATTTACACGGCTTAATTTTCGATAAATTGGCAGAATTGCATTATAAACTCTTGAATCCATTGCTGCATTTCTTTTTTCATATTTTTAATACAGTTTGAATTTCTGTGGATTGCAAGGCCATAATAAATGTCCGTGCAAAATTATAGCTTTCTGTACCAATAGGCATCTCTAGAGCCTCCATCATTTTTAATACACTTATCATGCCGTCATTGAAGATGCAAGTGGCGATATGAGCTGCAATTTCCAGTACTATTTTGCTACTGGACGTCGATTTTGGAGCGAGCGCCTATATCGTTGAATTTTAACTTTCGTTTGCGTTTTACGTGAAACCTCAAACCAAACGATTTAACAAATTTTCACGGCTTAATTTTCCATAAATTGGCAGAATTGCATTATAAACTCTTGAATCCATTGCTGCATTTCTTTTTTCATATTTTTAATACAGTTTGAATTTCTGTGGATTGCAAGGCCATAATAAATGTCCGTGCAAAATTATAGCTTTCTGTACCAATAGGCATCTCTAGAGCCTCCTTCATTTTTAATACACTTATCATGCCGTCATTGAAGATGCAAGAGGCGATGTGAGCTGCAATTTTCACTACTATTTTGCTACTGGACGTCGATTTTGGAGCGAGCGCCTATATCGTTGAATTTCAACTTTCGTTTGCGTTTTACGTGAAACCTCAAACCAAACGATTTAACAAATTTTCACGGCTTAATTTTTGATAAATTGGCAGAATTGCATTATAAACTCTTGAATCCATTGCTGCATTTCTTTTTTCATATTTTTAATACAGTTTGAATTTCTGTGGATTGCAAGGCCATAATAAATGTCCGTGCTAAATTATAGCTTTCTGTACCAATAGGCATCTCTAGAGCCTCCATCATTTTTAATACACTTATCATGCCGTCATTGAAGATGCAAGTGGCGATGTGAGCTGCAATTTCCAGTACTATTTTGCTACTGGACGTCGATTTTGGAGCGAGCGCCTATATCGTTGAATTTTAACTTTCGTTTGCGTTTTACGTGAAACCTCAAACCAAACGATTTAACAAATTTTCACGGCTTAATTTTCCATAAATTGGCAGAATTGCATTATAAACTCTCGAATCCATTGCTGCATTTCTTTTTTCATATTTTTAATACAGTTTGAATTTCAGTGGACTGCAAGGCCATAATAAATGTCCGTGCAAAATTATAGCTTTCTGTACCAATAGTCATCTCTAGAGCCTCCATCATTTTTAATACACTTATCATGCCGTCATTGAAGATGCAAGTGGCGATGCGAGCTGCAATTTCCAGTGCTATTTTGCTACTGGACGTCGATTTTGGAGCAAGCGCCTATATCGTTGAATTTTAACTTTCGTTTGCGTTTTACGTGAAACCTCAAACCAAACGATTTAACAAATTTTCACGGCTAAATTTTCCATAAATTGGCAGAATTGCATTATAAACTCTTGAATCCATTGCTGCATTTCTTTTTTCATATTTTTAATACAGTTTGAATTTCAGTGGATTGCAAGGCCATAATAAATGTCCGTGCAAAATTATAGCTTTCTGTACCAATAGGCATCTCTAGAGCCTCCATCATTTTTAATACACTTATCATGCCGTCATTGAAGATGCAAGTGGCGATGTGAGCTGCAATTTCCAGTGCTATTTTGCTACTGGACGTCGATTTTGGAGCGAGCGCCTATATCGTTGAATTTTAACTTTCGTTTGCGTTTTACGTGAAACCTCAAACCAAACGATTTAACAAATTTTTCACGGCTAAATTTTCCATAAATTGGCAGAATTGCATTATAAACTCTTGAATCCATTGCTGCATTTCTTTTTCCATATTTTTAATACAGTTTGAATTTCTGTGGATTGCAAGGCCATAATAAATGTCCGTGCAAAATTATAGCTTTCTGTACCAATAGGCATCTCTAGAGTCTCCATCATTTTTAATACACTTATCATGCCGTCATTGAAGATGCAAGTGGCGATGTGAGCTGCAATTTCCAGTGCTATTTTGCTACTGGACGTCGATTTTGGAGCGAGCGCTTATATCGTTGAATTTTAACTTTCGTTTGCGTTTTACGTGAAACCTCAAATCAAACGATTTAACAAATTTTCACGGCTTAATTTTCCATAAATTGGCAGAATTGCATTATAAAAACTCTTGAATCCATTGCTGCATTTCTTTTTTCATATTTTTAATATAGTTTGAATTTCTGTGGATTGCAAGGCCATAATAAATGTCCGTGCAAAATTATAGCTTACTGTACCAATAGGCATCTCTAGAGTCTCCATCATTTTTAATACACTTATCATGCCATCATTGAAGATGTAAGTGGCGATGTGAGCTGCAATTTCCAGTACTATTTTGCTACTGGACGTCGATTTTGGAGAGAGCGCCTATATCGTTGAATTTCAACTTTCGTTTGCGTTTTACGTGCAACCTCATACCAAACGATTTAACAAATTTTCACGGCTTAATTTTCCATAAGTTAGCAGAATTGCATCATAAACTTTTGAATCCATTCCTGCATTTCTTTTTTCATATTTTTAATACAGTTTGAATTTCTGTGGATTGCAAGGCCATAATAAATGGGCAATTCGTCGATCAATTTCCCAGTTAATTTTCCTCTGCTTCCTATATATTTATATTTTTTTTTAGGTTTGGAAGTCGCGTTCCCATTGGTTTATGCACATGATCAATAAACTCTTTTTTTTAACAGTAAAATCAGGATACGGCTGAACATCTATAATTCCTTTGAATGTTTTACTATTTCCATCGGCAATATAATTACAATATTTTACATCGTGCCATGATACCGAACGAGAAAACATTTCAATAATTGAGTCGACCTCCATTTTTCTGACTGAGCCTACATGATTTGAACTGCATTGATTTTTCGAGGTCTGCAGCCCATTCTTTATACTCAGCTATTACTTTTTTGAAGACCAGAATTCACGTTACTTACAATATTTACTTTTCACAATAATATCAATTGCTTTGCCAGAGAACCAGCCTATGAGAGTCGTAACGCTGAAAAGTGATGAAAATCCTCCTTTACGAAACGAACCGTTTCCCGAAACTGATACACCGTTATTCATGCCTTCTTGCTCACTTAATTTCATCTCTTCCAAAGCTGCACAAACATTCGACACAGCAATACCGATCATCATCATAACATGACTGAAATATTGGATGCGGTAGTTCCATAAATGCACAAATTTTTTTAATACTGTTCAGTCCAATACTTAATAAAAGCATACCTAGAGCTATTCTGTAGTTAATATCATATGCAAGTGGACGGACAAAACTTTATTTCACCTAATTGACAGTTATCATAAAGAACAGAAATTTTGAAACCCAGACTACGCTTACTTTTTTCTTCGAAGCGTACATTTGAATGGTTTCTGCACATAACTAATTGTGATGACGTCATCAACACAGGCACTTATTTCAAAATCATCAATATATTCGTCCAAATTCAATTTTTTCGAAGACGCACTGAAAGTTTCCCCACTGCCTGTTTCCAAAGGTTCAAAGGCCTTTTTCCACGTTTTCTTCCACTCAGGCGATCTTTATTTTAAGGAGAGTCCTTATGCTCACTGTATTTTATGTACGTAGTTTGTTATAATTTAATTGAAACACAGTAAAAACCAAAAAGCAATTAGAGAACGTTCGAATATGCAGCTACAACGTTTATATTCAAGCGTCGGTCATAGCCGTTATGACTCTTCCTTCAAATTATTTCAACAGTAAACAGCATACACGCCATCTGCTGACAAGTAGAAAAGGTCACTGGCTCATAAGATAAGTTACTTTAGGCAGGTAATAGACCCGAAACTTCGTTATAACACGTAGGCTGAAAAGTTTTTGGTCTAGCTACATAAAACACATTTTTTTGCAAAATTCGACTTTATTCCCCCATCAAAAAACAGTGTTTAATCAACACACGAAATTCGACTTTTTCCATTGTTTTGAAAATATCTAAAGTAGCATCACTAAAATCACTGTAATTTGTAAACTAATTGTCGAAATGTCATGAAATTTTGACACGTATCGTTTGAAGGTTGGTACTTCCTAAAAATCATATATATTTCTGGAAGAGGGCGATATTTATGTGTCAGACCAAAAATTTTTCAGCCTACGTGTTAGTTGAAACTGTCGTGCGAGAATGTTAGCGCGCTGATGTGCGCTCTACGTCTATAGCTCGAAAATTGCCCTTTCACTTTCGATATCGTTTTGTAACCAATAGGATATCATTTTCATATATATATAAAGAGTATTTTGAATAAAAACAAAATTGAATTTTTGAAGAAATCAAAGTAGTATTACCCCTTAAGCACTATAAAATTTTTCCCGTTAAAAAATAGTTTATATATCAGGTATAAATTACATAGGGCAACAAAAAAATATTTTTGTTTTGGTGCCTGGAATTTTAGAGCTGATTTTAACTATATTTGGGACGCTAAATCTATACATGCAATCCGTTTTTTCTCTATCAGCTCTACTTTTTTAGATACATCAACTTATCTACCAATGTGGTTTTTATTCAGTATATTCATTTATGAGAGTTCTAAAATTATTATATATTCATTAATGTAGGTACAATGGTTTTATTGTCAGTCTGTAATTGAGTAAATTCCGGGTAAATCTATAAATAGTGGAACCATTGCCTATCAGGTACCTGAACTGACCCTTTTAATCACCTAACTCGGGTAAGTCTCGTCAGTTTGTGCGTTCTTACTAATGAGAGTAGATCGAATTCGGCCTGTTATTTTATGTTAAGAAAAGAGTGTTTTTTTGTTATTGAACAGAATTAAAATGAGTTTAGGTTCCAGTTCAAGAAGAAGTTGTGTAAATCAACCTGATGTGTTTTGCTATATATGCGGAGAATACGAATGTTTCAACAAAACAGACAAACTATTACTGACTTTATAAAGCGAGCGTATCTTGGATACTTTGGAGTTAAGCTTGGTGATCAGGACAAAACGTGGGCCCCGCATCTCGTATGTAAAACTTGTACAGAGCATTTACGGCAGTGGACTACCGGGAAAAGAAAATGTCTAAAATTCGGCGTACCAATGGTTTGGAGAGAACCAAAAAACCACTTCAATGATTGTTATTTCTGTTTAGTAAATACTAATGGAATCAATCGAAATAACCGCAGTAAGTGGACTTATCCCAATTTAGACTCGGCAATACGCCCTATCCCGCACTCAGATGAAATACCGATTCCAACATTTCATCAGCTACCACATATCTCTGATGACGAATATTTTCCCTCTGATCGCTCTTCTGATGCTAATAAAAGTTCTGATGCTAATGAAACTAACAGTGACTATGAGGGGACGTCATCAGTTCCTCAACGCTTCAATCAAAATGAATTAAATGATCTCACCAGGGATCTCAATTTATCGAAAAAAGCTTCTGAAGTACTGGCTTCTAGGTTGAACGACACAAATTTACTGGAACAAGGAACCAAAATTACCTTTTACCGTACAAGAGAAAAAGATCTGCTACCATTCTTTTCTCAAGAAGACAATCTTGTATTTTGTCACGAAATTAGGGGACTCATGAAAGAAATGGGGCTTTCTGAATATATTCCAGATGATTGGCGCCTATTTATTGACAGTTCAAAGCGAAGTTTAAAATGTGTCCTTCTACATAATGGGAATAAATATGGTTCAATACCACTAGCTCACTCAACGAAACTGAAAGAAGAATATAATACCATAGCTTTGGTCTTGCAGAAGATAAAGTATTACGAACATCAATGGATGATTTGTGTAGACTTAAAAATGGTAAACTTTCTTCTTGGGCAGCAAAGTGGTTACACGAAATATCCGTGTTTCTTATGCCTCTGGGGTAGTAGGGACAAAACACACCACTGGGTTAGAAAAGATTGGCCTCAGAGAGAAAACATGGACGTTGGGGAAAAGAATGTCATTAACGACGCTTTGGTTGAAAGAGAAAAAATCATACTTCCTCCGTTACATATAAAGTTGGGCTTAATGAAGCAATTTGTAAAGGCTCTTGATAAGAATGGGTCTTGTTTTGCATATATAGGGGTAAAAATGCATCAGTTGAGCACAGAAAAACTCAAAGCAGGGATATTTGACGGCTCACAAATAAGACAATTAATTAAGGATCCTGCCTTCATAAATTCAATGAATCAAGTTGAACGAGAAGCTTGGACATCATTTGTTGCAGTTGTAGAAAATTTTCTAGGCAAACATAAAGCTCAAAACTATGTTGAAATGGTTAACAAGATGCTTAATAGTTTCAAATCCTTAGGGTGCAATATGAGTATTAAAATACACTATTTACACAGCCACTTAGACCGTTTTCCAGAAAATTTAGGAGACATGAGTGAGGAACAAGGTGAAAGATTTCACCAAGATATTAAAGTTATGGAGGACCGCTACCAAGGAAGATGGGACATGCACATGATGGCAGATTACTGCTGGAGTTTAAAAAGGGACTGTTTAAAAAACATTCAAGAATGTCGCGGAAAAGAAGCTTTCCAAGTGTTGAGTGACTATTTCATTTCTTCAATGTTTTTTTTTTGTTTGTAAGTACGACATAATATTGTATTTTGTATAACTAAAATAAAAATTTCGTATCTACTTTTGTTTACTACACTTACGGATTTGAGTTACAATAATGTAACTTATTTTTCTCCAAAATTGTATATCTTAAAAATTTGAGCTCCTAGGTACAAATGAATACGTTATTTGAATTCAGGACATCAAATTGATATAGAATCAGCTCAAAAAACCTCGACACCAAAACAGCTGTTCCCCTGTGTTATCTATAAGTAATTATTAAAAGTTAATAGTAACTAAATCATTTTTAAAATATTTTTAATGTCTGTCCAGCCCTATTTAAAAATAGGATGTACGCCAACCCACGACTAATGACAAAAAAACCTTCAAATTTATTGTTAGCGATCTACTATGATATAGGTGAATGCGCAAGATAATGAAATTTCAACAGTTTCCTATTATTTGAGACAATTTACTTCAAGAATATTTAATTGTGAAATTAAGTAAATTAAGCTTTCAGCTCCAATAATAATATATAAAAACTAAGTGTATCGAAGGTAATTTCTATCACTTCAACTAATTTCTTTATACAACCGACAAATTAAAAAGTTACTTGGCCGAAATAAACAACGGGTACATTAATAACATATATATTAATATTATATAATAAAAAACCGGTTAAGTGCAAGTTGGACTTGCGCAATTAGTGTTCTGTACTGTGGTTGCGTTTGAAATAAAATTTTTTGTTACGAATGTATAAAATGATCAGTGACTTCACCAAACATACCACAAGTGAGTTTTCAATAAAAGAAATAAGAGCCCAGATTACAAACATGTCTAGTCAGATAGTGACTTAGCAAGTTAATCAGATCAACCAGAAAAAGACAAAAAATTCCTGACATGTATATATCTTAACTGGTTACACCACCTTGACATTTTCACAAAATCGAATTATTTTTTTTTGGCTAGATAAATTGTTTATACTTTTAAGAATATTTTAAATGTTTAACCATTTCTAAATTCAAATTATTTTCGAAGTTATAGCAATCAGAAGTGAGCGCGGCAGAGAGTCGGCCCGAAACTCAGGTAGCGATCGGACCGGCACGAGCGGTCAAAGCCTTGTCAAAGGGTATTGTTCCTTTAGTCAGTCGTTTATAAGAACGCTATTTATAAGAATACACTCAAAATAACAACGAAAGTCTAAACGCTGTCATTTGGTCTATGGCTCCAAAAGTGCATTACAGTGGCACAAAAATTGTTGAGATTGCATCTTATATTACAGCTAGTATATTTAATGATGAATATACTGTTAGTGTATTACAAATGATGCAATTATTAAATCTTATAATTGGCCCAAGCGCGCTGCGATTTACCGAGAACTTGGATTCTCAACGAATATCTATAGCCAACATGAGAACCCAATAGGAGACTAAAGAGGCCAGGAAATTGAAAAGAGCTGCTCAAAAGGAGTCGGAGGACATCGCGGCAATAATGGAAGACCGTCGTACGGTCCAGGAATCGCAGATTGAAGGTAATTTAAAAACATATTTGGTTTTAAGACGCTGACGCCGTACTGTTTTTTCTTTTGCGTTTTTTTCGAAACTACTTTTTTTAAACTGGTGTAGAAGATATCTTAAGATCTACTTAACTAATTTTGTTAAAATTTACAACACCTATTCTTTATAATATCATCTAAGATGTAGCATGGAATTTTTTTTGATTGGGTGCCACGTTCTTAAGTTATAAATTTTTTAAAACTCAAAATTTCGATAAAAATCAGAGCTGTCATTTCTACAAAAAAAATTAAAAATCTTTTTTTTCTATGCTACATCTTAACTATTACCTTTCTAAATAAGAAAAAAAATATTTTTTATTTTTCAGACGATGCCTGACACCATCAGCAAGAATATTCAAAAGAGGATACTACTTGATGGCTAATATTTTCGTCATTTTTAATTTTTTTTTATTCGTTATTATTTCAAATTATTCATAAAACTATGTATATGTGTAAAAGAAAAATTATTTTATATATTTAATACCCTTTAAGATCCAATATGTATTTTTACGTTTTCTTCTTAGTCAAAAATGTATAATAGTTATAGCATCCTAGCTACCTAATAGCCAACAATCTAACTCAATCGGGAATCTAGTGGTAAAGTTTAAAACAAATATTTACTATCTAAATATTTGTTTAATCATAAACAAATAAAATAAAATTATTTTGTCTCTGTCTTAAAGTAGTAGCCATTAGTCCCGGTTCAATTCACAACTTTCGACGAAATAAACCTTCAAAACTTTATCGATCAAACAGTTTTTTTATACCCGAAAAATTATCAAACGTAAGGCACTCATGATAATTTTCGCTCAATCTACACTTTATGGAGACTATTCCTGATTTTTTGAAAGTTTTTCAATCAGTACTTTTAGAGAGAGGGCGGGTGAACAGGGGTCATTTTTTTAAAATAATACAAAGAAAAGTGTGCGCAACTATTACATCATATATATTTTTGAATTCCTTTTCACAACCTTTCATTTGACATCCCACTCGATGATCTGGTAAATTTTTTTTCACTTCCGATTTTACCCCCCAAAACTAACCCCTTAAGTCAAAATTTAATCTTCAAAACTACACGGTTCTAATTGGGACGTCAATTTCTATGTCAAATAGTTTCGGAGGAAATCAGGCAGATGGACAGACACCTAAACAAATAAAATAAAATTATTTTGTCTCGGTACCTATCCGTTGGTCACCAGCCATCATGGTAATTTATTTTTTCTGGGATTGGCCAAATGCTTAAAGGAATAATGTACTGAAAAGTATATGAGTATATTACTGTTTGCACCGAATACGCATTGATATCTCGTAGTTCTTAGTCTCGGTTAAATTCACAACTTTCCACGAAAAACATCTCCACCATTTTGTGAAGTCAAATAGTTTTTTTTACGTACCAAATAAATTATCAAATGTAATTTACTTGTGATAATTTTCAATCTACACTTTGTGGTGAATATTCCAGAATTTTTGTCGAAATTTTTTAACCAGTTCTCTTAGAGATACAATGGGGGGACAGCGATTTTTGGCCATTTAAAAAAATATAAATAAAGAAAAGCTTGCGCGAGTATTACGTCATATATATTTTTGAATTCGTGTTTTCACAAGCTTTCATTTGACACTCTACTCGGTGACCTTACAAAAAAATGTTTTTACGTTCGATTTCACCCCCCCAATATTAACCTCTTAAATCAAAACTTACCTTTCAAAACTACACGGCTTTGATTGGATCATCAATTTCTATATTTGTGCCAAATTTCGACTTTCTACGTCAGATACTTACGAGTGAGACAGACAGTCAGACAGTGATCCCTTAAGTATTCCGTAGGGAACACTAAAAACCTTAGAAAAATTATTTGTTCACTGTTAAAACACCTATCATCTTTTTCTAAAACCTATTCTAAAGCATTTTAAATAAAAAAAATGTAGATAGATGAACAAGAAGATAAAAAAATCCGTTTTAATTAAATAATATTAAAATTAACTAAAAAAAAACCTCTTATTACCTTTCTTGTTGCAAAATCCTTTCTTGATCATTAAGTAATATCCTGAGCTTATTTAACCAGCCTTCTTTGAGGGAATTCTCCGGGATTCTATCCAGATTACCTTTAATTCCCGTTTTGTTGAAATAAGATTTTAGCGAAATTTTTGATTGGCTCTTATTAATATTATGAATTATTTTCAACGGCTCCTCTTGCTTTTTATTAGTCGGAAAATCCAATTTCTTAACACGTAAAGTCGGATAAAGCCCTTTCGGATCTGAAAATTTTCTACTCGGGCAATCCAGATTCATTCGCTTGTTTGACGAAGTGGAATCCCTTGATCCTGACATGTTATATTTGTTATTTGCTGAAAAAAAGAGGAAACGTGCGTGGTCAGTGGTTTTTATTATTAACTCTTCACTCTGTGTTTTTTTCGGGGTTTATAAATTATCTTAACCCAAAATCTTAGTTAAGCTACATCAGTACGTTTTATAAAGCCTTATAATCGGAGATGTCACTATAACCGAAGTTGATACTTTTTGCTGTTGGGATAATGTTTATTAAGATGGAATCAAAAGATGATAAAATGAAAAACTATGGTTAATTTATTTTCTATAAAAGATATAAAATTAAAAGTATGACAAATTTCTACAAAATGGTGCGATATTTTGTTAAGAGGTATGGCAGTTGGTAAGCGTAATACTTGTAACGGTTGTGTTCAAAGTTTTAAATAGGTGCAGCCCGGAGTTGTTCGTTGGCAGCTATCGTAAGTGATCGGTGTTATACGTTTCATAGCATGGGATAAAACCGAGTATCGTGCAGTAACAAAATATTTTATTTAGATAGAAACCGAACTGAAAGAAGTTCACGGGGCTCTATAGCAGCCCTCAAGACCCTTTATTACTGGATAAATGAATTTAAACGTAGCCGCATGAGCACTATAGATGCTGCACGTTCAGGATACTCGATTGTGGTGGTAATGGTCGATAAAATTCATGATATCATGATGGAAGATTGTCACATTATTGCTGAGATAGTAGACATGTCATATGAACGGGTACATAATATCCTGCGTGAAGTTCTAAAAATGAAAAAGCTGCTAATCTGCTTCAACTCACTATGCAAACGATCCGATAACGTTGCGTGATAAAGGTCAATCACTGTTTACCTTGCTCTAAATAGTCAATCATAATGATACCCTGTGAGTTCCAAAAAACAGTTGTTATCACTTTTCTAGCAGATAAAACTGTTTTCACTTTTTTCGGTGCACTTTTATCGTCGTCAAACCACTGTTTTGTCTGCCGTTCTATCGCCGAGGTGTAATGGTAGATCCACGTTTCATCTTTTCCTCCTCTTCGTCGGGTACCATGGCCGTTCAATGATCGTTAGTTATCATCTTGGCTACCATGTTGATGATGATCGTTTTATTGACAGCCGTTCGGAAGAGTTGAACCATAGACTTTCCGTACCACGGCCACAGATTTTTCAACCACAATGCTCTCCTTCCCTCTAGACTACGTCAGCCTGGAATCTTTCCCTCTATAATCAGATGCAAGATTTCCTATTTTTCTGGATATCTCATAATGTGGCCAAAATATTCTAATTTGCGTCGCTTGATGGTCGGGACCACCTCCAAGTCCTTGTCCATGCGAGTGGAAACTACATATTATATCTGGGAATGTGGAATCTTTGGCACAATGACACTACTCAGTATATATCACCACTACACCAAACACTTTATTTTTGCACTCGACGCTCGTTTCGCTAACCATGTTAGCTTCATCAGGAGAGATGATTGACTAAAACTAAACTACAAATCTACTCTATTTATACTTAGCCTAATCCTTGAATTACTCAGGCCGAACTAATGGCATAGGCAAGGCCATCAGTTCCGGTCAGGTAACCAGTAGAGGGGACTATAAGGAATAGGCCCTCAGTCTTTATTTAAACTACTTTTACATTTTATAATTTCCATACTTTCGTATGCATTCCTCCTATCAGATACATTTTTAATTAATCTTAAATTATCTAATGTTACAATATGATCAGCTTCAAGGGCATGTTCGGCAATGCAGACTTTTCTGCTCTACCGTATTTTAAGTGTGCTAAATGTTCTTTAAATCGTGTTTTAATTGACCTTTTAGTTTGCCCAACATACTTTTTGTCACAATCATTACAACTAATTTCGTAAATTCCATTTTTCTCACAATTAGGAATCTTTTCTTTGGGCATTTCTAAGATATTCCTCAGATGTTCTGATGACTTATAGACTAAGGTGAGGCCTACCTTATTAAATACCTTATTGAGTCCCTTGCTATATTTCGGATTATATGGTATAGAGACATATGTGGTGTTATTTTCTTCGCGTGTAAAAAGGGTGGAATTCTGAATATTTAACCCGAACTTATGTCTATTTATTAGCTTGTTTACTAAGTCATCGATATAACCATTAACTCTAGTTATATTTCTAATACGATTCATTTCGTTATTAAAGTTTACCCTATTCAGAGGAAAAGTGACCAAACGATGAACTAAAAAATGTAACGAGGCTAATTTGTGTTGTTTGCAACGAACCTGAACTAACCTGAACTAACCTAAATCATTAGAAATGTTACTGTGTCTTTCCTATAGATATCAAATTCTAATCTATTATTATTTTTAATAATTAAAATATCTAGAAAAGGCAGTTGTCCTTTGTTCTCAACTTCGTAAGTGAATTTAATGGAATCATACCGGCTATTTAATTTAGAAACAAAGTCATCAATATTTGCTTTCTTTGTATCGAAAATCGCGAAAATATCATCCACATACCTATACCATACCTTTGGGAAATATTCAAATTCTTGACTGGCTTCGGTTTCAAACTTACTCATGAATAAATTGGCTATGAAAGGTGATAAGCAATTACCCATAACTGTTCTTTCTTTCTGAGCATAAAATTGACTGTTATATTACATATAATATTACTATGTTAATTCTGTCCATCTAACTGATTATTCGCAGTCGTCGATACACCCACATCTTCAGTTAGCCTCCACGCTTCCATGACGTACAAGAGAACCGGAAAGACATAGCAACCTACTATTTTCATCCGTAGTTCCAATGATCGGTCGTGACTAGTTAAGATTTTTTTGTCCTTCATAAATGCGGCTCGGGCCTTCTCTATTCGAACTTTGACTTACACAGTCGGATCCCAGTGGTCGTTGATATTGCTACCAAGACACATCAATTTATTAACTCTATCTTTGTGCCACTGACTGTAATACCACCATCTTCAATATTAGATTGCTCATAATCTATTTTATTTTATTTGCATTGAGTCTTAAACCAAACTGTGTACAAGTGCCAGTTATTTTATCCATAAGTTTTTATAGTTCTTTCCCGTTAGTAGTGATAATTACTGTATCATCGGCGTATCTGATGTTGATTCCTTCAATGGTACCAGTGAGTGCTTTATTGAATATCACAGTCTACAATCATAAAACTACAGCAGAAATCCTTCGGATTACGCTGCGATATTTCCAAACACGATTTTAAAATGCCTTTTCTTGTGTGTTTTTGGTGTGGCTTCAACAAACGCGGCACTCATCGTGCCTCTGTTTTTGGGACTCACAAGGTATCATTATGATTGACTCTTTAGAGCAAGGTAAAACAGTGATTGGCTCTTATCACGCAACGTTATCGGATCGTTTGCATAGTGAGTTGAAGCAGATTAGCACGCAAAAAAGTGCCCCTTCACCAAGAACTGCCGAGCTTCGAAATAATTCTCCACTGACCCTATTCCCGAGATTTGAACCTAAGTAACTTTTTTGTTTCCTAACCTTAAAAATTGGCTTGCGGGAAGAAATTTTGGTCGGACGAAGAGGTTATCTGTGCTGTGAACCAGTATTATGCACAGTTTAACAATTTTCAATAATTTTTGATTTTTATTTAAGGGGTGTGGAACGCAAACCTCTGTTTCTTTCTCCCTTTCTTGATTTTTATTGATGTCTTGGGATCATCAAATTACGAGCTCTTTGAATAATTGCTGATGTTCTAATTGATATTGATCATCTTGTATATTTGTCATCTTCACTCTGTCCTCTTTCTTTCAAAAAAACTGTATGTCATTTAAAAACCTGTGTTCTTGATAAGCAATCATTGCCATACACTTTTGGCAACCTTTTTAATATTTCTGTGGCGTTTGCGCCAAAATTTTATTACACTTATTTGTTTTATGTTGTAATTTTCATAATTTCTGACTGTTAAATCAAATCATTCGGAAATCATTGGAAAAGGATGCAGCTGCAAAAGAACTTATTAAACCTGTAGATGACGCCACTAGTTTGTGTTAAAAAAGAACGATCACTCAGAAACATGAATCAATTTGAATAACTTTTTAAGAAACATGACATCGTTTGTTCAATAATTTATTAATTATAAAAAAAGTGTGTTGTGATGATACTACTACTCCTACAAAACCTGTAGAACACCTTAACTTGAACTAAATTTTCGATCTTACCATTATACATAGTTTCTTTAGAAATCTTGTTAGTACATTGGTTATTTGATAGATTAGAACTTTGCTCGTGAATTCTAATAACCCTTTCTTCTTCCATTTCCATTATTCTCTCTTTTTCTAATAACTCTTGTCTCAGTGTCTCCTTTTCTTCTTCTCTCAACTTTTCAGCACTTTCCGCACAAGTTATTTCATACTGATCTTTTAAATATTTCCTAATTGCTTTAGTTCCTTCTTGAATTACTTTTCGTGGTGGATAAACTATAGGGTTATCGGCAATTTGTAATGCTTTCAAATTGGGTACTAAACCTACAAAAAAAACTATAATGTAATACGAGTATAATCTTGGTTATCGTGTTCATACTGCGTCAAAGTTTCTTGACGTTTCTCCTGGTGTTTGTATTAATTACGGATAATAATTTTTGCAATAGGATTTCGGAGTTTTTTTTTTGTTTCAGGCCAGTAAACATGTATACCTTTTTTCAGGGTTGCGTCAAAGATTTATATGTTTATTTAAATTTAATGAAACTGGTTTTTAGGCGAGTATTGCTTTAATATATAAGTTGATGAACTAACTAGAAATATACTCTTAAGATATGTTTAACTTACATGACTTAGAAATTGGTTAGATTTAAATTGTCATAATAATAAGTTCCAATAGCGAACAGGAAATAAACAACAACGTTGATTTTTGTCAAATAAAAAAAAATGTAAACTTTTTCATTAGTTATGTTGGTAATTTGGAATCTTTGACACAATGACTCTACTCATTACATATCACCACTACACCAAACACTTCATTTTTGCACTCGACGCGCGATTCGCTGACCATATTAGCTTCATCAGGAGCGATGATTGACAATCAATTATCGCTGCTTGTAAAGTTAACATGGATAGCGAAACGCACGTCTAGGGCAAAAAATAAAATTTTTGGTGTAGTGGTGATATATATTAAGCAGAATTTTAATTAGTCAATACTCGTTGTTGCGAAATATTCATGTAATTTCAAGCTTTCACACCGTACAATAAATTTTGTTTAGTTTCAATAGTACTATGAGAATTTTTCCTAGTTTTTGGTTATAGAAGTGAGCAAAGTATCAGCAGTAATATTTATAGGCAAGCATATAAGAGGTTAACGAGTTGTAGGTGGAAGTTAAAGGTGTCGCTTTAAATATATATATATATATATATATATATATATATATATATATATATATATATATATATATATATATATACTCGTATATATATATATATATATATATATATATATATACTCGTATATATATATATATATATATATATATATATATATATATACATATATATATATATATATATATATATATATATATATATATATATGTATATATATATGCTTTTCAGCATTTTTAAAGTCGAGGAATTTAAAAATTATTTTATTTTTTCATGATTTCAATTGTTAACCAAAATAGTAGATAAATGGAGGGAGTTATAGCCCATACATACTTGGACAAAATCTATAGAATTGATTTGAAATAGAGGTACTGGCAGAATAAATTTACTAATTTTTTTGTAAAGAAAATGCAAACCAAACTATGGTATTTTAACGTTGGTTTTTTATTTATTACCAGCTTAAATTCTACCACTACTTTCCCAATTGAAATACTAATACGATGTAGTTTGGGTATTGATATAATATGAACCTAACTATAATTTATTAAATTGGACATCCCAAATACAATAAAAGCCAGAGTATTCGATCAATATGTACTGCCGGTATTAACATAAGGCACTGAAATGTGGGATTTAAATAAAAGCGTAATAAATATACTCCAGCAAACCCAAAGAGCAATGGAGAGGAGAATGCTAAATATTAGACTCCAAGATCGTATTCCCAACATCGAGATTGGAAGAAGATCAAAAGTGACCGATGTAATACAACGAATATGTATATTAAGGTGGAATTGGGCGGGGCATATCGCAAGGATGAACGATAACAGATTTCATGACATTTCGACAATTAATTTACAAGTTACAGTGGTTTAAGTGACGCTACAAGCAAAGCAATGGCTTGATAAGTGTTACGGGAACTCTGCCTTTGGAAAAATGACTCATCATTTGCCGGTATGTTGAATTTAAATGCGGTCGTACAGACACAAATGATGCTGAACGCTCTAGACGCCAAAATGAGGTGGTTACACCAGAAAACATCAAAAAGATCCACAAAATTGTTTTGGATGACCGTAAACTGAAATTGCGTGAGATAGCTGACACCCTAAAGATATCAAAAGAACGTGTTGTCATATTTTGCATGAACATTTGGGCATGTGAAAACTCTGTTCGAAATGGGTACCGCGTTTGCTCACAGTGGACCAAAAACACCAACGTGTTGATGATGCTAAGCGCTGTTTGGACCTGTTTAAGCCAAATAAAAAGTTTTTTTCATGCGATATGTGACAATGGATGAAACATGGATACACCACTACACACCGGAATCAGCAGTCAGCTGAGTGGACAGCAACCGATGAAAGCCGCCCGAAGCGACCGATACAACAGTCGGCTGGGAAGGTTTTGGCTTCTGTATTTTGGGATGCGCATGGAATAATTTTCGTCGACTATGCTGAGAAGAGAAAAACCATCAATTGCTAATATTATATAAAGTTATTGGTGCGTTTGAAGGCAGAAATCGCAAAGAAACAGCCTAAAATGAACAAGAAAAAAGTGCTCTTTCATCAAGACAATGTGCCGTGTCTCAAGGCAATGGTTACGATGGCAAAATTGAATGATGTTCGAATTGCTTCCTTATCCACCGTATTCTCCAGATTTAGCCCCCAGCCACTATTATCTATTCGCAGACCTCAAAAAAATGCTCGTGGGAAAGAGATTTAGCTCCAATGAAGAAGTTATCGCCGAAACTAAGGACTATTTTGAAGCCAAAGACAAATTCTTCTACAAGAAAGGTATAGAAATATTAGAAAAGCGTGGCGTTTATTGTATCGCTCTTGAAGGAGACTATGTTGATGAATAAAGTCAAATTTTGCAAAAAAATGTGTTTTAAGCAGCTAGACCAAAAACTTTTCAGCCTACGTGTTATATATATATATATATATATATATATATATATATATATATATATATATATGCAGAGAGCTATGGAAAGAAGCATGCTTGGTATCTTCCTTAGGGAGAATTTATAACGAGCAGATGAGGCGACGAACCAAAGTCGCTGACATAATTCTGGAGGCAGCAAAGATGAAGCGGCAATGGGCAGGTCATGTGGCTAGATCATCCGGAAACAGATGGGTGTATAGGATTACGGAATGGAGACTCAGATAAACAGGAAGAAACTTGGATGTCCACAGAAACGATGGATCGATAGTAGTAGCGGGCAAACAGTGGTTAAAGGTGGCAAAAGACAGAGAAGCATGGAAGAGAATAGACGAGACCTACGTCCAGGAGTGGGCTTAGGTTAAGAAAAAGAAAATATATATATATATATATATATATATATATATATATATATATATATATATATATATGTATATATATGTATATATATATATATATATATATATATATATATATATATATATATATATATATGTATATATATATATATATATATATATATATATATATATATATATATATATATATATATATATATATATATATATGTATATATATATATATATATATATATATATATATATATATATATATATATATATATATATATATATATATATATATATATGTATATATTATCTTGGGTTTGAAGGACACGGCTTGAATGGCTGTTTATGAGAAGTAGAGAGGTATCCTATACCACCTTAGCCCTTGTATAGAATTCTCATTGTCGTACTGTAGGTTGAGAAGCAGTTATTCGACACGATTTTAGGCCGTGTTAGGTTGGAGTAACTTTCCGACGTTTCGCCTACGATTGAATGATGCATATTTAGGACTCTTTACTTTTTGAGATTAGAATCCTCATTCATTATTCTAATCTTAATAGAGAGCCCTGAAGATGCTTTGTGCAATTGTAGACCAAACGTCGAAAAGTTGCATCAAATTGACACAGTCATCTAAACCACAATTTTTCTTAATTTTTATAGCTTTTTTGACCTGGCTTATAGAGCAGTAAATGTTTCATTTACTCCTTCTAACTCTAATAAATTATGTCAAAGTTATTTTAAATAGGTACAAAAAACGTTCTCACCAAGTTCATTAGGTAGCTTCTGGATATTATTATTAGTAAGTAATAAGTGTTCCAAATGTTCGTGATTACCAATACTCTTGGGCATCATTTCTAATTGATTATTCCTTAAATCCAGCCACATTAAATTTGGTAATCTGTAAAAGAAGTCGTTCGGTAATGTGGTTAACAAATTTTTCTCCAAAAATAGCATTTTCAAGTTAGTCATTTCTAATATTTTTTCAGGGATTTCTGTTAAATTTGATTTAGAGTAGTCTGATATAATTTCGAAGTTGGACATTTTGCCCGTTGGTTTTTTTTAGTGTACAAATTAAATTTTTTCAATAATTCTAACCACAACAATGTGGCAGCCGAGGTGTTGTCACTGAAAATGTTTGCTGGTAGATGAATACTGTGAATTTATTTATTTAATTTCCATAGAAACCGCAACACGTATAAATAGATATAGCACGCGATGTTATTATATACTGCTACTGTGCCTAATTGTTTTCCATCTATTGATTTGTGGTTTACCCAAGTATACTATGTGATAATAATAATACTACGTCAATAAAATAAAACTTTGGAGCCTAATGACCTCTACACACGATCAAGTAAGTTGGTCCAATTTGGCTTGACAAAGTTAGTTGGTCAAGTAAGTTTGATGGTGTGGGCGCGAAAATGGTGAGTTATATGGTTTTATGACGAGTTGGACGGGTTTTCTGGATTTGTCAGAAAAGTTGTTGGAAGACTGATAGCTTGACAAGTAAGTTTGATCGTGTAGGACGTTATCCAGCTTTCAAACCACCCAACTCACCAACTTGTAGTTCTCGCTACGTAATGTTTTTTTTTTATTATTTTTGGCGAAACAAGTGAGAGCAATAATAAGTAATTATCTTCGTCCATCCTCATAAAGTTATGCCAATTTTGGGGCACATACCTCAATTTGTTCAATAAATGAACGTGGCAATAAAGTACTCTTTTAAATAACCACTCTTTGCTCCACTTAGATCTGTTTGGTTTCCATTTAACCTTCTTCTTGCAGGTCTTACGTACGCCTGCCCTACATGGTGTCAGCTCTCCAAGACAAGGAGAGCCCAATTTCAGGCAGTGCAGAACAAGGCCCTGAGGATGATCACGGGAGCTCCATGATTCATGAGGAACAACCAAATTCACACAGACCTCGGTGTATAAACTGTAAAAGCACATCTGAGGAAAGCCCAATTCATGGACAAGGTGTCCCAGCCCAACTATCAGGAACGCCTTCCGAATCCCCTCGCATGCCCGCTGCTAATTCCCGAGGTCCTTGACCATCTCTCGGAGGAAGGCGATGGCCCGCCCCACCCACCATGACAGAAGACTGTAAAATTATGTTAAGTTAACATAAGTTCTAGGTTAAGTTAACATTAAGCTTTAGGTTAAGTTAGCATAGGTCCTAGGTTAAGTTAGCATAAGTCGTAGGTTAAGTTAGGCTAGAACACAATCATGTAAACAAACTCGTTTCCTAGGTTAAGTTAGTATAGGATCATTAGTGTAAATGCTTAGGTTAAGTTAGAATAAGTAATCATTCATAAACATGTAATAATATTGTTCACTAACAGAAGTAGGAAGCTCTGCCTTACTTATAAATCAATAAAGAAAATGGAAAACCTTCTTCTCTTTCAGTAACAGTCCATACAAATATGATCAGTGGTTTATATCTATCAAGGAAATGCTATAAAAACAACAAATAATAATACAACAATAAATCACAATGTCCGGCGTAGTCTACACTTCACTGTCCGTCTGTCCATTTTTCTTGAACGTGTGGGCTCAACTTATACCGTCAAACTTATTTGATCAACTTGCATGACAAACTGGTTAGACCAGGGGTTCTCTAACTGTGCGTCGCGACGCCCTGAGGGAGTCGCGAGACGATAGGCACAGGTCGCCTGCACGCGACGTAATGAGCTAATGCGGAGCGAGGCGCGCATCTCATCAGCGACTCAGTAAGCCCCCTCTTCATTTCCCCGCGCTTTCGTTCGTTCATCGTTCGGTCTTTTGTTTCGGCGCTTACAAGCGTTGATGAATGCAGTGTTTTGATTTCAAGTGTGTTGTATTTAATTTACGCGCGCGTATTCATTACTTAAAATGGATAACTTTATTCAAATAAATAGAAAATGTGTTGAAGACGCAGGAGAGCGTAGAAAAGTACAGAAAATATGATGACCACTATTTAGATTTTGGGTTTATGGAACTTCCACAATGTGTTGTTTATCATAAAGTGCTGGCAGCTAAAAGTATGCTTCCTAATAAATTGAAACGTCATTTAGAAACAACTCACAGTAATTTACAAAGAAAGCCGCGAGATTTTTTTCCAAGAAAATTGCGAGAACTGAAACATCAGTTAACATCCTTGTTTTCCAGAGCATTTATTCATTCCAAAGTACTGCTCGCCTCTTACAAGGTCGCTCACCGTATTGCCAAATGTAAGAAATCACATAAGATTGCTGAAGATCTTATTTTACTTGCAGCGATTGATGGTATCGGTGTTCATTGAATAAAGAAATAAAAAATATTTCTTTTTCTAACAATACGATTAGTCGTCGCATTCATGACATAGCTGAAGACATTAATGAGCAAATTGTGGAAAATCTTTCTGGTTTATTTGCCACTCAACTGGACGAAGCGACAGACAGTAATAACGACGCTCAATTAATATGTTACGGACGGTATATGGAAGAATCAAACCTACGTGAGGATTTGTTATTTTGCAAAAAAATGACTAATACCGGTAATAACATTCAATGGGAAAAAAGTGTCGGTGTGTGTAAGACCTGTGAAGGCAAGATTTTTCCATAAACTTTGTGAAGATTTGGGTGTCAAGCATCCATCTTTACTTTATTACTGTAACTCTTGTTGGTTGTCGAGAGGTAATGTACTCTCACTTGTACACGAATGAAAAAATGAGTTGTACACGTATTTATTGACAGAATCGCATCGTGACGAAGAAAAGTTTAAAAATACTGACCTCTTAATAAAATGGCGTATTTTTGCGACTTATTTGAGGAATTAAATATCCTTAACAAATCGTTGCAGGAAAACGAAACGCATATACTGCAACTGACTGATAAAATTGTAGCGTTTCAAAAGAAGTTTCTGTTGTGGAAAAGAAAAATAGAAGGGGAGTAAGGAAATACTGACTGTTTTGAAAGGGTTTCTGAAAGAAAAATCTTTTCAAAATCTGGAGCCAAGTTTGCAATTGATATTTATGCAACACTTATTAACATTAAGCACCCATTTTAATAAATATTTTCCAGAGAATCTGAATCAATACGACTAGATTAGAAACCCCTTCCAATCGACCCCACCACCATCTACACTTTCAACAGTCGAAGAAGAACAGCTTATTATAGGAGCCTAAAACTACGATTCGATAAAGACAAACTGTTTCAGTTTTGGAGCAATGCATTCCAAGAATATCCTACTATCAGTACTACGGCTTTGAGGGTTCTTTTACAATTTGCTACGTCGCTACGTGTGAAACTGGCTTTTCTGCAGTTGCAGTAATCAAATCGAAGTAGAGGTCACAAATAAATTTAGAAAAAGAAATGAGAGTAGCAATTTCAAAACTTCAGTCCTGATTTAAGAAGTTATGCTCAGAAAAGCAAGCTCATTCTTCTTATTAATTGTATTGTTTGTAGTTTTTTTTTATGTTTTCTAATAAATAATAATTAAGATTCTATAATCTTTGGAGTTTTCTTTGAATAATAAAGCAATTTCATTGTCTGCTAGAGCTACACACAGGTATCTTCTTTTAGAAGGGCGTCGCAAAAAAATTTCAACCTGTAAAGGGAGTCGCAGTAAAAAAAAGATTGAGACCTCCTGGGTTAGACCAACTTACTTAATCGTGTGTAAGCGGCTTTAGAGTGATAGTGCAGTGGATTTAATAAACTCTATTAGCATTACTAGGGTAAGATATTCGCTAAAGTTGTATAAGAGCCGAAAAATACATCTGTTTTTACGACAATTCTGAGAGAACTACGTAGTGTTACCACGGGCGTTATTGTATTTCTACATTACCTACTATCTGTAAACAGACAGTTACACAACCTAAGTGTCTGTCTATCTGGTTAGATAGACAGATATTTTGTGTTTTTAGTGTTCCGTACGGAACACTTCTAAGATCACTTCGGGGTTTCTCTGTCACATCCAATTTTCTCCGAAACTATTTGAGATAGAAAGTTGAAATTTGGCACTAATATAGGAATTGATGGTCTCATCAGAGCCGTGTAGTTTTAAAAGTTAAATTTTGACTTAAGGGGTTAGTTTTGGGGTGTGAAATCGGAAGTGAAAATTTTCTTTTTTTACCAGGTCGTCAAGTGAGGTGTCAAATGAACGCTCGTAAAATCACAAGTTCAAAAATATATATAATGTACTTAATACTTGCGCACACTTTTCCTTGTATTATTTTTCAAAAATTGCGAAAAATCGCTGCCTTCCCCCTTATCTCGAAAAGTACTGATTAAAAATTTTTGAAAAAATCCTGGAATATTCTCTACAGGGTGTAGATTGAACGAAAATTATCACTAGTACATTACCTTTAATAATTTATCTAGTATAAAAAAAAAACAAAAATTTGAAGCTCATCAGTTTTCAATAAAGATCAGAAAAAAAAACTTTGTTAATAAGTCGTTTGGGATGTGTTTCCTGAAGTCATTGATCATTTTATATCTCCGTGACAAAATTTTTTATTTTAAAAGCAAACAACGTACGGAACACTAATTGCGCAAGTCCAACTTGCATTTGACCGGTTATTTATACGTAGTGTTTACACATGTAAAGAATGTAAACAAAATATTATACAATAAAATAGAATATAGTAATCAAAACGATACCAAATACAACATCACAGAAATTATAACTATCGAGAAAGACAAATAAGTGGAACAAAACTACGCCGCAAAACCAGGCCGGCTGGCTATCACTGAATTGTTAAAATATACCTCATTGAGTTTCTTAGAGATGCAGCGCAAGTATAAGTTGTATTATATATTAAATGTAATAATAAAAATGAAGAATATGAGCGGAATCTCTAAGAAACTCGACTAGGCATGCGATTCGGTAGTAGCCAGCCAGCTTCGTTTTCCGGCGACGTTCTGTTTCAAGTGTTTGTCTTTCTGTAGCGATACCTATATTTTCTCTGATAACATATAGTAGATACTATTCTACTATATGTTATTATAGAAAATATAGGTATCGCTACAGAAAGACAAACACTTGAAACATAAATAAAGTAAAGAAAATATAAAAATTCAGTGATTCAGGGCAAGCAATTATATTCCAAGCAACCAAAGAAGGGCTCAAAATGAAATTATTTAAGAACGGAGAAATAATCATTTTTCAACAAAAATTAAATCCCTGGTCCCTATGTATTCGTATATAGTATAATATGCTTTCAGAATGAGGAAATATTTTATTTTTTGTTGAAAATTTGATTTCGGTAACAATTTTATATTCTCAGGCAGTTTATTAAAAATATGTTTAAGGAAAAATTTAAAGCTATTTTCATTTGTCTTTGTTTTTGTAAGTTAACATTAATGTTTGGTTGTTTTCCTATATTTTGGCCGTGTATGCTAATCTATGTGTGAAAGTTAAAATACATAAATAAGACAGGATTAAAATTCTCAATGGGACAAAAGTATTCTTAACATCGTTCCTAAATCTTATTTATCCTTGTCTTTAGGTTAGTTCAGGTTAGCAAATCAAAGACACAAGATAAACCACTGGCATAATCCTAAATTGGTAAAACATTAGTGTCTACTAATTTTGTCATGTTATGGATCACAAACACATTTTCGTATAATTATTTTGATAGAATTTCTATATGACAAGTTCAGCTTAATTTTAGATTAAAATATATGCCCAAATATTTAAGAATTTGAGAATAATTACTATTATTACACAATGTACAGCTATTGCTACAGAAATGTAAACACGTGCAAAGAAAACATCGCTGCAAATGGAAGCCGGCTGGCTACCGCTGGATTCGTAATGCATTTTAACGTACATTGTCGAGTTACTCAGAGATGTCGGGCACGCAAAAAATATAGCTATGTAGATATAGGAAAATAGATAATGTAAAAGACGATATTAATTAAATATTTTATTTTCTATGGCTCACCCGAAATTATATGATCTAGAAATTTGGAGAATTTAGTCAAATGACTTTTGAAATGAATTATTTACACAAGAGAATATTTTTAATAAATAGATTATTGGATTTTGCGGTCGGTTCTAGGTGACACATCTTAATATTTACACTTTCGAAATAAAAATACAGTATAACTATTTCACTGAATTTATTCAGATCACTCTGTCACGTGTTTTCGGTCTTGCGTCCATTTTCAAAGAGGTTTACAATAAGACCAAACTTAAGTTCTTAAAGATTTTATATTTGGATGGTTAATTGGTACTAGTTGTTAGGTATTCCGTCTTATTAAAGTTTATGTCTAGCCCAGCTTTGTCATACTCTTCCTTCAGTTTCCTCACCATATAGCTGAGATCTTCTTCGTCCTGTGCCATGACGACTTGGTCATCTGTGAAACTCAAGCTGTATAAGTAGTCGTCTCTTACTGGCACTCCCATACCTTGACATTTATTCTTCCAGTTTTTTAAAGTCTGTTCTGTAAAAAATAGAAGATCTAGAAATTGAAGAGAACGTAACAATTAAAAGAACTGGAAAATTTAAATACCTGGGCACCATAATAACAAGAGAAGCAACATCCGAAGAAGAAATGAAATCGAGACTGGGACAAACGACAACCTGCATCAGACAGTTAAACTCAATATTATGGGATAAGCACATAACGAAAGCAAACAAAGTCAGAATATACAGAACAATCATTGAAAGTATCATGACATACGGGTCAGAAACATGGACCATTAACAAGAAATATAAATTAAAAATAAACGCAGAGAGATGGAATGTTGGAGAAGGTGTTGTAGGTAGACTCGAACTGATAGGATTAGGAACGAGGAAATAAGAGCGCGAATGGGAATAACAAAAGACGCACTACATGCCATAGAAGGAAAACGATTGAAATGGTATGGCCACGTAAGGAGAAGCGACGGCAGAAGGTGGATTAAGAAAATCACAGAATGGAGTCCAATTGGAAGAAGTCCAGACAGGAAGAAGACTGGGAAGATCGAAGAGAATGGAATGCGAGGTTGAGAGAAGGGAGACAGCGTCAGCTGTAACAGACCCTTAAATATATATATATATATATATATATATATATATATATATATATATATATATAATTGGTACTAAATTTAAATTAAGAGATAATGAAATTGGGTTAATTATTTATAATTTTTAATTATTATTGTAACATGGCGTCTAGTATGGGGGTATTTCCAAATTCTATTTTGGTGTTCGTTATTTTTATATTATTTTTAATGGCTTTTTTTATGCTAAGAATTTCTAAATAATCCATATGTTTTCCTTTTTGAGCACTCTATAGCAACTTCGCCCTCTCGTTATTAAAAAAGTGATTATTGTCTGTGCAGTGTTTAGCAAAGTCTGTTAATTTTTGATTATTTAAAATAGAGCGCCTGTGTCCTTTTAACCTTTGTTGTAGGCTCCGTCCCGTTTGTCCCACATAGACAGCGTCACAGTCATCACAATTAAGTTCATATATACTCGATTTTCCATATTTATTATCTCTTAATTTAAATTTAGTACTAATTAACCATCCAAATGTAATATCTTTTAGAACTTATTTTAGTCTTATTGTAAACCTCTTCGAAAATGGTCTCGAGACTGAAACACGTGTCATAGTGATCTGAATAAATTCAGTGAAACAGAATTTTATTTCAAAAGTGTGAATATTTTTAAAAGTTTTGAAACTAAGAAGTTAAAATGAAAGTATTTGAATAAGTAAATACTTTCATTTTACAAATGGATAAAAATGAAACAATAGATAAAGCTTTTTATCTTTTTCTCGGTAAACGTATATTTATATGTATGTCTATATTGTGTTTTCACTATTCTGTAGAGCATCCTTTGAGGAAAGTTTAGAATGGTGAAATATACTCACTTGACTAGTGTTATATAGTTTTTCCACGTTCTACATTTGTATAATAATATTTTTAACTCTTAAACTATTTTATACCAGGTGTCCCAAAAACTTACATATTCCCTTCGAAGGCTGATAGGCCAGTTCATAACTCAACAGAATATGTAAATATGACTTTATTGAAAAATCGTGAGATTTCGAGATATTGGCACCTTTATGAATTTCTTAAAAATCTACACCTTAGATCAGTTTACCGAGTGCCACAAGTAAAAATTTCCGTATTCTAAGATTCTAATTATTGTTACGTAATCCTGAATAAAACTCCTGTTAATCACAGTCCAAAATAATACTAATTATGCTAAGCTTGTGGGAAAAAAATATTTTTGCAAGTATTATGAGTAAAAACATTTTAATTAGCTATCAATATATCGAAATTTAACGATTTTTTACTAAGGGCATATTTTTATATATATATATATATATATATATATATATATATAACATTTTAATTAGCTGTCAATATCTCGAAATTTAACGATTTTTTACTAAGGGCATTATTTATATATATATATATATATATATATATATATATATATACATATATATATATATATATATATATATATATATATATATATATATATATATATATATATATATATATATATATATATATATATATATATATATATATATATATATATATATATATATATATATATATATATATATATATATATATATATATATATATATATATATGTATATATATATATATATATATATATATATATATATATATATATATATATATATATATATATATATATATATATGACAGTGTAAAACAACTGAAAATAAAATAGGTCCAGTATAGTATATAGCACTCTTACTCCTAAAACTCTCACACAGGGTGTGCCACAACTTTACTCTTTGGAAATTTAGATGCTCTAGAGCAGGGGTGTCAAACTCAATTTTGCAGAGGGCCATACATTAAATTTAGAATGTGTAGGCGGGCCAGATTCAAATAAAAAAAATGTACTGAATTATTATAACATTTTATTTATTTAATTATATAGTATATAATATACGGTTGTTAAAAATTATATCAAAGTTATAAAAGAGGGTAATTATTTTGAGCTCGAGGATCCAGATACCTGAATTCTCTTGTTTTTGACAAGCTCATTGATGTCAGGTATCATATTCGTTGTAGTTATTTTAAGAATTGATTGGAGATGTTCATTCGAAAGTCTTGTGCGATGTTTGTTCTTATTTATTTTCATGACGGAAAACATCTGCTCACATAAATAGGTGCTACCAAACATGCAGAGAATGCGTGCTGCATGCTTTTTTAATTCCGGGTAGTTATCCAAACTCTTGAAATATTGTGTATAAAATGTAAGAGCGTTAATCTCTTTAAATTTTTCTTTCAAAATACTGTCCGATTGAAGATCTATCAACTCCATTTGCAAATGAACTGGTGCCTGTAAAGCTTCAAAATTGAATGAATTGTTGAAAATTGGGAATTCCAATTCATTCATTTTGTGAAAGTCTTCAAAACGATTGTTGAATTCCGTGATCAAATTTTGCAGAAGTTGAGAATATTGATCCAATTTTTTTTGGTTCACTGTGCCAAATGATTTTAAATGAGGGAAATGATCCAAAGTTTGATTTTTTACCTGATTTTCCCACAGCCTCAACTTTGTTTCAAAGGCTTGAATACATGAATACATTTGAGTGACAATCAGATTTTTACCCTGTAACTTTACATTCAGATCAGTCAAGTGTTTATTCATATCTACCAAAAAGGCACAATCAACCCACCAGTCATTGTCATAATCAATTGGGTTGCCTTTTTCTAACATGAAAGCTTGAATAGGGTCACGTAATGCAAAAATTTTTTCTAAAACTACTCCTCGACTGAGCCAACGAACTTGGGTGAAGCAAGGAACATCAGAAAACTTTTCGTCCAAATCTTGTAAAAAAACTGCCTGAACTGTCGGTGATTTAGTCCTCTGCTCCTTATAAAATTTACTATTTTAATTATAGGTTGCATGACATGGTCCATTTTTAAATGTTTGGATGCCAATGATTCCTGATGAATTATACAGTGAAATCCCACAAAATCCCCTGATGTTTTCTGTTTTAATTTAGTTACAACGCCCGAATGTTTGCCAGCCATGGCAGGAGCGCCATCCGTAGTTGTGCTGCTAAGTATATTTCAGTCGAGTTCATATTCTGCTATCAAATGCTCAATTGCAAAATAAATATCATTTGCTGTTGTAGTACCTGTCAATGGAACGCACGTTAATAGTTCTTCAGTTATTTCAAAGTTACTGTTAATACCTCGTATAAAAAAACAGCAAGTTGAGCTGTATCAACAGTATCAGTGCTTTCGTCAACAGCCAGTGAAAAGTTTGTAAATTCCTTAATTTTCTCCTTCAGTTGAAGAACCAAATTTTGAGATAAATCATTTATTCTTGAAGCAACAGTGTTTCTTGACAGCGAAATATTTTGAATTATTGACTTTTGAAATGAAAATGAAACATCGGCAACTTTCAACATACAGTCTTTAATAAAATCACCATCAGTGAAAGGTTTTGATCTCTTCGCGATTTCTAATGCAATAATAAAACTTGATTTCAGGGCATCTTCGCTCTCAGTATTAGCTTTAGTAAACATCGATTGTTGACCTTGAAGTTTAGATTTTAAAGATGACAATGTGTCCATTCTTATTTTTTCAGTGTAACAATCGAATTTTGATTTATGATTCGTATCATAGTGTCTCTTCAAGTTAAACTCCTTACAAACAGCAACTGTTTGATTGCAAATCAAACACAGTGGTTTACCTTTCCATTCTATGAAAAAATATGCAATTTCCCATTTAGACTGAAAAACTCTGCACTCACTATCAACTTTACGTTTTTGTGACATTATGCCAAAATCGTAACAATTATGGAACTCGACACAACAATTATGGATATCGCCCGCGCACGACACAAACAAATGCAAAATACCTTCACAATCACTACTTCGCAGTACAACTAAAATCCTTCTCCGACCGTATCGCTTCGATTACTCGACTCACACTCAACTGACTCACGTCGCGCCGACGCACTCCTTTTATAATATCGATAAGGAAGGTTCTAGTCTAGACTCGAAGCGCGTGGAAGATTCTATTGTTCTCAACAAAAATAATAGGGTATTTCCGCTTGTTGCTAAGAGATGGCGTTACTGTCTATCTCTCTCGCTTGACAAGGCACGCGCTGCCCTTGAAATTACTTATAAATGTAGTGTGCGCATTTTAAAACTTCCGTAGAGGAATCGAGTGAAGTCTAAAAGCTCTAAAAAACATGATTCTTCTTTCTGTGATACATTGCGATCGCGGGCCTTATTGATACGTCCCGGGGGCCGGATGCGGCCGCGGGCCGTATCTTTGACATCCCTGCTGTAGAGTATTCTATAGGAGGAAAGCATTTTATTTATATGATGAAGTTATATAAAAACAAGAATAAGTAATCATATATCATTTACTCAGCGTAATGAAGCCCCGAGTGTTATATAGATTAAAAAAGCGGTGCACAAATTCAAAGAAACTCTTTAAGTAATTTTCGAGCAAGGCAACTAATCTAGGTTTCTTAATACGCAAACGACAATGACGTAAATGGGTCTAGAACAGAGGTTCCCAAACTTTTTTTTCTCGTAGACCAGTTTCAAAATTTTACTGGTTTCGGTGGACCCCCTGCTGCTTCATTTCTACCATATTCCCAAAACTCGTCAAAAAATGTGAAGATTAGATCTAACGATGGAAATTTGCATCGTGGCTGAGTTCCAACCCTAAACTCGGAGTGGTAAAAATAAAAAGAAAATTAATATATTTTCTTGTGTTCTATTTATTAAAATAATATAATTACAGACTTAATAGAATTAAAATTAAACATTAATAACGTACCGTAACTTCAACAATGCAAATCAACAATTAACAAAAAATTAGTCATAATTTTAATGGGAGGGATGTACTTGATGGATTGACAGCAAATTATCAATATTTGGCTTCAGTTTTGTAAGGAATAACCGCAAATCTCCCCGTTATGTGATGTTCAATCTGCTCCTTTTTTTGTTAATAGGTTTGTAACGACACTAAAATTTTTTTCGACAAGGTATGACGAGGGAAACGCTATCAAAAGTTTTCTCGCAATTTCCCACAGCCCAGGATATTTTTCGGGTATTTCTGCCTGCAGCCAAAATGTTTGATAGCCTTTTTTAAATTTCGCCGTCAGCTCCTCATTGGTGCTAAGCTCGAGTAGCTCCTCTTGTAATACCACATTCGCCACTTCCATTTCATCAAATGGATTTATGATCCATGGTGGTATTTCCATCGTCAGAATATCTTCAAATCTATTTTTGAAGTCATCATGCAGGGCATTTAAATGTTGAACGTATGTCTGAATATCCTCATCAAGACATTCCGCCTGTGGCAAGTTTGGAAACTGGGAGAATTCGCGCCGACTAATATTTTGCTTCATAAATTTCAATTTTCCAAGAAAAGCCTAAATTACACCCTTTGCTTTTATTAAATTTAGGCTGTCCCCTTGTAACTGCAAGTTAATGTCTTTAAATTTTGTGAACAAATCTATCAAATACGCGATGTCTGCTTTCAATTTGATCAGGTTTTCTTTAAAATCTGGATCTTTACTTTCCAGAAACTCTAAAACTAATTCAAATTTCCAGAAACTCTAAAACTGATTCAAAAAGTGTGTAAAATCTTGTTAAACATGCACCTTTCGACAACCAGCGTACTTCAGTGTGTAAGAGGAATCGTTGGAAGTCTTCATCATTTTCGTCGCACAATTGTGCAAATAAACGGGTATTCAACGCATTGCTTCTTATTTTGTTAACTGCTTTAATCACAAATGGAAGCGATTGGTGCAATCTATCACTCAAATTTTTCGCTACCAGGTGTTGTCGGTGGATGACACAGTGAATTGCAGTTACTCCTGGTATAATTCTTTTAAGATGGCTTATAAACCAACGATATCGCCCGAAGATGGCAGGAGCTCCATCTGCTGTCACCGAAATAATGTTTGTAAATGGAATCGATTTTTCCTTAAAAACATCACTCAGGACATTAAATATTGATTCGCCTTTAGTGTCCGTCTCCAAAGTTTTCGCGAATAGCAGCTCTTCATGAATTTCTTTGTCCATAACAAATCGAACATATGTCAATAATAATGCTTCATTACCAGGTAAAGTGGACTCGTCCAGTTGAATAGAAAAATGAGTTGTTTGCAGATAATTACACAAGAAGCTTTCAACATCAGAGCTCATTTCATCAATACGTCTTTGTACAGTGTTGTTACTCAAAGGAATTCTTTTGAGTACGTCAAATGGAGGTTTGTGCAGAACAGTTTTTAAAACCTCTTCAACAGCGGGTAAAATTAACTGTTCTCCGATGGTGTGCGGTTTTCCAGATTTCGCTATAAGCAATGAGATATTGTAAGATACCCGCAAGCCATCATCGTTACTTTGAGACGTTGAAGCGAACATACTGTGCACGGTGGGTCTCTTTTCATATTTTTCCTTCAATGTTTGAAAATATTTTAAATCTTTACCTATTTTATCAGGATGACACCTTCTTAGAAGATCTTCGAGCTTCGATGGTTTCATAGAGTCATTGCTCAAAACTTTGTTGCATAAAAGACATATGGGCAATCGTTTGTCTGCCTTTGATGGAAGAAAACCAAATTTCAAATAATCAACACTGTACTGTCGACATTTCTTCTTAAATTCAGCCATGTTTCGTATCAGTTACCTACCTGTAAAGAAAAAAATGTTTGTTTTAGTAATCATAAGGCGACTTTAACAGGATATGGCTCTTTTAACAGAATAAAATAGGATTAATTAATTATTGCAATGAAAAAACCAAAATGCCGGCGGCAAAACTGATTTTAATTATTAAAAGCAATAAACTGCTAACTAAGTTGGGAATGTGGAATCTTTGGCACAATGACACTACTCAGTATATATCACCACTACACCAAAACACTTTATTTTTGCACTCGACGCGCGTTTCGCTAACCATGTTAGCTTCATCAGGAGCGATCATCGCTCAATCATCGCTCCTGATGAAGCTAACATGGTTAGCGAAACGCGCGTCGAGTGCAAAAATAAAGTGTTTGGTGTAGTGGTGATATATACTGAGTAGAATAAACTGCTAAGACCCATATAGAGGTTCTCACAAAAAGGCTGAACCTATTTTAATGTAATATAAAATATTTTTTGATTAATTATATTTTGATATATTTCTGTAAATTCGAGGGAAAATACTTTTAAAGAATATTTTGACATCAAAACTCCGCGATTTTAATGATTTATTTATTACTTTGATGTACGTTACGAGTGGTATATAAAGACACGTACAATTTATGAAAATATTTTTAGTTATTTAGCATTAGCAACTACGAGGGTACTGAAATATATAAAAAGTACTAAAAGTTCAATCTTTCTCGGCGTTCTGTTCTTTTATAGAAGTATCGAATAATGGCCCTGTTCAGTATTTAATTTTTATTACGTACCTACTACACGCAAACATAACAAATATAATATTATTACAATATAAAATAACAAATAGGCAGGTACTTACTTTTTCCGGCACTGGCAAACACTGACATCGATTCGCTCACACTTTTCTTTTCAAAATTCCGGAAACAAATGAGTAACGTTTGTCCTTGGCATTCGTATTTATATTCGTGAAGAATCAAACAAGTTCATGCAAGATTGCAAGCACAACACAAGTCGTATTTCGTCCCTTTGCACGTCTGAACGGGTTGCGTTGCGGGCGGGCGGGCTGCGCTTTGCAAGTCTCGACGCGCGTTGTACTGAATATCAAATATGCAAGTTTTACAAGTAACAGTCGCTGACCTTCTTAAAATACACCACTCAAAAAAATTAAGAGAGGTTTTAAAACAAGGAAATTAATGCTAAATAAAGAGGCTATCTGATCCATATGCCGGCCTAACTGAAAAAATTTTTTCAAGCCCGTGGACCAAAAAAAAAGCAAAATATTTGCAATATTATTTTTTCGCCCTATCTGTTAGGATTGCATGAGAACCGTAGCCCCTAAAAAATTTTAGCCAAAAAATCTGAAAATTAGACTCTTAAAGCTTCAAAATGCTTTTTTTTAAAGTCTCAATACGACCATTTTTCACCGAAATACAGCCAAAAATCACCGAAAAATTTGGAATTTTTTTTTGCTCCCTTAATTTTTTTGAGTAATGTATTATCTGCCTACATTGATAGGTAAAGCCAAGCCAACATTTTTTTTTCTTTACTATCGAAACCAGATAAATTTTCGTAGACCCCCACTTACAACTTGTGAACCCCCATTTTTTTTTTCATGCCAACGTAGACCCCCGTCTAGTCTCCCGTGGACCCCTGGGGGTCCACCTGAACCACTTTGGGAATCACTGGTCTAGAAGTTCATTACAACACATTCTTTGTACAGATCAGTCTTTTGATAGCATTGGAGCCAGCTAGTACGGCTCCGAGGTTTAAATTCGTTAATCTAATCTGAATATTTGATTTACAAGAGAAGTGACATAAGTTGGCCTCCATGTAGCCCTGACTTGTCGACGACGAATTTTGTTCTGTGGGGATATCTCAGAATCAAGGTTTCCACTTACAATTCTCGCTTTATGAAACAATTACAAGAAAAGATCACGTTTAAACGACATTATTTACAAGAAATATTGACTGTAGTATGAGAATAAAGGTTTTTTATTTATTAATTTTTTTTTTTTCCAGAAATTTTTATTAAATTCAATTTAGAGTAACCTGATATAATTTCAAAGGTACAACATGTCGCCCAGTGTATATTTTAGTGTAGAAATTAAATTTGATTTTTTATTATAATACTTTTTTATGGTACCTACAGCTTGCATATAACGACAAATTGAAGGAATACTCGTTTTGCTTTGTTAGAATGTATCAGTAAATTCTCTCTGACACTTTAATTGACTTATCAAATTTAGGACAACTTATAGGCCTTCCGACTATTGCCTGTGGCCAGTTTCAGTAAATTTTGTTTTCTCAAGTTTTAGAGAACCCGGATGGGACTCAATTATTTTCTCTAATTCTGGTAAATCGGGCATCCTTTCTAGGAGATCTGTTTGACCATTCTGAAACTATTTTTTAAATTAACGTTTCGATATTTTAAGAATTTGGGTAAAAGATTATATTTTATTTCCAAAAGTAATCGACAAAAAACCGAAAAAAATTACATGAAAGTTACAGTGAAATTTCTACTGTTTTTGTTTTATTCAATACCAACGGGAGCGAGTTTTTTTATGTGTGACCACCTAGGTGTTGTGTGTGAAATTTTAATTGGTACTTAACTTCCTGTAAATTTTCACCCTTTTGGGGTGAAATTTATGGTTCGATTCAATGTTTATCCGAAAAAATAAATTTTTACAAGCAATTTCAGATGGTTCTCAATATAACAAAATTACAGTTATATTTTTAAAAGTTGTTTGGCAATTCGACAGGCACAGACAGATTTAATCAATAGGTCTACGATAAATGGGGCGTACGGACGACAAATTAATTTAGTGTCAAGCAGAGAGCTGAAACCAACCAGCTATGTCTCTCAATTAAATACTATCAATTGATAATACTTACTACAACTTATACCATTCCTAAAGTTGTCCTGAAGGTTTAATACGTCCAAATAATATCATTGGAATTAGACGTGGAAAAAAGTTATTTCCAAATTACAGTAGCTACTGTTCCGTTATTTTAAAATAACAGATGTGTGTTATATTTTAATCTGAGTACCATGTTGGTTTCAAAAAGTTAAATAACACTGGTCAAACAATATTTTTTTTTTTGATTTTTTCCTCTAATTTTTTTCAGTTTTGGTCTTATTGTAGGGTTCTGATTTCAAATCCGATATTAGTTTTTGTCTAGCAGCACATGTTTTTTAATATATTCGGTTTACCCTAACCTAGACGACATCCGCAGTTTTTTAAGATCTACCCGACTCGGAATAATTATTTTTTTTTAATGTCAGATATGGCTTCGACACATAGACGTTGTTTACACAATCAAGATTGTTTTTGCTATATTTGTGGCTGATACATCTTTGAAAAATAATGAAAACCTATTTCGGACTTCGTTATAACTACGTATTTTAACCACTTTTAAATATTATTATGTAATCAAGACAAGCAATGGGTACCTCATATTGTATGCCAAAACTGTATTGTGTGTCTGCGGCAATGGACAAATGAAAAAAGAAGTGCTATCAAATTTGAAATACCGATGATTTGGCAGGAACCTCAAAATCACCATGACGACCACTATTTTTGCGTCGTAAATATTAACGGCATAAATTCTGGAAATATAATAAATAATTTAAAAAAAATAAACGGTCTTATCGTAACTTACCCTCCGCTCAACGACCTCTTGTGTACTCTGGTGAGATACAAGGAGCATTATCTAAATGCTTTGAAGAACAAGATCTTATAGAAATTGAAGACAACACAATGGACAATGATTCGGATTTCGCATGTAGTCAGTCATCAGATCTTTAACCTTTTAATCAAAAGGAATTGAATGACTTAGTAAGGGATCTAAATTTGTCAAAAGAAGCTTCTGAAATTCTGTCATCTCGTTTAAAAGAAAAAAAAAATACTTGCACCAGGAACCAGAATTACTTTATATCGGACCCGAGAAAAGAATTTGTTACCATATTTTTCTAGAGAAAATGATTTAGTTTTTTGTAATGATGTCGGAGGTATTTTGGAGAAGATGAGTTCCCAACGATACCAACCAAATGATTGGTGTCTTTTATAGATAGTAACAAGAGAAGCTTAAAGTGTGTGCTACTTCATAACGGCAACAGGTATGGTTCTATACCTATTGCACACTCTACTACTATGAAAGAAGAGTATACAACTATTTCTTCAGTAATAGAAAAAACTAAGTATAGAGATCATATCTGGCTTATTTGTGTAGACTTAAAGATGATTAACTTTCTTTGGGGTCAACAGGGTGGATACACGAAATTCCTATGTTTTATGTGTCTGTGGGATAGCCGTGACAAACAACGTCATTGGTCTCAAAAAAAGTGGCCAGTACGAGAGGAACTGATGGTTGATACTAAAAATGTTATTAATTTGCCCTTAGTATGTTATTAATTTGCCCTTAGTAAATCGAGATAGCATTATACTGCCACCACTTCATATCAAACTGGGTATTATGAAACACTTTCTAAAAGCCCTTTACAAAAACGGCGAATGTTTTGCTTTTCTTTCACGCAAGTTTCCAGGATTAAGCAGAGAAAAATTGAAAGCGGGTATTTCTGACGGACTACAAATCAGACAACATGTGAAGGACCCAAACTTTGTGAATTCGATGAATGAAATCGTTTGTTGTAGTGATTAAAAATTTTCTTGGAAACAATAAGTCTGACAACTATTCTGAGTTAGTTGAGTGCATGTTATCCAATTTTAAAGATCTGGACTGCAACATGAGTATCAAGATTCATTACTTACATTTTCATTTAGATCGATTCCCAGAAAATCTTGGCGATTTCAGTGAAGAGCAGGGTGAAAGATTTCACCAAGATATACGCACAAGGGAAGAGCGTTATCAAGGAAGGTGGTACATCCATATGATGGCCAATTACTGTTGGAGTTTGCAAAGAGATGGTACTCAAGCCGTACATTCAAGAAAATCGTATACAAGAACGTTTCATAGTGTATAATTATATCAAATATAGAAAAAATGTTGTATTTTTGTTCCATTTTTGAAGAAAATTATAATTTCATATAAATAAGAAAGTAGAGCTGATAGCATTAAACCAGTATTTTTTCCGTAGTCAGTGCCTCAGGTATACCCTATAATACATATAAAATTTTAGGAAAAAAATTCATTGTTGACCAGTGTAATCAATCAATTCTTAATATTCTTCACAATCACGTAGAAATCGTTCGAAGTTGATAACTGCAATTTAAAACTGCGCTAATATTTTGGCATTTATATCATGTTTAATGTTTATGTTGCATCTCTAAATGTATACAGAATGATTCACTGTATTTAAACTGACATTTGAGAGTATCGTTTAACTTGTCTCGAGTAGTTTTATGATTCCATTACAAAATTTAATTAAAGAATCAAATATACATTGTTGATTTAACAAATATTCCGTAGTTTACATTGTCTATTAGTCTATTACTATATATTAGAGAGAGTTTGCAACGCTTATTTTGGTAGGCCATCTTTATTTGAAGCATGCGCCCACCGTTTGGAGCTTGCGCAGTAGTAAAGGGAGGAAACTAAATATAAGGACTCAACTGTTATCGCTATGTGAGGCATGCGCCCACCATTCAGAGCTTGAGCAGTATTCAACCCAAAAAAGAGAATCCATTATTAAGGATAACTATTTCTCTTATTTAAGAACTTATAAGAGATGTTATTAGAAGTTCGTTATTTTTATCGCTAATATTGTAGGGCCTGTTTTTTTTTCTACTTAGGTATACAACCCATTAGGAAAATACAGTAAAATTGAAATGATAATCTTTTATTGCAAATAACATTAATAAAAGTTAGTGTTCAGATTATGTTGGGATTTTGCAATCTTTGGCACGATGGCATTACAGTGTGTGTAGTGTTACTTACAAATGAAATTTTATTTATCGTACATTCGTATTACCATGGAAATATTGAAGGAAGTGATAGAAACCTGCTAGACACAATGTTAATTAAGAAACTTGTGTTGACCCATCAAACACTAATAACCGGTGTGCTTAACCACGAAATGAATGAAAAAAAACCCTAAGTTATAGAAGATGAATACTAACACTAACTAACTAACCTTGCAATTCCTTCGCGTTAATACCGCGCATGCTTGAAATAACGATACGGACAAAGGCATGAAAAAATAAGCGTTGCAAAATCTCTCTATTGAATACTTTCTACTCTCTCAATCCCTTCCGTTTAATTCTAAAACTGTTCATAAATATATGTATAAGGAAGAGATTATTCCAGTTATCATTTCTTGAACAATAGATATTACGAGGGTGTTTTTTTTCTGTCGCGGAGCTTAAAGAAAATTTTTTTACATCACTACTGTCAACCCTAATACACTTAGTCCGGAGGTTTTCGCCTGCCTCATTTCATCCAAAAAAAAAAAATCAAATTATGCCTCAAAAAATAACGCTGAGTGGACATCATGTGAGGACAATTTTTCTATCCCCTGGGTTCTTTCTTCAAATGTTTAAATAAAACAAAGTCGTAGGACGCTAAATAGGGAATATAGGGTGGATCTTAAAACTAGTTCATCTACAACATTCTGTAATGGTTTTGAATTATGCGATCCTTGTTGAGCTATGCTCATTTAAATTGAAACGTTTGTATGATTTTTGCTATGAATGAGATTAAATAAAGAATACCCTACGCTTACTGTATACCCTCTTAAAAATTAAGAAAGGTCCTTTAACCGTGTCCACCGTGCAAAATTTATTCATCTTTGATATACTACCTTTTCTTCTCTTAAACTAAATAAAAGCGAATAAAGTGAATCAAAGAACATACTGGTTTTGCCTTTTTGCTTTTCTCACTCACTGAATCTTTTTATCGTTCTGTGGGTGGCAATCTCGTGTGAGTAATTTATGTGGTTTTGCTGACCGCGCCAAACCTGATCGCTATTATTCCTTTCCTGGGGACACTCTTTTAAGATTCTGAACGTATTGGGCAATATTTCCTATTGATTGAGACTGTTTTTTGGCAATTGCCCTTGACCGGATTTTCGGGGACAACTAAAATATATAGGGTAATTTTAATTTAAAAAAAGTAACTAAAAATTTAATAAATGCTGCCCATTTCTTTGTTTTTACATATTTTATATTGTATATATGTATATTTATTTATTAATAAATATATATATATATATATATATATATATATATATATATATATATTTATATATATCCCTCTATGAAAATGCCGACATACAAGAAAATTGCTCGGTTGTCAATGTACTTCAAAAAACAGCGCATTTTATGCGCTGTTTTTTGAAGTCGGTTTTTTTTTGTAAAACAGTTTTTCTTTTTTACTTTACAGTGGCAAAATTTTGAGTGCTTTTTTTGAAGTCGGTTATTTTTGTTTTTATTCACAAATCATATAATCAATTTAATATATATATATATATATATATATATATATATATATATATATATATATATATATATATATATATATATATATATATATATATATATATATATATATATATATATGTATATATATATATATATATATATATATATATATATATATATATATATATATATATATATATATATATATATATATATGGGGATCATCATAAATATGTGCTCTCTTGAATATAAAAAGAATCATCCGAATCGGTACATATTTTCCAGAGTTAGCGGTGTTTTATCACAAAAATTTAAGTTTTTCATGATTCTTTCAGACATTATCTAACCGATTTCAATAAAATCATTATGGGACTATTTCGAATGTATACTCTCTCGAATAAAAAAAGAATTATACAAATCGGTATATATTTGCCAGAGTTATTGGTGTTTTATTACAAAAATTTAAGTTTTTCAGGATTTTTTCAGGTACTACATAACCAATTTCAATAAAATTTATACGGAATCATCTCGAATGTGTACTCTCTCTCTCGAAAAAAAGAAACGACCAAATCAGTATATATTTGCCAGAGTTATGCGGGAACATACATTAAAAAGTGTCGAATTGAGAACCTCCTCCTTTCTGAAGTCAGTTAAAAATCGTTCTGATGGGGCCCGGCTCCCGGAGGGGTGTGAAAATTTTACAGGGGCAAGCGAAATATACAATATATACAAGACAAAAGACAACAGTAATCAAAACGAGAGAATTAAAACTAGATATTGAAATAAATTTTGCCATAATGAAAAATAGATCCTTTCAAAACTGAGTTTAATATTTGAGAGCAGTACCTTAAGCTTCATTTCTGTTTGGGCCCAATATTTATTCTTTAAAGCAGCCGCAGCAAAAAAATTGGTTTCGCAAAGATAAAAAGTGCAGGAGATAATAGTACCTGAAACACATTCCAGAAATTTGTTAAGGATAGCAAGTTTTTATTTTTTTGACTCTACTTGACGAAAGATCTATCAGTTGTTTTTCTTCTTGCAATGATGGACCAGTAGGTGTATTTTTAAAAGGACCCAATTCCAGTTACACAATTTAATCTCTTCTTCTTCTGAAACTTAGTACTCAAGTTTTTTAAATGACCTTTATTGTCATTGGTAATACCTTTTTATGATTCTCTTCTGGCAGGTAACTCTGGATAAATTCACTAATCTCAGAAAACATCGCGAAATAGTTGTTTCTAAATTTGGTATTTCATAACTCATTTCTTTAAACCGAGGGGGGAGGGGAGGGGCTTGCATATTTATATAGGTGGCGGTTCTTTGAGGAAAAAAAATAACAGAATACGCCGCGCTACTTATATAGTTGAGCGTCAATCGACAAATAGATGAGCGGGGACTAAAGCTTCTTGATGAAAAAAAAAAGATCCTCTTGCTCTGGAGCTTTGAAAGCTTAGAGTTGTCTCGACGCGTAAACTAAAAATTGATGACGAGACGGGGAGAAATTTTTCACCAAATGGAACCCTTACCTACAATAGAACTTCAAACACTTATATCCAATTTAATAATCGATGACGGAGGGTGAACATTTTTCGCAATATAAAATAAAGTTCCATTTCTGAGGGGCGAATTTTCTACATCCAATGGGCGGGAGCTATATGCCCTCCTTTCTTAGCCAAACCACAGGTCATAGGACGCTCTTGGAGTATAAATAAACTATTAAGTACTTCTAGGTTCATAACGGTATCCCAAACCTAAGATTTGATTCCATAATGGCATAACAAACTGACCCACCTATCACAGCGTTCAGGTTAGTTCAGGTTTCCTGCGGTCTTTACTTTAGCAACCTTAAGCGATTAACTTATTTAAACCAAACCTGCCAACTGAAGATTGCAAATTGTGTGATGAATGAAAATGCAGTCAATATCAACAGAATATTTATGCTAAACATATTGGCATATATTAAAAATATTTTAACCTATGACATTTATTTTCCTATTATAATTATGTCATATAATGAGGAAAGCAAATTATGATTTGCTGAGACTGGCCATTGGAGGCAAAATACAAGGTAGAAGAACAGTTGGAAGAAGTCAACATTCATAGCTAAAGGATATCCGAAGATGGATTAATTGCTTACTAATAGATATGAGAATAAAACTAGCCATCCTTAAAAAATAACAACAAACAAGAGAATTACAGTTTCAGACAGTACTCTTTTCCAAACAATAATCAACTATAACATTTCGGAAGTCAGAAGATACAGACAAAACATGTACAGATATTAAGAAATGGATAACAAATGATATTACACAATGCTCGGCAAAAATACAAAAACACCCTCAAAAACATTGGATGACCGACGATACCCTAAAGCTTAGAGAAACAAAAAGAAATATGATTTTAACAAAACACACATTGGATCAGCAGGAAAGAATCAGATCAATCAATAAAGAAATCAAGGTGGCTTGTAAAAAGGACAAAAACGCATGCTTGAATAATATATGTGAGGAGCTAGAATAACATACTACAAACAATTGGCAACAAGAACTTTTTGAAAAAGTAAAATACCTAAAGGGAGAACTCAAACACAAATAATTAGAGATAAGAAAGGTAGAACAGTCACCGACATGCCTGGAATCATTGACGTTCGGAAAGATTACTGTGAAGAACTTTTTGTGCCTCAACTCGTGGGCTACTGTATTGCCAACAACGAAGCCATAGAAGAACAAGAGCCACGTATTCTTAAATTTGAACTCAGGAAGGCTATTCAAAGGTTAAAGAACAGAAAAGTAGCAGGTACTAACGAGAAAACTGCGGAAATAATAAAGATGATCGGAGAAAACGCCGTGACTACGCTACATCAACTGAGTAATGTGGTATGGAAGACTGAAAGATGATCGAAAGAATGGTGTGAAGTTGCATTTATACCCTTGCATAAGAAAGGTTCGCCTTTGGATTGTAGCAACTATAGAACAATCACTCTGGTACCACACGTTGCTAAGGTGTTTCTCTGGATCATAAATAAAACGCTCAAGACTTTTCTACTGTCGCAAATATCTACCGAACAACAAGCTTCATTCCAGGAAGAGGGACGAGAGAATAAATTCTCAACATACGCCAGATAATAGAAAAAGTTAGGGAATTCCAACTAACAACCTACATATTTTTATAGGCTACTCCAAAGCTCTTGACTGCATACAATGGAACAAACTCTGGTCTATTCTAATCAACGTGGGAACACCTATACATCTTGTAAACCTTATCCGATCTCTATATGATATTACAAATGGCAGAATTAAACTGAATAATTCTTTTTCGGATCCCTTTAAAAAAGAAACCGGCGTCAGACCGGGTTGTATTCTGTCACTTTTACTTTTTAACATAACATATATAATGAACATATAATGAGGTCTGTTTTGGATGGCTGGAGTGGGGGTGTGATAGTCGTCGGTAGAAAAAAGTTAAGGAATCTTAAATATACGGATAATACTGTTATACTTGCATCGTCAATACAAGATCTAGAATCAGTTATGACGCGCCTTGAAATCACTAGCTAAAACTATGGATTGACAATTAATAGGGCGAAAACCAAAGTAATGATAGTCGTAATGAAGATCTGTCACACATAAATGAAATTGCTGGTTCCACTGTTGTAGATCATTTTATCTGTTTGGGATCCCTTATAACTAACAATGGTGGCTGTGAAGCGAAAGTAAGAAGAAGTTTGGTTATGGCTAGAAACTCGATGATCAAACTCACTAAGGTCTGAAAAGATCCAGCTATCACAAAAAACACAAAGTTAAGATTGCTATCCAGTTCCCCATAGCAACTTACGCGTCGGAAACATGGGCTACAAATAAATACCAATCAATGCGTTTGACATCTGGGCATATCGAAGAATCCCGAGAGTATCATATACCGAGCACCGTTCCAATATATCTATTCTTAAGGAGCTTAGTATAAATGAAGAGTTTCAAATAGAATTAATAGACAGTACTTGAAATATTTTGGTCACATTATGAGGAAAGTGGATACCATGAAAAAGCTTATAGTAACGGGGAAGGTAGAAGATCAAGGGGGCGGTCTCCAACAAAATGGTCTAACCAAATAAGATCTCTTCTTGGTATGGGTATGCACGAGTCACGTTAGGTCGTGCAGGATCGAGATGCTTGGAAAATGACTGTTGAGGCAGCAACTGCATATTATCACCGATACTTCTATTGGGATGAAAGGATTGAGAGAGAGATATTTTTAGAGCTGCAGTTTCCAACAATGTTAGCCATTTATATCGCCGTCAGGAGACGGTGAACTAAGAAGAATTGTAGTTTTCTTACGTAAAATCTGACAATGTTTCGAAGTTCTACAATTACTCATTATCGTTCTTATAACGTGTTTTGATAACACAGCCCCACAAAAAAAAAAGTGGGGTATACTTTTGATGCGATATATCACATCAGTAGTATTTTTGCCCGCTGATCACGAATCTGACGTCAGAATATCGCCATCACATCTCAATTTTTTTCTAACCTCAAAAAATAGGTCAAAATTAGTAAAAATTAAGAAAAATATACTCCGAAAAAATTTGATTCAAGCTTTTTCATGAATCCAAAGATGTATTAATATGTATTCGGACACGCTAAGCTAATATTCATCGGTTGGATTAAGCCATACAGTTCTGTTTTCTTTCTAACCTCAATAAATCAGACAGATATAGTGCTTCTCGAATGCAAAAACGAATTCAAATTAAAATTCAACCGATTCTTACCAAATTTGGTACACGGAGGTTTTTTGGGTTGCTGATCATGAATCTGAGGTCGGATTTGCAAAATTCAAAATGGCGGATCCAAGATGGCGGACAAAATTTTTGAAAACCAACCGATTCCTACCAAATTTGGTATACAGTTGGGGAATCCTCAAACCTGATACTCTTAAACCCTAAACCCTGAAACCTTAGACTCCCACACCCTGTAACCTCAAAAAATAGACCTCAATAACCCTGTAACTTTAAAAATGAGACCCAATAAACTCAAAACCAGGACTTTTAAACCATATACTCTCAAATAGTAGACCCTTAAGCCCTAGAATTGCGAAGGTTAGACCCGCGCCTAACTTTCCTTTTTTTGGCTGTATCTTGTTCTTTTTTCCGCGAATGACCTATTCAAAGGCTTTCTGCCCAAACGCTTTTGAGGACTTGTTTCTCTTTTTAGCGACCAGCAATAGTCCGCTAGCATATGGTCATCCCATCGTCCTTGATACCGATTTTCTATGATTTTCAGATCTTGGTGAAAACGTTCCCCTTGCTCCTCACTGTAGTCACCAAGATTATCTGGGAAATCATCGATGTGGGAGTCCAGGAAATGTAATTTTAGATTCATTAAGCAACCTAATGTTTGAAAATTTTTTACCATTTTCTCGACTATTTTTTTGTACTTAGGACTTTTATTATTTCCCAAAAAGTTTGTTGCGACTTCTTTAAAACTAAGCCAAGCAGCTTTTTCGACTTTATTCATTTTAGTAACAAATAATGAATCTTGAAACAATTTTCTTATTTGTGGCCCGTCAAATACGCCTGCCTTAATTTTAGCTTCAGAAAATTTCGGAAATTTTTTATGCAAATATTTGAAACATGGGCCGTTTGTATCTAATGCTCTCGTGAATTGCTTTATAAGTCCAAGCTTAATGTGAAGCGGGGGAATAAGAACTTTTCCTGGATCTACCAATGGTGGAAAGAATACATTATTTTCACCAGGAGTGAACGATTCTCTTGTTAGCCAAATTTTTTTCTTATAATGACGTTCCCTGTCTCTGCTATTCCACAGACATTTATAACAGGGATAAAGTGTAAACCCTGACTGTTGGCCAAGCAATATTGTTACAATTTTCAGATCTCCACAAATTTTCCAGTTACGATCAGCATATTTTATTTTTATCAAAAGCTGCTTCATTTTTTTATATTGCTCTTCCATAACTGTGGAATGAGCAATCGGAATGGGAGCGTAAAACGTTGGTATTATGCAGCAAAACTGCCTTAATGCTCCGTTTAGAAGAATCAATGAACAGTCTCCATTCTTCAGGATAGTATGAGTTATTTTGAAATTCATCCATTAGACCTTTTACATCGGTACAATATGAAAGTGACAATTCCTCGTCCATTGTGAAATATTTTCGAAATTCTTCATCTCTGTTTCTATAATAAGAAATCGTAGCTTCTGGCTTAAGTAAATGTCTTTTCTTTAAAAAGGAAGCAAGATGCTCTGAACCATCTTTGGATAAGCCTAAATCTCTGACTAGATCACTAAGTTCTGACTGTGATACGAGTATTGGTTCTGGTTTACGGTTGTATGGTAGAAATTCTTTATCTGTGTCACTAGTATATGATAGGTTGTCACTAGAACATTCATTAGTAACAGTGTTTGAATCTTTTTCGACAGTCTCAATGTTTTCGGCGGGCCCGCTTTCCCACCCTGACCAACCGCCGATACTGGGTTTCCGAGTCCCTGCATCGTAATTCTCTTTCTTCTACCTGCCATGACGGCATCTAAGCCGTTATCCAGGGACTCTGCCGGCTAGTGGAGTAACACCGTCGCCCACCGTCACTACGTGGAGGTGCCCTGGATGCAGGTAGAAGAATAAAAATCGACCGATGAATTTTCTCGGCGTTCAAAATGGCGCGAAAACATCTGCCATCTTGAATTTTGCAAATCCAACCTCAGATTTGTGATCAGCGACCCAAAAAATCCCCATGTACCAAATTTGGTAAGGATCGGTTGAATTTTAATTTGAATTCGTTTTTGCATTCGAGAAGCACTATATCTGTCTGATTTATTGAGGTTAGAAAGAAAACAGAACTGTATGGCTCAATCCAACCGATGAATATTAGCTTAGCGTGTCCGAATACATATTAATACATCTTTGGATTCATGAAAAAGCTTGAATCAATTTTTTAGGAGTATATTTTTCTTAATTTTTACTAATTTTTTAGATTCGTGATCAGCGGGCAAAAATACTACGGATCTGATATATCGTATCAAAAGTATACCCCACTTTTTTTTTTTGTGGGGCTGTGTAATTATCAAAGATCTCTTTTAGTACAATCACCTTTGCAGTAACTTCATTAATCTGCCACTCGTATCATATAATATTGCTCAATAAATTTCAGAGTTTAAACCCCTGCCGATCTATTGTAGATACCCGTTAAAGTAGTTCAACCATTGATACATTTAAATTATTTTTACCGACCGGTGTGATGATTTTATTTTACACTAATATTCAATGACAGGCCCAGTATTTATGTTTGTGGTAAAATTTTAAACATCAAGACCACACAGAATATTTGTTCTCATATTATTTCGCAATAAATCAGTCACTTGCGGTTTAAAATGTTTCAGTTTTCATTCAGGCAACAATAAGGCTATTCTACGTGCTCGGTTGTGCCTGTCGTTTTCAATACGAACTTCTGAAAGAAATAAAATATAAAACCGCAATTCAATTCAGTCAATAGATGGGAATCCACAAGTTATTTTGATATTTGATATTGACTTCTCAAAATATATTTAGAAAATAGTTTACGTATGTATTTTTTTTTGGAGTTATAATAATACTTTTTGAGGGGGGGAAGTAGGTAGGACTAATAGTCCAGTTCAGCTGGTCTAGAAAATTTTACTTTTTAGTGTTCCATACGGAACACTTGTAAGATCACTTTGGTGTCTGTCCGTTTGTCTGTCTGTCCGTCTATCTGTCACACCCGATTTTCTCCAAAACTATTTGACATAGAAAGTTGAAATTTGGCACTAATATAGGAATTGATGGACTCATCAGAGCCGTGTAATTTTAAAAGTTAAATTTTGACTTAAAGGGCTAGTTTTAGGAGGGTGAAATCGGTAGTGGAAAAAAAATTATTTACCAGGTCATCGAGTGGGGTGTCAAATGAAAGCTTGTGAAAATACGAGTTAAAAATATATATAATCTAATACTGCGCACGCTTGTGTTTGTATTATTTTTAAAAAATTGCGAACAATCGCTGTCCCTTCCCCTTATCTCGAAAAGTACTAATCAAAAATTTTGAAAAAATTCTGGAATATTCTCCAGAGGGTGTAGATTGAACGAAAATTATCACGAGGTAAGTACATTTAATAATTTATCTGATGTATAAAAAAAACAACAATTTCAAGGTCTTGAGTTTTGAACAAAGATCGGAAACAAACTTTGTTGAAAATATTTGGGGTGTATTTTGTGAAGTTATTGATCATTGTATACCTTCGTAACAAAATTTTTTATTTTAAAAGCAATTAACGTACGGAACACAATTGCGTAAGTCCGACTTGCACTTGGTTATTTTTTATTTTTTTAACGCTAGCCCCATCAATTTGATCAGAGAGTAGGAGGTATATTTAACATGAAATGGTCGCTTCCATATCTTTGGTTTGTGATCAAATGATTCTTGGGGTTAGAACATGTTACGTTGGGAACTTTCCAATATTTCGCTTACTACTTGACGCGGTATTTTTATGAATTTTTACTTTTCGATATTAGATTGTGAGAATTGTCCGGTATTTGTACCTGATTGATGAACCATATCACAGGATAGTAATCAGTTTGCACGCGTGGTGTAGACCGTAATGGATCTATGTAGATGTTCTTGGGGGTATATAAATTTCGATGGAATCCGTAATGTTTTGCTTATAGAAACTCACTTCAATGTTAAAACTTATAACTGCCAATGGTATTATTCTGTCTAAAACCCGTAATTTGATTCTTCTTCTAATAGTGCTTCATCTGTTCCGGATATTCGCGATTAACAGAGCTATTTTAACTTTATTAGCAGCAATTCGTATTGCTGCTAATAAAGTTAAAATATATAATAAAGTTGTTTCGAACCAGTCTTGTAGATTTTTCATCCAGGAGTAAGGTCTTCTGCCTGGTCCTTTTTTCGTTTCAAGCTTACCTTGAAATATCCGTTGCGACAATCTATATCGGTCGTGTCTCATGACGTATCCAAGGTATTCCAATTTGCGCTTTTTCAGTGTCCAGTTCAATACCCTTTCCCATTCTTCTGAGCACCTCGTTATTAGTTACACGTTGTGAAATGTGACTATACGTCGGTATAGTCACATTTCGGAGGCATTTATTCTTCTTATTACTGCTTCGTTGATCGTCCACGATTCGACTCCGTGAAGTAGAACAGAGAAGACATAGCAGCTGCAAAATTCTGACCTTCAGTTGCAGACTCAGATCTTTTGAAGTGAATTAGGTCCTCATGGTTCATAGATCGTAGTACAACAATTTGATTAGCGGAGGTAATTTGAACTAGTACCTTTAGTATTTTGTGTAAGTCAGGACACTCTGAAATTTAAGGATGATTTCAGGCGAGAACTACATAAACCATCAAAAAGAAGAAGAAAATATTTTAATGGCCATGTCTTATTCAAAATTGTAATCGTATATTATTATATCACGTTAAAAATGGAGACTACAAGAAAATAACAATTAAAACTCGGCCCTTTTTGGGGATTGACTCGGCTATGACAAGTTAAGAGGTTTAACGTGCCCTAAATATCCTAAAAGGTAAGGTGAATTGAGCTAAATTTCAGAGATAAGCCTTACTCCTAAAAACGTAAGTATTAAAGTAAAACAACATTTCAGAAAAACCTGTTTTGATATCAACTCAACCAGTAATATGTACTGAAATTATTAGGACACGAAATTGTCTTTATCTTGGATATAAAAAAATGAACTTTACCAAAATGGAGTAAAATACCTTCCACAAAAAAATAAATACATTTCACAAATAACCTTTCTGTCAAAAATCAATGACAAGTTGCTTTTCCTTTTTCACCTTTGCACATCCTCAAACTACCTAAGATACAAACTTTTTAGTGTTTCGTACGGAACGCTTCGGTGTCTCTCTGTCCGTCTGTCACATCCGATTTTTTCCGAAACTGTTTGACATAGAAAGTTGAAATTTGGCACTAATATAGAAATTGATGGCCTCATTAGAGCCGTAGTTTTGAAAGTTAAATTTTGACTTAAGGGGTTAGTTTTGGGGGGTGAAATCGGAACTAAAAAATTTTACTAGGTTATCGAGTGGGGTGTCAAATGAAAGTTAAACGATATATAAAGAAATCTTGCGCACACTTTTTTTTGCATTAATTTTAAAAAATTGCAAACAATCGCTCTCTCCCCCCTTATCTGGAAAAGTACTGTTCAAAAAATTTTGAAAAAATTCTGGAATATTCTCCACAGGGTGTAGTTTGAATGAAAATTATCACTTTAATAATTTATCTGGTAAAAAAAAAAATGTTTCATGGTCATCAGTTTTCAATAAAGAACAGAAAAAACTTTGCTGAAAATTCATTTGGGATGTGTTTTGTGAAGTCATTGATCATTTTATACCTCCGTAACAAAACTTTTTTTTTTGAAAGCAATCAACGTATGGAACACTAACTGCGAAAGTCCGACTTGCATTTGGCCGGATATTTATATATTTTGTTAATTAATTTTCATTTGTGAGTTTCATAGTCCGTTATTTTTTTGGAATGCTCGTAAAATTTTAATAATGATAAATATATATTACATTTATTTCATTAGTAAATGTCTTTATGTCAAAACTGGTATCTTAGAAAAAAATAATTGTAAATTAGCTTAAATTTAAAGGCCATTCAAAATCAAAATATATCATTAATGCAAACTAAACACTTTCTATGTTAAAACCCTAGAGTTTTTGTCAAGTATGCTTAAAAAATTATATTATTTATACCAGTTTATGCCCCTGCTTACCAGTTCAATCAATTGGGCATCCAACCGTGCATTTTGGGTAAGATGCAATTTTATTTTTTTATGTGGGGGGTCCAACGTAAGGTTAAATTTGTGTTTTCGGGATCGGGGGTGCACTCATTTGGCTGACATATTGAAAATAGGGGTGTAAATGTTTTTTTTTCATATATCTTGGTAACCGCCAGTCTAACAAAAATTCTGTAAAGAACTTTTTTGTAGATTCTACAATAATATACAACTTTTCTTAAAAACTTTTTATTGTTGCTTCAATAATTAAGAAGATATAAGCAAAAAATAATGAAAATTTAGATTAAATCGATATTCCGAAATAAAATTTCGGAATATGGTTTGTTACTTGATTGGTCACTACAACAGAAAGTCGAGAAATTTGCAAATGCAAAATGACCAACAAAGATCCCATGAATGCTATATTCCATGCCTTTCCTCCTACGACTATAGTTTCTGAGCCTATACTCTTCATCAGGTAGGCTTTAGGCAACGGTATGCCTACCTGATGAAGAGTATAGCCTCAGAAACTATAGTCGTAGGAGGAAAGGCATGGAATATAGCATTCATGGTATCTTTGTTGGTCATTTTGCATTTGCAAATTTCTCGACTTTATGAAAATTTAGAGGATGATTATTTTTAATTTATTTATGGATCAATTTTATGAAATGCATCAGAGCTGTTTCATAGAGAATTTTATAAAAAATTGACCTACTATTCTTTATGACGTAGATACCAAATTGCGGTCCGCCTAATGACCTTTAGAAGGTTGTAGATATTTTGACCTGCTTTTGCCGAGTTGCGGTAATCGATAAATCGACAGGTAGGTAGGGTTAAATTATCAAATTTTATTAATTCTTAAATATTATTACATTAAATTAGGGTTAACCTAAATTAGATAAAAGTATAAAGCGTAAGGGCATTTTTGAAATTTACTAATTTACGTTTAAACTTTTTAAAGTCAACATGGTCTTATTACAGAGGATGTTGAGCGAGAAATGCAAAACTTTGATCCTGTTGGAAAATTACAAATTTCGACAATATCGCCGTTTAAAAGCGACAGAAGAGATGTGCTGGGTCTGCACAAACAAGACTTGTACTGCCACATATTAAAATGCCTTCTAAAAGAAAACATATTACACTAACAATAAAACAAATGTCCGATATATTAGAAAGACTAGTTCTTGGTGAAAGCGGAAAAGTGTTGGCAAATGAATACGGAGTAGGAACATCCACAATTTGGGATATAAAAAAGAAGCAAGGGAAAATCAAAAGGTATGTATATATGATTTATTTTAAAGATAATTTTGGACACTCACTATGGACGTGTAGATTTATTTCCAAATGTGATTCCGGTCCGGGCGTCAGAAAAGCATAAACGTATACATGGTTTTCTACACAACGATCAAGGCACGTCCCAATTTCCTACGAAATTTTATCAGGCAAAGCAAAACAGTTTTATACTGAAACCTACGAGAATGATAATTTTAGAGCTAGCAGAGGCTGGATTTCTAACTTCAGAAAAAGACATGGTCTGCGTGCTTTAAAAGTTTGTGGCGAAAAATTATCCAATGATGAAAATGCCGTCGATCCTTTCCTAATTTTATTCGCAGATAAGATAAAAGAATTAAACCTTGGACCTACTCAAATATACAATGCAGATGAATCAGCTCTGTATTGGAAAAACGCTGGTTCGTTCTCAGGAAAATACCGCATCAGGTCGAAAAATAAACAAAGAATGCGTTATCTTTCTAGCATGTTGCAATGCTGATGGATCACAAAAATTAAAGTTGTTAGTGATAGGAAAGGCAAAAAATCCGAGGGCTTTTAAAAATGTGAACATACCTGTTGAGTACAAATCATCTGCCAATGCATGGATGACTACAGCAATTTTCTTCATTCTTTTATTCGTCAAGTCAAAAGTCATTTAAGAAGTCTCAACTTTCCTGAAAGAGCCCTGTTAATCGTTGAGCCATGGAACTATAGAAGAGCTGACTAGTGAGGATGGACAGTTTACAACATTATTTCTTCCACCAAATTGTACTGCACTTTTGCAGCCTATGGAGCAGAATGCAATCAGACTGACAAAATTATTTTATCGGAAAAGTCTTTTAGCCCATATTTTATCAAATAATAAAGAGAACCTTGTTAGGTTATTAAAAATCATTAACCTAAAAGATGCTGTATGCCTACTATGCAATTCATGGGAAAAAGTCTCCCCTGAAGTCTTGAAAAAGTGCTGGCACAAAATTATGGCTTATGTGGCAGATACCAACCCAGACATTGAATATGATGCTGAAGATCTGATTCCTCTGACTGAATTGCGGCACAATTTGCTTTCCACGAATGAAGAAATAAAAGGTAAAGCCTGAAATTTTTCTTTTAGTATTATTTTGGTTAATTCGTAAATATATAACAGATGTTTCAGATATGCTGAATGTTCTCACTGAGCAGAATCTCACGAACGTAAAAATATGTAATTGGGTTGAAAATGAAGAAGATTTGTTACCACTGGAAGATACAGATGATACAGATGAACAACACGAGAGTGATAATGAAGGTTCAGAGTTAAATACGAGTACTAATACAAACCAGACTGTTAAGAACACTGTGAGGAATGATGAGGCAGTTAAAAGTTTCAATGTGTGCATGAGATGGGCAGAAGAAAATGATATCCCTCTAAGTGATGTTCTTGTACTTCAAAGATTAAAAGAAATTGCTTTTATGATGAACCAGAGAAGGGTCAAGCAAACAAAAATTACAATTTTTTTACAAAATAAGATAAAACTTGATAAGATATGCTTCTATTTTAAATATTATTCTATGTAGGTACTATTTTTTAGTTGTTTCGTATTAAATGATTCGTTTTTAGTGTTCCGTACGGAACACTTACAAGATCACTTCGGTGTCTGTCCGTCTGTCACACCCGATTTTCTCCGAAACTATTTGTCATAGAAACTTGAAATTTGGTAGTAATATAGGAATTGATGGCCTCATCAGAGCCATGTAGTTTTGAAAGTTAAATTTTGACTTAAGGGGTTAGTTTTTGGGGGTGAAATCGGAAGTGAAAAAAAAATTTTTTTACTAGGTAATCGAGTGTGTGTGTCAAATGAAAGCTTGTGAAAACACGAGTAAAAAATATATATATAATATAATACTTGCGCGCACTTTTCTTTGTATTATTTTTTAAAAAATCGCGAAAAAAAATCGCTGTCCACCCGCCTTATCTCGGAAAGTACTTATCAAAAAAATTTGAAAAAATTCTGGAATTTTCTCCACGGGGTGTAGATTGAACGAAAATTATCACGAGTGCATTAACTGTAGTAATTTATCTGGTATATAAAAAAACAGAAATTTCAAGGTCATCAATTTTCAGTAAAGATTGGAAATAAACTTTGTTGAAAACTTATTTGGGGTGTGTTTTGTGAAGTCACTGATCATTTTATATCACCGTAACATAAATTTTGACTTAAGGGATTCGTTTTGAGGGGTGAAATCGGAAGTGAAAAAAAATTTTTTTTACTAGGTCATCGAGTGTGGTGTCAAATGAAAGCTTGTGAAAACATGAGTAATATATATATATATATATATATATATATATATATATATATATATATAATGTAATACTTGCGCACACTTTTCTTCGTATTACTTTTAAAAAATCGTGAAAAATCGCTGTCCCCTACCTTATCTCGAGAAGTACTGATCAAAAAATTTTGAAAAAATCCTGGAATATTCTCCACGGGGTATAGATTGAACGAAAATTATCATTACCTTTAATAATTTATCTGGTATAGAAAAAAACCAAAATTTCAAGGTCACCAGTTTTCAGTAAAGATTGGAAACAAACTTTGTTGAAAACTCATTTGGGGTGTGTTTTGTGAAGTCACTGATCATTTTATACCACCCTAACCAAAATTTTTTATTTTAAAAACAATCAACGTACGGAACACTAATTGTGCAAGTTCAACTTGCACTTGACCGGTTTTTTAATATAAATAATGTCCTGCTTCAGTACGAATTATTTACTAATTCGGATCACCGCGGTTTTAATTAGTCCGGATTATCGAGGTCGCACTGTATATTTAAATTTTTATTAATTTATATATTTTTTTATCATTGTTACATTTTATGTTTCTTATTTTATATTATTACAATTTACATTAATTAATATATAATAATATTTAATAATGCAATAAAATATATAATTAATGATTATATTTTGGCGGTCAAATTGTTTTTTTTATACCAGGTAAATTATCAAACGTAATGCACCACAAATATATTAATAAATTAATAAAAAAAAAAACATAATATATAATAATATAAATAATATAAATAATACGTACATATGTAAAAATAAAAGAACAATAATTTTTTTTGCTACCTATATACCTCGGTTACTTTTGACCTTCCTCTGTTTGCAGCGGTAAAAGACCCTTAAAAGTAAGCAAAATTATAAAGAATAGTAGGTTGAATTTTTTGTTATAAAATTCTCTATAAAAAAGCTTGACCTTCCTCCCTTTGCAGCAGTAAAAAACCCTTAAAAATAATCAAAATCATAAAGAATGGTAGGTCAAATTTTCTATAAAAAAACTTTAATAGAAAAAAAAATTATTAACAATAACAGTTTCTCATCGCCTAAGTTTTTAATATTTTTGTTTACAATTTCTTAATTATTTAAGTAACAATAAAAAGTTATCAAGTCAACTTGTAGATATTTGTCAGATTTACGGTTACTGAGATATATGAAAAGAAATCATTTACACCCCTATTCTCAATATGACGGTGCACCCATGACCCCGAAAACTCAAATTTAACCTAACTTTGGATCCCTCCACATAATTAAAAAATAAAATCTCATCCTACCCAAAATGCACGACCAATTCATTGGACTCTAATGATTTTTGTTTATTTTTGTTCCTATATTCTAGTCTCACACATCTTTATTAAATACATTTTTCAATAACGTAAGCAAAAGTGTTGATAGAAGATGTATAGCAACCAGAATTATCAATCCCGCCAAGTTCTGGTTGCTATAAACATCTACTTTGCGCTTGTTTTGTTTACTGTGTTGCAAAGTGTATACAGCAGAAAACTCTTAAAACAATCGGTCACCATATACAAATAAATGAACGTAAACTAATGCAGAAAAGGGTGTGTCAACGTCCAGAAGTCTGTACAATGCCTGTTCAGTTTACTGCATGTTCGGATACGCCTCTTCGCACCCACTATTCAAATTCTAAAATACTTCAGGGACTTGGGTCTACTTTTTAAAACTTTATATCTAAAATAAAATAGAATTCAACATTTCATCAAAAGAGACTACCTTTATCGCACATAAATCAAAAGTTGGTAGTGTTATCGAGATTACAATGCTCATTCTATTTATTGCATCAAATCCACTATACTCGGTTACGCCTATTTCTACCCAGGATTCAGACGCTATAAAACTTTTTCGATTTCTTTTAATAAAGCCTTTTATCTCTTTATGTCCTCCGTCAAGCATAGGAATTTGTCTGTTTGCTATCTTTTACTTTTTGACTAAAAGCATCCTATAAAACTTACGACATGATTTATAAGAAATCTTGGATATGTTAACGCTCGAAAATGTGTCATTTTTATAAAGTAAAAATACGTTTCCGTAAAAATGTTTTGAAAGCCTTTCTTTACCCATATTTTTGTAGATTTGCTGTAATTTACGTGCACAAGCGGAAAACAAATTTTGTTGTTATGGCTGTTTGGGAAAAACTTAATTTGTAAAATTATGTTCAACGTAATAAAGGAAAGCGGAAGTTTCTACGGTTATGGTAAGATGATAAATCATGGTTTATGAAATTGGACTGTGTCAGATTGGAGTGACTTTTTGACGTTTCGCTTAAGATCGCAAAGGACAATCTCAGAAATTTTTAATCTTCGAGATTAGAACAATTGATAAGTTCTGCGACGCACAAGACAAGTAACATATATGTGATGTAGACCGTAATCCATGACGCACAAGACAAGTAACATATATGTGATGTAGACCGTAATCCATGTCTTTGTTGATGTTGTTAGGGTGTTTGTAAATTTGAATTGATTTCCTAATAGTTCGTTTAAAAAGCTGGAGGCTGAAAGAAAACTTTGGTTTTTCTTACATTGATTAGTTATCCTGTAGAGCAGGGGTGCTCAAACTTGAACTGCTGGCGATCTACCTCAATATTGTTAGACTACGATCGATCGACTCTGAGCATAGATATTAGTTTTCCGCACAATATGCATTTTTTTAGTCAAGGTAAATGTAGGTCTGCTCTAAAATGTCAATGAAAAAACTCATAATTATTCAAAATTGCGAGTTTATTGGTTCTTATAAAACAAACGAGTTCTAGTGTCTAAACTTAACTAAAGAGTGACTTTGGATGTTGAAGCGTGGCACTGCATATCCTCAGCATACTTTTCATAAGATGGTACGTAATTACCAAGTACTAATTGCAAGCATGATGACATATGTTCGTCAGTTAGTCGATTGCGATATTTTGACTTAATTATCTTCATTTCAGAAAATGCAGACTCGCACAAGTAAGTTGACCCAAACATTGCCGTCAGTTGAAGGGCGATTTGCCTTAGATTCGGATATTTATCTTCAGATATAAAACACCAGAATTTTGTATCAGATGCTGTGGCTTTGAGATGTATATCTGATGTAATCTGCACTAACTCATTTTCAACAGAACATGAGTCCATGTTAAACTGACTTGCTATTTCAGTAGCTAATTCCTCAATGTTTTTACACGAAAAAGGATAACTCATAAATGATGCGATATTTGCCAATTTACTGAAATCATAAAAACGTATTTCGAATTGGCCCAAAATATTTGATAATTCTGCCTCATAAATATCATAATTCAACTGAGGAATCCTTGCTTTCAAAGACGGAAAATTTTTCAGATCCTTTCTTTTCAGATGATCTATCATAAGTTGTAATTTACTTTTGAATGTGTTTATTGCGCTAATCATCTCAATAATAGTTTTTCCTTTACCTTGAAGCTCCAAATTAATGGTGTTTAAATGCATTGTGATGTCTGTCAAAAATGCTAAATCAGTCAGCCATTTTCCGTTTTTCAGCATCTGAGTGTCATCACCTCTTTCGTCCAGAAAAGCTGTTATTTCGAGCAATAATTCTTGAAACCTTTCTAGGAATTTTCCGCGACTTAACCATCTGACGTCCGTGTGAAGAACTAAATCAGTGTGTTCAGCTGACTCACTATCTTCAAATTGCAATTTAAAGAGCCGTCGTTGCAAGCTACGTGCACGGATAGAATTCACATTTTTTATTGCAATGCCCATAATCTCCTCCATCTTTAGAACTTTTGAACACAAAACTTGTTGATGTATAATGCAATGGAAGGAGAAAAATGAAGGGAAATCATCATTAGCTCGACACAATGCCACAAAACCGTTTTTGTTTCCATCGGTTGTAATGCACACTAGTTTATATATTGGTAGCTTGTAGTTTGTTACAAAATTGAAGAAAACGTCATATATATCTTCCCCACGGGTCTTTCCTTTCAGAGGAATCATTGTCAAAAACTCTTCCTTAGCCGACATGTCATTGAATACCATTCGAATAAAAATACACAGCTGGACAGTGTCTGTCATATCGGTGGATTCGTCGAACTGTAAAGAAAAGCATGTACATTCCATGATATCATGTTTTAGTTTATCTGCCATGTCCTGACTCATGACTTCAACACGCCTTGTGAAAGTCGGACGAGATAACTGAAGTTCTCTAATAGCAGACATAATCTCTGTTTTATTTTTAAAATCTCCAAATAAAGTCTCACCCGCTTCAATAAATGCTTCCTTCACAACCAATCCATCATCAAATGGTTTATTGTGTTTCGCCAATATATGAGATATTTTAAATGACGCGATCGTTGCAGCTTTTGATTGTTTGGCTGGTCTTGTGAACATGGTTTGTTCTTTTTTCAAACAAGTTATCAAATCATGTAGTTTTCGTTTTCCTAATTCACTCTGTGACGGAAAATCCTTTTCATAGTTTTCATGAACCGTTTTATGATGCCTCTCTAAGTTCCCACGCTTAGGTATTGCAACTTACGCACGGCAAATGAGACAAATGCACTTATCCTTTACCATACAAAAGAAAAATTCTTCCTCCCAATCGTTATTAAAATGATAAGTTTTACTTTTCTTCGCCGCACTCATTTTGGACTAGTTATTAATAAACTTTGTATCGATGATCACCTTCAAGTTACAACTCAGACTCACTCCTAATCCTGCAGGCGCAACATTTATATCGGCGCGAACGAAGTCTCGAATGTTCCCGTCAAACACGCTGCCCGAAGTTTCTAGAAAAATCGGCGGGAATCAAAAACGCGGCTTTTCTTTGACAAGTACCGCGCGTTCCTTTGATAAAGCTGCCTTTTGCCGCTAGCAGGGGGTTATTACGATAAAAGAAAGTGATGAGGGGGTTATTCTGGCCTAATTGTGGATCGAATAAATTTTAGTAGTTTATTCATTACATTTTGTTTTAGTTACCTAAAACAAAATCTGTGAATAACATAGTTCTATATCGGAATTTTTTTCTCGAGATCGACTCAAAAAGCACTCGCGATCGACCGTTTGAGCACCCCTGCTGTAGAGTGTTGCTGTTCAGCTGTAGTTAATTGCACAATTTGTTTCCTTATTAGATTAATATTGTTAGTCTTTTTTCATGTTCCTTAATTCTAGTAGATATTGATCTATCAGTATCTCTCACATTCACCGTATTATACGAACAGGGAATAGAAACATATATATATATATATATATATATATATATATATATATATATATATATATATATATATATATATATATATATATGTTGTAACATTCATTTTTTCCTAGATTTTAAGACCATGTAATGTTACTGATTTTTCATTTCAAATTGTACTTATTTTCATTTTTGTATCGAACGGTATATTAATAAGAGATTCCAAGCCGTTCGGTATATTAGTGTGCTGTGCGGGTTTCTGACCGAATCGATCGGCACGCCGGGATTGGTTGAAAATGTGTATCCGGATTTTTGGTTCCGGCGTCGCGATATGACCGAGGGAAGGCCCACGGCTTATTTAAAGGTCCGGTAGGACCGGGATCGAGGCTGAGTACCATCAAGCCGCAGCCAGGCTAATTTTCATCGGAGCCGCCAAGGAGGCTTCCTTCTACAGAGCTGCAGTAAAGGCTCATAACAACAATCATGAGAGCTAAATAAAGCACAAGTTTTTTTAACGAAAAGCCGTAGTGGGCTCTCTAAGTGTTTACTAGAAAAGTGTGACATCGATCGTGTTCCATCGAAGCCGAAATAGAAACAGTAAGTTACCAAAACATCCTTCCATAGACTTATCCCTGAGTAGTGCCTTAACAGCATTTTGAACTGACTAAAAAGTGAAGTGAAAAGCGCTATTTTTCGTCTTCGGGAGTAGTCAGAGTTTAGAATTTAAATGTCATAACTACCTGTTAGGCTAAAATTTTTAGTAATCCTGTAAAACTGCAAAGGTTAGAACTTTTTATTTTTAAAAACATGAATAAATTTTCTTTTTGTTGATTAAAGCTAGTGTCTCACTGAATACCTTCTTACTTTTCAGGATAAGAACGGCTGTACCTAACTGATTTTTTTATTTTACCAACAGTACACCCTTTCAGTATTTTTTCATTTTTTTAGCTGAAGTTAGATCCTTTCTATTTTAAAATGAATGGTGCCCAAAAAGTCGTACAGCTGAGGTTTCTTTAAAAATAAAAAATAATTCCAAAAAGACGTACAAAAATTATCTCTTACCCATATCTCTCTACCAAAGAAAACTGAGCTAGTGTGTGTTTAATTTCTTTAATTCTTTTAAAATCAGGATTCACTCAATTCATTATCAGAAATTAAAGCGGGGCTGCAAGAAAATTGTGCTCAAGCCTGGGGCAACCAATTTTCAAACGGTACAATGTATATATATATATATATATATATATATATATATATATATATATATATATATATATATATATATATAACATCAGTTAAAAACACTTTTAAAGACAGAAACACAACTGCAAGAAACCATGATGTTGAAACGGTACTCCATTTTAAAATTTTTTGACGTCGAGTTTAGTAACTATTTAGTGATATTTGAGTCCGAGCCGGATATTGTTGGTAGTCTATGTCGTCATAAGGTCGACAAAAAAAAAAAAAGGATTAAAATTAGGAATGTGGTAAATTATTTTCGGTAGATGCGAATTTTAGATAAATTATTTATTATTAATGATATCTATTTTTTAGTTTTAATTTTATAAAAAAGGGGGACTTAAATTTGATGAAATTGACGAGTTATTCATTATTAATTATATTAATTCTTTAATTTTATAATCAAGAGATTCATAGGCTAATTTAAAAATTTAAAAATTTGAAATCGAAAATTAATACTGGACGTTATTTATTATTAGTCATATTTAATTTTTTATTATGTAATTTTAACAAGAAAATATAGAAAACTGGTAATAAATAGCAAAAAATGACAAAGAGATCAGAAACGTCAACTTTACTAGAAAATAATTTTTTCATAGAGATCGTTCTCTTTTTTTTTTTTTTTTTGCAAATATATATATATATATATATATATATATATATATATATATATATATATATATATGAAAATATCTGAAGGGCTTTTGATTAGGTTAAATTTATGAAAGATATTTAAATTTATGAAAGATATTAAAATATAAAAATACAAGCGTACCCGTTAAAAAAGTTTTCCTTTCAAATGCATTTCCTGATATCGATTTGAAAAAAAAATATGAATTTCATGAATGCATCAGAAAGGTTAAACTTTCCCCTTACCAAATTTTTTTTTAGTATGACTGTTTTTAAGGACGTGCTTTGAAGTATCCGAGTAAAACAGTACGTTTTAAATTACGATTTTCTCGAAAACAATGCATTTGACAGAAAAATATAAAGAGATCTTTTTTGTGCAGAATCATAAGGTCTATATTTTTCTATGTAAAATTTTCACAATTTATGCATATTTTTCGAGATATTCTTGAAAGACTCACAATGAGGCCCTTTCGGACCCCATTTTTCAGCCGGTCATGCTCAGATTGCGGCAAACTTTTTTATATATATTATTTGGTTGGTAATAAACCTCTCTAGCTAAAAATCTAACTTATTTAAATTTATGTGTGGTTCAACTCCTTAGCGACTGGATTATACCGATTTTTTTTTAATATAATTATTGTAAAATTAAACTTTTTTGAACATCTTTTACTAAACATAATTCCTCTAAAATCCATTTAATTTAACTTTTCCAACAAAATATCAGTACTTATATCTTCTTTTTCTTGAAAAGCCATATCCGAGACGGACGTAGGCGACGCTCTCGTCTTTGCGCGTAGGTGGTTCCTCTTTTAAGTGTTTCCACAGACAAACGGTGTCTACAGTTTAATGCCGGTTCCGAACGGCCAAAGTGATCTTTACTAGGCATGTACTTATATCATAAAATGCTATTTTTGTAACAATAAAAACCGCAATTATATATTTTTTAGTGTTTCGTACGAAGATCATTTCGATGTCTGTCCGTCTGTCACACCCGATTTTCCCCGAAACTATTTGACATAGAACGTTAAAATTTGGCACTAATATAGAAATTGATGGCCCTATCAGGGCTGTGTAGTTTTGAAAGTTAAATTTTTTTTACCAGGTCACCAAGTAGGGTGTCAAATGAAAGCTTGTAAAAACACGAATTCAAAAATATATATGATGTAATACTTGCGCACAATTTTCTTACAAGTGTTGAAAATTGTTTGAATCTTTTAAGTAATTTGGCTATTAGTTTCCTTGCTAAAGGAAAGTTTTATATTCGTGAAAAAATTATAATCCGAGATTTTTGCTTTTTTTCACGCGTGCCTAAATCAAGAAAAACATAATCATCCATTTCCGTCGTGCTATCTGTCTGTCTGTCGGTTTGTTGGCACGATAACTTTCGAACGCAACGAGCTATCAATTTTAAACTTGGTATATAGATAAAATCTAATAAGGAGATAAAGCCTACAGTTTTTGACGGTATCGCTTCAAGTCAAGGGGGGAAGTGATAGGGGTCAATAAAAAAGATTTTAATACTAATACGGAGTTTTTTTCTGGTTTTCGTTGAATTATAAACAATCTCTAAGCATAAATATTTATATATAGGCGAAGGGGGTGGAGATTAAAGGGGCTTACTTTCAATATATTGTGTTATATATCATTTTCTGGGTGTTTGAAGCCTAGGAATTTAAAAATTTGTTTTTTTTTTCATTGTTTTCAAGTTGCTATGATGTCAATAGAATTTTGAGATATTTACATGTTTTTTGGTTGATGTACTGCACAAATTATTTTATTTATAGTAAAATATGGAAGGGGTTAAAGAGTGGCGTAGGAGGTTAGTAGGGTTGCTTCCTGCGTATGGTGTTATAGATCTTTTTCGTAGTGTGGGGAGTCGGGGAATCTGAATATTAGGTTATTTCTTCATTTCTTTTAGTCAAAAATTGTATAGCTTTAATAGTACTATGGGAATCTTTCCAGTTCTTGTTTGCTATAATTGACAAATTTTAAGTATTTACTATATATAATTATGCAACGTAGAAGAGATGAGCAAAAAAGTTAGAGGAATGATTTCGTATTTATTGTGCTGTAGGTATTACTCAGAAAATATTGAGTGAAGGAAACGAAACATTACATTCCTTTTGTCAACCCAAGTTTGTCCACTTCTGGACGTAGGTCTCTTTTAATCTTTTCCATGCTTCCCTGTCTTTGGTCACCTTTAACCACTGCTTGCCTACTACTACTCTTTTATCATCGACCCATCGTTCCTGTGGACGTCCCACGCCTTTTCCTGTTTCTCTGGGTCTCCATACTGTGACCCTATATACCCATCTAGTTATATGACTCGCTTATCGCCACTGCATCCTTGCCTCCAGAGCTATATCACTGACTTTGGTTGGTCTCCTTATCTGCTCGTTGTAAATTTTATCTCTAAGGGAGATACCAAGCATGCTTCTTTCTATAGCTCTCTGTGAAGTTACGACCCTTTAGTGAGACCCATCGTTTCCAGTCCATATGTGCTGACAGGTAGGACACAGGTATTGTAGACTTTAGTTTTTAGGTTTATGGGTATTGTAGTATTTTTTAAGATATGTCCGAGTTTCCCAAAAGCTGTCCATGCTAGCCTTATTCGCCTGGTAATTTCTGCATGCTGGTTTTCCTTTCCGATCTTAATAGCGTGACCTAAGTAGATATACTCGTCGACGCGTTCTATAGAGTTATTTCCTAGGGCTCATTAATTCAGTTTTTATAAAATTCATTTTAAGACCTACCCTTGCAGAACCCCCATTCAGCTGCTTTAACATTTCCTGTAGCTCGTTGGTGTTATTAGCTATCACGACTCTGTCGTCTGCAAACCTAAGGTGACAATTTAACTCCTTAAAGACGTCTTTGAGGGGCTGCGTAAATAATTTAAGTGAAATAGTATTTCCTTGTCGCGCTTCTCTTTTTAATAGTGTGTTGTTAGTGACAGTTGTTCTGTCAATTTTAATATGTATAGATGCTTCTCTATAGATGTGCTCTATTATTTTTATATATCTGGAATCTGTTCCTGCATTCACCAGGAACTTTAAAAGGGACCAGATTTCAACAGTATGAAATGCATAATGAAAATCAATGAAGGCCAAATGTATTGGTACCTTATATTCTGTATATTTCTCTATTACACTATGTATTGTATAGAGGTGGTCGATCGTGCTAAATTCCTTTCTGAAGCTCGCCTGTTCCACAGGTTGATAGAAATTTAGTTTTGCTGTTAATGAGTTACATTACATGATTTTTTCTATTTGCAATAATAACAAGGGTAGAAAGTGAAAGGGGTGGGGACCATTAAATACTGTAGAGTTGCAATATTATTATAAAAATTTTGCTGGTTTTTAGTTGAGATATTTAAAAAAATTTAGCCAATCATTTATAGTAAAAGACATGTAAGGTGAAAGGAGTGGGGTAGACGGTTAGAAGGGTATCTCCGCATGTCTCATAATATACTACTATTTCAGTATTCTTTCTTTTTCATTTTTAACAATTTTGACAGACATAGTATATGTAACGGATTGTGATCTGGTTATAGAGTAACCTAAAAAAAATAAAGTTGATTATAGAAAAAGTTTTAGAATTATGAACAGTTAAATGACTGTACAGTAACTGACTTACCTCTGGCACAGAAGCTTCGCAGCAGATTTCGCAATAGCCATGACAAAAAGGATGAAAAATATGATGCAGTCTTTTATGGCCAATTTCAATGGATGTCCAAATCGCAAGTAAATACTTAAAGATCCGAACTACCGAGTTTTGTCGAGGCTATTAATATAGACGTTGTGCTGTTACGGAAAACATGGCTTAAAATAGAGAGATTTATTTTCGCAAACTAATATTTTCATGGGAATGACAGAACCATCAGGGCCAGAGGCAGTACGATGATTCTAGTCAAAAAGCACATAAATGCCTAGAAGATACCTGCATCAGGAAACTGTTCGCGTATAGAAACTACTATAGTAGCAATCCAAATGAAGAATATAAAAGTTACAGTAATGTCGGCATATTGCAGCCCCACAGTTAAGTTTGACGCTTGCAAAATATAGAAAATGCGAGCGCGAGAACTCTCACTATACAATAGCCTGAACGTTTATAACCAGAATATACTGCCAGTCAACGAGCCAGCATGAATAGGAGAAAATAGTCAGCCGGAAATACTAGATTTATACATCATTAAAACTACTCAAAAGAACCAACCAACCGTTAGTACTCAATGATCTAAGCTCTGACCATTTGCTAGTCATCCTATAACGTGAAGCCAGGGAAAAATGCTTAATCTTCAAGACCAAAATAAACTGGCAAAGATACAGAAGCCTGCTGGAAAAAAAGAGAACCGCTGGATCTGATAAGAAACCTAGAAGGCATAGAGCGGTAGGAAATATCAGACAGCATAAACGTAGCAGTAGCACAATTCTTTACCACCACTACTAACTTCTCCGGATACGGTAAACTGGGTAGAGAAATGAAGGAGCTAATAAGGCATAAAAACAGACGAAAAAGCAGCGCATACACATAAATTATTGATTTTTTTATGTTCCTTGTTAAAGTGAAAGAATTACTCCTTCTAATTTTAACTGTTCTTTACGTTTTAGTGTTCTTAGATCGCAAAAAATATATATTCTCATCTACATCGGTCTGTCCATCCGACTGTCAGGCTGTCGTTTTGGCTGTCTCTTTACTTGTCAAATGCGTTGCTTATTTTAGAATTACATGTTTGCAAGGAAAGTACTTTACCGATTTTTCTTTGTAATAACTTGTATGTAGGTTAAAATCGTACTATCAACTAAAATATCCTTATTACTATCTTGCTTAGAAAGAGGGAGTTTAAAAACGCTTAAAAAATTTCTAATATAGTATTTTAATGTCAAAGATTAAACATTTGCGAAGATGACTCTTGTAATGAGTAGGAACTAACCCTGATGTTTACAGTTGTAAAGAGGTAAAACTTGTAGTTATTTGAATCTCGGATACAAAAAATAATAGATAGTGATAACATTGTGTCTCGCCAAATGAATCATCCGTTAGAAACTGCAATGAGTGCGGTAAAGACAAGTAGAAAACAGAATACTCACTTATGCAAAAAATTACCGTATCCCGCGTTTGAGCAACGCAGCTTAAAGCTAGAATGAACGCACGTGGTCTAGTAGCGAAACTTGGTAGGAATGCGTACTGGGATTGTTACTTATAATTGTTAATTTTATTAGCAGATTATATCTGGTTATATAGAATTTATTCAGGTACAAATCTAGAAAATATGTAGCTGTTTCTTAGAAATATATTAGTGTTTTTACTTACTATTAGCTAAAACTACGCATGATAATTTTATTTCATTAGATTAGATTCTAATAATATCGTGAAAGCCGGTTAAGAGTATGGTTCAAAGATTTTATTATTAAAACGTTTACCATTGTCATACTTAACAGAAATACTTCTCTGACACGTATTTGTCAGGTAAGAGCATGAGAGAGAAAGAAAAAAATTCCAATTCTACTTTCGTCTCGAGCCTGATTAGAGTTTTCTGTCCATTTTTCCTTTTATGAAGCATAAAATCTTGTTGTGCAGGGGGCTACTTGCAGATTAAAGTTTAGAATAAAGCAATTCAAAAAATCAGGGAAATGTTTCCGTTAATACGAAATTTAAAAAGGAATTAGACAAATAGTACTCTAGCCACAGGTAAATTAAGAACTTTAAGATATATAATTTTAGTGTACAATTGATAAGAAAATAAAAATAAGAAAAAAAGCACCTTAATTACGTAAAGAAAGCCTAAGCAATTTGATAATGTTGCATATCATGCTCTCGGGAGACGTGCTTTCCTTTTTACTTTGACTATGAACCATCGTAGGTGATCTGCCGAATGCAAGAACAGAGGAAAATTGCACAAACAAGTGTAAGTACTTATTTATATGATAATTTGTTTTACGTAAATATTCCAGTTAAAAATTTTTATATTAGGGAGACTTTACTGCTTGTAAAAATTATATTCTTTTAGAATATTTCCTAAGCATCAGAAAAACTCGAAGTTTCGCTCCCATAAAATTGTGGGGCTTATAGCCTATTAAACTTAAAACGATAAATCACATTTTTCGCTAAAAACTATAAATGAAAAATGGATTCAAAGAAAATTTTAAAAATTCCCATAAATTTCTTTCAGTTGTCAACAAAAAAATTGTGCTTTATAGTTCTAACCTTCGTAGACAATAGCTCCACAAATTGAAATTTTGAATTTTCCTTTTGCTTAGAAAACATTCTAAAATAACCGGCCAAGTGCAAATCGGACTTGCGTAATTAGTGTTCTGCACGTTGATTGCTTTTAAAATAAAAATGTTTGTTACGGAGGTATAAAATGATCAATGAATTCACAGAACACACACAAAATTCTTTTTCCGATCTTTACTGAAAACTGATGACCTTGAATTTTTTTTTCATATACCTGGTAAATTATTAAAGGTAATGCACTCGTAATAATTTTTGTTCAATCTACACCCTGCGGAGAATATTTCAGAACTTTTTCAAAATTTTTTTATCAGTACTTTTCGAGATAAGGGGTGGACAGTGTTTTTCGCACTTTTTTCAGAATAATACAAAGAAAAGTGTGTGCAAGTACTACATTATATATATTTTTTAACTCATGTTTTTTCAAGCTTTCATTTGACACCCCCACTCGATGATCTGGTAAAAAAAAAATTCTCACTTCCGATTTCAACCCCTAAAATTCCAATATTCCTATATTAGTGTCAAACTTTAACTTTCTATGTCAAATAGGAAAAAATCGGGTTTGATAGACAGATGTACAGATGGATAGATGGACAGACGGACAGATACCGAAGTGGTCTTATTAGTGTTCCGTACTGAACTGAAGTGTGCTTATCACTGGAGAATCACTTATCCGATTTACATACTTTTTTTTTAAACATACATATGTTCTCTGGCCAGGTTATCTATAATCTTATATCTATAATATATATAAAATGCAACGTCTCTCTGTCTGTCTGTCTGCCCTCTCTCTGCCTGTCTGTCTGTATGTCCGTTAGTGCGCTTATCACTGGAGAACCATTTATCCGAACGACTTACGTTCTTTTTTTAAAAACATACATATGTTCTCTGGCCAGGTTATCTATCTATAATATATATAAAATGCAACGTCTCTCTGCCTGCCTATCTGTTTTTCCGTCCGTTAG
>CM032456.1:72538732-72620688 GCA_019049505.1 Pachyrhynchus sulphureomaculatus
TCAAATCGATTCTCGTGAGCATAAAAGTTTGTCTTTGGGACTTTTTTTATTATGAGAGCAAACGATACTTTCACTGAAAACTGCAACCGCTTGAAATAAATCGGCAGATCGATTGGGATTATGTGAATACGAGCATATGCGCTAGTCTTTAAGGTTAAGGTATTTCTTACGAGTAACCGTTAAAAGTAGTTTTGCTTATTTTGAGAAATAATAGATTTTAGCATCATTCATTCATTGCTTCAATATAAAGATGGTTTACCACACCGGTTGTGCCATAATTAATTCTAAAAGTTTCAGATGTTTAACACGTATAAGATAGGAATCCATACTTTTTCTTTGATCAAAAGCATGCGTTTTTTTACAATTTTGTTGTCCTATGTGCATTAAAAAGTAAAAAATCACAAAAAATTATATATACCAGGTGTACAAGTATGAAATGCGGATTTCAGACAACAGATGGTGCACCAATGCAATTTGTGCTATAAAGATTTGACACTGCGCCATTTTGTTGTGTCATCAACAAGTGTCAGACGCGCACGAGTGATAAGTTGGAAAAGTGTGTGCATAGTGTTCTGTTGTTGTGTTCAGTATGTCGAAATTTATACCGAACAAAGAGCATTCGCGGGCAGCATTAATTTTTTGTTTTCATTTGAAGAAAACTGCTGTTGAATCATACCGATTACTTCGAGAAGCTTATGGTGAGCATGCTCCATCGCAAGATACGTGTGAACGCTGGTTTCGGCGTTTCAAAAGTGGTGACTTCGATGTTGCAGACAAGGAACGTGGAAAACCACCAAAAAAATACGAAGATGTGGAATAGCAAGCATTGTTGGACGAAGATGATTCGCAAACACAAAAAACAACTCGCCGAGCAATTGGGCGTTAGTCAACAAGCTGTCTCCAATCGGCTACGAGAGATGAGAAAGATTCAGAAGACCGGTAGATGGGTACCACATGAGTTGAACGACAGGCAAATCGAAAAAGTGCAAAAACACGTGTGACATTTTGCTCTCTCGGTACAAAAGGAAGTCGTTTTTGCATCGTATAGTTACAGGGGATGAAAAGTGGATTTATTTTTGAGAATCCCAAGCGCAAAAAAATCATGGGTAGACCTAGGCGCACCATCCACATCGACCGCAAGACCGAATCGCTTTGTCAGAAAGACGATGTTCTGTGTTTGATGGGACCAGAGGGTCGTGGTCTATTATGAGCTGTTAAAACCTGGAGAAACGGTTAATACTAAACGTTACCAATAACAGTTGACCGATTTGAACCGTTCGCTGCTTGAAAAAAGGCGAGAATACCGAAAGAGGCAACACAAAGTCATTTTTCTTCATGACAATGCTCCATCATACACTCAGCTGAGAAGTTCTACCCCATGCGACTTACTCACCAGACTTGGCTCCTTCCGATTACCACTTGTTTGCATCGATGGGTCACGCACTGGCTGAGTAGCGCTTCGGTTCGTACGAAGATATGAACAAATGGCTTGATGAATGGTTCGCAGCAAAAGGGGAAGATTTTTATTGCCCGAAAGATGGGAAAAATGTATAACAAGCGATGGAGCATACTTTCAATAAAGCACTTTCTATCATTCTTCCGAATTTAACATGTTTTTTTAGAAAAAAAAATCCGCATTTCATACTTGTACACCTGGTACATACAAAAATTACTTTGCTATCGTTTGTTAAAATATGAAGGCAGTTTACCACTTAGTTGTTGCAAAAATATTAGATAAATATTACCTTTTATAGAATTTTTTCGAGTCAATTTTTCTCTGTGGCAACGTAGCTTGAAAAAGACAGCTCGCGCGGATGCGGGCGTTTTTTCAAATTTTAAATCATATATAGTCCGAGGGCTCATGACCAAAATTTTAGTCTTCACGAAGGGCGGCATATAAATATATCACTTATTAAATGTGACAAACTGAACCAAAAAATACAACTTATAGAGCCAAATTTCGGTTCCTGCCGTGGTTATGGAGGGAGAAAGTTGCAAGAAATTGAGGGTAAGTGAACCTATCGCAGAGTGGCAGTTTTATATGTTATGAGAATACTATAGCTTTAATATCTGCCACGGAGACCGGTTCCTGCGGGAGTAAACTTTTTTTTCTTGAAAAAAATGGGCTCATCGCTGAGTGGCAGATATTCGAGATATACTTAGTTTGGGAATGAAAAAAATAAGTGAAAAAAATATTATTTGCGATAGATCCTGGTTCTTTGAATTTCTGTATTTTTAATGCAAAGCTTAAGTTATAAATAAGTTGATTTTGTCTATTCGCATTATTACTTAGCGGTGATGCATGAGTTTATATGTTTTTGACAACTTAAAGTTGAATTTCTAATCCATTTTTGCTAAGAATTTATTAATGTTTGTTACAAATAAATAATTTTTTTCTATAATAACTTAATATAATATTATTTAACGTGCTAAATTGAAATTCTTTGTTCATTTTTTCAAAAACTAAATTATTTTATTATTACTGACAGTTTATTAGAATTATATTAATTTTCCTTTGGAACTTTAACGAAAATATTTTTACTTAATTTCATATAAATAAACTTATTAGCTCTTAATTTTTAATTAATTAAATTGGAAAAATGGATTAGAAATTCAGACAGCAGGACAAAATTCATCTAAAAAACTTGGGTAGAGCTCGTAAAAAGCTTAGATTTTGCTGTTATGGAAATAAATTCTATGAAATTCTGTTTATTAACATAATTGTATATAATAAATTATTTACAAAAATAAAAAGGTTAAGTTTTTGCAAAAATAGATTCAGTGGGTTGAAATACGTCTAAAAAAATTTGAGTGGAGCTTTTATTAAACTTAGATTTCGTTATTATAAAAATAAATTATATCAAATTATTTTTTTTAGATAATTCCTTAAAAAATTGTTAATGACAATTAATAGGTCATTTTTTCAAAAAACTAATTACAGATCGGATTCTGCGACCCAAAAACACATAACGTATACTAGAGAAGCCGCAACGCTCAAAGTTTAAAAAGAACACAGTGAACTTCCGGGTGGCTGATGGAGTATTCGGTCATTGTTGTATTGGCATTAACCGAATGCGGCAAAAATTATTGTACGTTTTAAATATTTAAAATTTTAATTCTTGAGGTTTTTTCGCTCACTCTTATTGTCTGTCATGTCAGAAATCAAAAATTTCATATGTACTATCCAATATAGCTACCAAAATTATATATTAAAAGAGGTTTTGGAGCTTTTGAATATAAATTTTAAATAATAAATATAAACAAAATTTAAATGCTAAATATAAAAAAAATATAGCACTGCATATTAAATAAGTATGTTAAGCTGCTTGTAACTGTTTCAATGGTGATTTGAGCATCTCTCGAGACACTGGCGCATGTGTAATAGTATTAGAGAGAAAAACAAATTACACGACTGGCGCGCACGTGGTAGGACAGGCGCGCGCATTTTAATAAAGAACCATATTCTATGGTAGATAATGTTATTTTTAGTATCTACAAACCTCAACGAACATATTAAAACAAACTATTATTTGCCACTCTTCAATGAAGCATTTTGGTACTGACCTCTCGGACTAATATATGCAATGCAGTAACACGTGATTGCGTGCGGCTGGAAGCAATCGAGAAGCTACGTTACCACACTCAGTATACTTTGAAAACTAAATGATTTCGGGTCTTTCTTTAACATAATGCTCTCTCTGTCTTCTCGCAAGAAATACCTTAATAGCAACTACATTTGTACAGTTTTTACAAGTAAAAAAGCTACTTAATAGAAATTAAACAATTGCATCATACACAGCAAACTGAAATTATCTATCTACATAATAATTGTAAAAGGAAATGCAAGAATTGCACACAATTTTTCGTAGATATTTCAGAACACGCTTACTAAATAGTAGAGAACTCAAAACTAAATGAAGTAGATACCTAAGTAACAGTGAAACAGTAGGTATACCTAAATTAAGGAAGATAATTAAAAGGGGTATTTGTATTCAGTCGGCTATACCGAAGCTCTTTGATAAGCTTGTCGCGGATCAACTTTCCTGGATTTGTAGGAACTTTGTAAGATACGAGCAGCACGGCTTTTCTCGGGGAAGATCCACAGTCACAAACTTGTTAAGTTACGAGCAGTATCTGTTGGGCGCGTTTGGGAGAGGTATGCAGGTTGATACTGTATACACTGATTTCTCGAAGGCGTTTGACAGGGTTAATCATGAGCTTTTGGTGGGAAAGCTTCGAGCCCTAGGATTCGGCACGAGCGTGACTAGGTGGATCAAGAGTTTTTTGACTGAACGTAGCCAGTGTATACGTATATTAAATCATATTTCAAGAAACATATCGGTATGTTCAGGTGTCCCCCAGGGTTCACACTGTGGGCGTCTCCTTTTTAATTTGTTCATTAATGATATTGGTGAGATGTTGAACCATTCTGAATATCTTTTATTTGCGGATGACCTTAAATTGTACAGAGGAATAGAAAGTGTAAACGATGTTACGCGTCTGCAGGAAGATCTGAATCGACTCTATCACTGGTCAGAAAGAAATGGCTTAAGTCTAAATGTTAAAAAGTGTTTCTGCATTTCCTTTGGTAGGTAGCGGAATATTGAGCGTCATTGGTATAGTTTGAACGGCGCCCTGCTTGAGTCGGTGTCGGAGATTCGTGATTTGGGTGTGCTTTTGGACAGTTAACTTAATTTTCATGGCCATATTAATAATATTCTGAGACTGGGTCTCAGAAATCTTGGTTTTGTTACCAGATATAGTAAGCAATTGTCGGCTAGCACGTTTAGAGTGTTGTATTTTTTAATGGTCCGCTTTGGTTTGGAGTATGCTTCGGTAGTGTGGTCACTATCTTACCAGTGCCATATTGCTGAGATTGAGTCAGTACAGCGTAGATTTCTACGAACTTTAGCTTTTAAAGCTGGAATAAATATTTATAAGGATGCAAGTTTTCATATTGACTATGGGGTGATTATGAACGCTTTTGGTGTGGCTACTTTGGAGAAGCGCAGGAATCTTGCAGATGTTTTATTCGTATATAAACTCCTGAATGGCTTTGTTTCCTGTCCACCACTTTTGGAGAGCGTCCAACTTAATACTATTCATAGGACTCGTGGCAGTGTACTGCTCAGTATTCCGTTTCACAGTGCTAATTATGGCTAGTACAGTCCTCTCACGAGAATGTGCCAATTATTTAGTACATACAGCCTTAATCCCTTCAGTTGTAGTGTTAGCGAATTTAAAACGCTGGTAAGCGCGATTATGAATTGTATATGTGCATTGTGTTTTAACATTATTTTTATATCGCTATTGTAATTTTGTTTTTATATTACTATAGTAATTGGCTTGTCCGTTAAAATAAATAAATAAATGAATAAAAAAATAATATTTGTTGCCCAAATGAATCTAACACTATTAGGTACTTATTGAACAAAAATACACAGATAACTATAACCTAGTATAAGTACCTACAATGTGCCTACAAAAAGAATGAACAAACGAACTAAACTTTCCAAACGAATAGTCAACTTAAAAGCCCAAAAATTGAACAAGAGACATCGCGCGAGCGCATCGGCTGGTTTTGTCGATGGCCATGCGCGTGAAGCCGTCTCCACCACGGTGACTAGCAAGCAGTTCTGCGCTCGCTCGTGGCCGTTTCTTTCCCCACCGCATTAGCTCCCTTTTGTCACAGCCTGATGAAAATCTAGCCTATTCTCACTCCAAAAGTCCAGGCTACATACCAGTAGGAGATTTTTTTAAATTGGATTGGTAGTTTTAGAGATTACCTGGAACAAACAAACAAATATACAAATTTAACTTCTTTATTATAGATTATAAATTGGGGATATGTTGGGCTGTAGCTTTAGTCAATCATCGCTTCTGATGAAGCTGACATAGATAGCAACACGCACGTTGACGGCAAAAATAAAGTGTTTGGTGTAGTGATGATATATACTGAGTGGTTATAAATTTAATGAGGATTTTTTACAAGCAAAATAATAGTTATACCCAGAATTCAAAGTTTAATATTGTTTTCGTGTAAATAAGATATACATACACATAATATAAAAGTAGATTTACTTACTGAAACTATAAAGATCAATAAGCGTGTGCTCTTTAACATATATCATACTTTGAAGAAATATTCCGATAAACTTTAGAGAACATCACTGAAGGTATTAAAATAAATGGTGAACTGATTAACAACATAAGATATGCCGACACCACAGCTGTGTTCGCTCTTCACGAATTGCTGCATCTTATTTAAAGAGTGAATAGAATAAGTGAATAATGTGGACTTAGTCTTAATACTGGCAAAACAAAATGGATATTAATAAGTAAAATCTAGCAACTTGCTAACAACTAAAGGTAAATGTTCAGTTAGTCGACCACAAGGCAATCCATAGAAATCCGATCTAGAATTGAGGAGTTAGAGCGGCACTTAACAACATGAGGTACATGTTCATAAATAAGAATTTGTCCCTTTCTGTAAAAATAAGACTGGTCAACTACTGTATATACCCAGTCCTGCTTTATGGCCCGGAAATATGAACACTGACAGAAACATTAATGAAAAATTATTAACAATTCTCTCATTAAAGGCTAATTTATCATTTAATATAATTATTTACAATTTAAAAGTTTTAGACACAAAAGAAAGGCCTTCCTATGGGATCTCCTATTTCTCCTTTGTCAGCAGAAACCTTTATGGCAAATTTTAAATCGGCATTATTCAATAACCCAAGACAATTAAGAAATACGTTGTTTATTGGACTCGTTGACGATGTTTTTTTGTATTTGGAATAGTACAGAAAGAAATCTAAATAAGTTTTTATTATATTTAAATTTCATAGACAAAAATATTCAGTTTACAATGGAAATAGAAAAAAATATGGAGATAAACCTTTTGGGCATTAAATTAATAATTCCAATAACCATTTTAAATTTAATATCTATCGAAAACCCACAACCATTGATACAGCCATACACAAAAACTATAACCAATCTTGGAAATTCTTCACCGTTCTAGAGTTTAATTAACAGGTTTTTAATCCTTCCACTAAGTGCTGACGATTATAATATAGAACTTAGAACAATAAAACGAATAGCTAAAAATAATGGTTACAGAGAGTTCACAATAGACAACTTCATTAAGCGCATAAAATGCAAAATTGCCTGGAAAGAGTTTTCTAGCGTTCCAGACTTATCTTGAACTAATTATAAATTTCATACCCAATATCATAAATAAAATTGCCCAAAAATTCAAATCTTAGGGTATCAATACAAAAGTTAAGTTAGGCAACAAAGACAAACAACTCATTCTACAAAAATCAGATGCACAGCCTGTCAAGCAAGAACGTGATCGCTCGTATTCTTGAAAAAACGTGTTTCGAGAACATTTGCCATCAGTGTATTCTTTAGCATGCTAGCAACAGCGCCATTACCTTAGTAAGTTGTTCAATCGCCTCCTGCATCAATAATCGCTTGGCATCTTCGAGGCATGCTGTCGACGAGATTTTCTGCATACTCTGCAACTTTCTCTTTACGAGAGACTAAACGTTTTCAATAAGGCTGGCGTCCGGCGATTGTGAAGACGTGCAGCATCATGAGCACGAAGATGTTGTCGAATGGTCTCATGGGACACATTCAAACCCGATTTTCTAAATTTTGCCACTCCTTCACGCAGCGTCAATTTGGGGTCCGTAAAAACAAAGGCACTATTCGTTTTTGGACTTTCAGAGTGATTTTGCCTACCGAACCACGCTTTGGCAAGTCGGCGACATTTTTCGTCTCGTAAATGATTTACCCACTTCTTCACAAATGATACAAACTTTTTAATATGTTTAGCGGCCACGGAATGTGTCATTTTAGGTCCCTTTGGATGGGAACAAAGAAAGACTGCCTCGAACCGACGCGCAGACAAGTGACTCCTTTTGGATTTTACATGATTTCGACGAAAGTTCGGAATCGACTGATACTTTTACTAAAATGCGTCGTAGACAAAGGTTCCCTCTACCGATTTTTTGTTGAATTGCTGGAATTGCATCTACCAAAAATGAATTATCCCTGACACGTTTTTTCTTCAATGGAAATAAAAAACACTAAATTTTAGTAAAATTTCCACTTTTATTGATTTTTATACTTGACACGTATTTCCCTAAATCAAAATAAAAAAAAGTTTTATCAAAAGTATCGGTATAGAATGAAAAATGAAACATTTTTTAATGATTTTATAAGTAAATATTTACATGTACATTGTAACTAAAGGATAACAACAAAACTTAATAATTATACAAATTATCTATTCATTAAATAAATTCAACACTGGGGAATTTCCGAGGTCCACTTGGTCATTTAACAGTGTGTTTGTATTCTTTCTTTTATTGATCTCGAGGGTTTTAAATAAATTTAATTTATGCGACTTGTTCTGAACATGTAAAATATGGAAAATCTTATCGAATACATGATTATCTTCTGACATATGCAGAATCAGTTTTACTTTTTAAAAAACTTTTGTTTTCTTCTGAAATTCTTTTTTCGAATGTTTGTCCTATCTAGAGTTTATTACAAGAACCACAATTAAGTTAGTAAACACCAGATTTATGGTTTTTCAAAGTTTTGTCTTTATTGTTCTTGATATGTTCGTTTAAGTTGTTATCTGTACTGTATGTGATTGTCACATTTTGTTTTCTATTTAACGATTTTTTCAGTTGTTGGGCCTATATCGGTTAATGTTGCATAATTATTATTTATTTTGGATTTATTGTTTGTTGTAACTGTTTTTTGGGTAAAATTGTATTTATAGTTTTAACATTAAATCCGTTTTTTGGTTATTTGTTTAATAAGATTAAGTCATCTATCATTGGTATGTTAACTAGTCTATGTATAAAGGAATTGTATGCCGCTAGTTTTTGTTTGTAAAGATGTAATGAACTGTTATGTATCGTAGTGGTATGTGTCAGCTTGTGGTATATGGAGAAGTCATGCTTATTGTCAACCTTTTTTATTGTTAGCTCCAAGTTTTTACTTGACAGACTGTATATAGAATTAAGTACCAGAATTATGAAGCTCTTTATATTGGGCAAATCGGTAGGCATTTAAAAACCAGATTAAAAGAACATTTGTCATTCAATTTTAAATAATATTAGAGAATAATCTCATTCTATAGAGACAGACAACGTCATATTATCACATAGTGAAAAGAATAGCCGGTTTGACCTTTTAGAACAATTAGAAATTAACAACTCTGTTAAAACTCATAAAACCACAAACTATCAATAAAGTTTCCAAGGTACACTCATTATAGACAGCTCTCTCAAAAAAAAATTCCGGATAATAGTTTTATGACGTTGAAAAAAAAAACAGGTAAAATATTAGTACATTTCCATATATAAACAAACTCACTGTAATTTAGATGCATCATTTTCTTGAAAAAGGCTAATAAGTCGTAACATGTAATCTTCTAATAAATTTGAAAGATTTAATCGCGAATTATCTTCATTTTCCACTATTAATGAAAAGGTTGGAGGCTTTTAAAATTTGGGTGTCTCGACGCATGTTCCTAATATCCTGGTCCGACTATCTCATGAGTGAGTACGTGTTACGCCGAATCAGAAAGGAAAAAGAGATTACGTTTATAATTAAAAAACGAAAGACGTGAATCGCTCAGTCATGTAATGAGGTACGAAACATACTGCTTACTTCAATTGATAGACAAGCGGAAAGTGGATAGTAAGAGGGGTCGTTATAGGGGAAGACACCCTTGGATGGAAAACTTGCGCCAATGGTTCGGGTTCGCCGTCCCATTTAAAAACCATTGCTCGTGACTGGATAATCTATGTGTAATTGTGTGCATTAAGTGTGCTTACTTAGTGCACTTATATCTATACCACTCTGGCTTGGTACTAAGTGGCGATCTTTTGTTACTGGGAGTTTGGATGATGTCTTTGACACAATTGCTGTAGCCGAAAAGCCTCGGCATTCAGTCAGAATCTTTTAAGAATGTATTTATATATTTTAAGTTTTTACAAACGACTGCTAGATGGCGGTATTGAGATATGACATTACCATTGATGTAAAATTGAGATTTGTTATTGTTACAACAGTGGCAGCTCAGAAATTGGCTGAGTAGTTTGATAAAAGCGTTAAAAAAAAACAGTTTGTCAACAAATCAAAATTTTACGTGAAGGTTTTTTGATTTTTTACGATTTTAGTAAATCGCTAACTTGACAATAATGCCTTGAATCGCCTCGTTCAACTTTTGGTAGTGAATCACCATCAGAAAAGACTGTTTACAACTGGTTTGCAGAATTTCATCATGCTCGTACTTCCATTGATACAATTGATTATTTGATGGAGAAAACATCGATATATTTTTTTTATGGGCATAGCACACGTGCTGCAGGGAAATCCCTAAAGCTTTACAGGAGCGATACGTGTGCGGAAAAATGATTTACGTTGGTTTTAAATCGCTGTAAATTGTACTCGGTCGAAAACACAGTCCTGGGCAAATTATTCTAAAGGATGAGATTCTCTAGTTAAAAGACTGCTTGAAAAGGGTTGTACGAGGACGGGAAGAAATGAATATTATTACCACTATATTGCACAATTTTGAGACTGCAGTTTCGACTTACGCGGTCATTAACAAGCTTATATACTAAACTGAGTTACATAGACAAGTCGTAAAATTATGCAATATAGTGGTAATAATACATAATAAGTGTTTCATCTCTTCCCGTCAAAATGATAAATTACCACGTAGTAACGGCCACGACGATCAATTAGTTGTACGAGGAGTAACAAGCTGAACCTCATACGGATGTGAAGTATTAGCGTGACGTGTATTTCTAGCATGCACCGCTCTGCAATACTTTTCATGAATTAACGTCTCATTGCCCGTATTCACCTGATTTATCACCTAACGACTTTATTTTGTACCCGAAAGATAAAAAAAAACAGAATTGGACAGCGATTTGCATCATCTCAAGAAGCTGTTTAATTTCTCCAAAACCATGTACCAACTTCAGAGTGGAAAAATATTGCGAGAATTAATTTGAACGCATGCAAAAGTGTATAAATCTTAAAGGTGAATATTTTGAGAAATAGTAAAACGATTTGTACCAAATTGTTTTTTCTTTCGTTGCTTTTGTAAAAACTTAAAAGGTAGCCCTCGTATTGCTCTTTCTTCAAATATTTTTAAGAAACTTTTTAATTTGAACTTAATACAACAAAAGGTTTCTACAACGTTCCTGTTTAAACAAGTGTTATTATCGGACATTGGCTTAACTTAATCTTCATAAATTTGATATAAAAAGTTAGAATTAGTATAAATCATATTTATCTCCAAAGTTTCTGTTTTTCTTAAAAAAACACCGCACAAAAAAGAGTAATCGGTATCAAGGGAGAAGTGGATAATAAAATGTAAATTTACAGGGAAAATCTTCCAAATAGTTTTGTTTTCAATTTGGAAGTTTAAAATATTAAATGGAAGTTTAAATGTAAGGATTATACTTATAAAGTAAGTTAATTATGAAAGAAACGTGCATATTTTTTTCCGCGAGTTGTAGATTCAAAAAAAATTTTCTATGCAAAGTACCTGTAAAGGAAACAATAGACCCCACTAGCTTTAAACGTTTATACTCGGTGGAATAGGCAGTCCTGGGCAGTTCACATCAAAATGAGGAGGTTCTCATGAAAGTATTTATTACAGTTTTTAAGTATTACAAGTTATCAAGTTTTCTTCGATGTTCTAAAGAATCGAGGTTTGTGGTGAGTTCAAGGTCCACAATCGGTATTTTTTTCTAGCTTTTTAGTGTTCCGTACGGAACACGTATAAGATTACTTCGGTGTCCGTCCGTCTGTCTGCCTGTCTGTCGGTCACACCCGATTTTCTCCGAAACTATTTGACATAGAAAGTTCAAATTTGGTACTAATATTGGAATTGATGGCCTCATCAGAGCCGTGTAGTTCTGAAAGTTAAATTTTGACTTAAGGGGTTAGTTTTGGGGGATGAAATCAGAAGTGAAAGAAGAATTTTTTACTAGGTCATCGAGTGGGGTGTCAAGTAAAAGCTTGTAAAAACACGAGTTCAAGAATATATATAACGTAATACTTTCGCACACTTTTCTTTGTATTATCTTTAAAAAATCGCGAAAAATCGCTGTTTCCCCCCTGTCTTGAAAAGTACTGCTCGAAAGTTTGAAAAAAATTCTGAAATATTCTCCACGGGATGTAGATTGAACGAAAATTATCACTAGTACATTATTTTTAATAATTTATCTGATATATAAAAAAAAAACAAACATTTCAGGGTCATCAGTTTTTAGTAAAAATCGGAAACAAAATTTATTGAAAACTCATTTGGGGTGTGTTTTATGAAGCCATTGATCATTTTATACCTCCGTAACAAAAATTTTTATTTCAGAAGCAATCAGCGTACGGAATGCTACCATAATTACGCAAATTCAACTTGCACTTGACCGGTTATTTTTGAATATAAGATCAAATCCAGCCTAGGATAAGTTGGTGGTGTTAGTTAAGGTCATTTATGAGTAAGAAGACAAATACGTCATCAACACCATAAATTTTCTCTCTAGCTTTACTTAGCTACGTTTTATGATAAACTGTCTCAATAAAATATCGGACATTTTTGACGATGTGTTTGAAATAGTAGGTGATGTTTTGGGTTACAGATTGACAGTAGACTCCGAAGTAATAAAATCAATGCTTAATCGACAGCAAGTATTTTCTTCATTTTTATAAATTGTAAAACGTTTACGGTGTTAATAAATTTTTATCACATTTTATATCCATGAAGTTTTTTAGTTTGAGACAGTAGAACGTGCCTAAGGATTAATAATAATTACTAGAGAAGGGGTACTACGCTACTAAACCAAACAGTTTATTTTTTTACTCGACTCGCTTTTCGCTAACCATGCTAGCGTAATCAGTTACTCAATTATCGCTCCTGATAACTATTAAAATAATTATAGAAAACGCGCGTCGAGTGCAAAAATAAATTGTTTGGTGTACTGATGATAAGAGTTGTATAGATAATGGTTAAATTAGAAAAAAACTTTTGATTATAGTGTCTTTTATTACTATATTTCCTTAATAAAATCGATTTAGAACTAGATATAGAAATTTTGGGGGATATAGCTGGTCAGGTTAAACAAAATTCTGTGTCTCTGTAACTAACGTTTCAATTAAATTAAAGCACAAATTGGATTTGTTTCTCTTTGTACTTCATGTGCAAACGGGGTTGAATACGTAAAAAAATAGTTACTATGGTTTTCACGAAAGCTAAATTTTTGAAGAACTAAAAAAATGCTTTCCATGTTTAACTTTAATTGACTTATGTAGAAGTAGTATTATTTCTGTAATATTAATAATATTGGTTATTTGACAAAACATTCGCCCCCGGGTGGGCTCGAACCACCAACCTTTCGGTTAACAGCCGAACGCGCTAGCCGATTGCGCCACGGAGGCTATGAGTTACACCCTAATTATGTAGTAAAACAATTTATTTAGATAAGGATATTTTATTTTGTTTACCCAATTTGATAAGCTTATCAATATGTACTATATTCTTAGGAAAATCTATGCTTATAAAAAACTCGATAAAATAGTTTGCCTGGTACTTCCTTTCACACGTTCCATTTTAAAATAAATAATTATTATGCGTTTCTTACTTACAGTAAAGAAAAACAGTTTATTTTTAGATTATTTGATTTTTTGAGTTGGTGGTTCAAATGACATATTTTGAAAACTTTCAGTCAGTAGTTTGTCGTATTTATATCACCAGGAATTTTTGCTATAGCTTCATAAAGCGTAGGTATATTCGTTTCTTCAAGGACATTGAAGTTTATTTTGATTTTTGTGACGAATTCCTGATTCATGTCGCCGTAACACGCGACAACTGGAAGATGATCGGAGGTAAAGTAGTAGGAGTAGTAGTAAAGTGAGCGGGTGATACCTTGAGTCCCTGGTGTCACCTAGATCTAAAAGTTCTTCTGTGACTCCTCACTGAGTCGAGTCAGGGTCGCAGCCCTAGTCCGGCATTTTCTGTCAAAAGACATAGGCTACTCACCCTGACGTCTTGTAGATCTTTGGGTTCACAGTATAGTTGACCCCAGTATCTACATCTCTTGACCATTAGTGCAGAACATTCGCACAGAATGTGTATAGTGTCCTCGCTTTCTCCCTCGCACAGCCGACATGTTTTCCGCTCAGCCAGTTTGAGGTTATATAGATGGGTCTATAGTGCCACATGTCCCCTGAGGAGTCCTATGCTCAGACGTAACCTTTGTTTTGACATCGACAAGAGTTCTTTTGTTCTGCCTGTAGTTTATTTCATAAGGAGTTTGGCTTGACGACACCTCACTCCTGTACTCCAAGAGAGTTGGTGTTCTTTATCCAACCATTTCCTGATTTTGTTTTTACCCAAAACGAATGGAACTCCTACAACCTGTTCCGGTGGTCCTCCAAGGTGCCTCTTTTGGTGACTTCGTCCGCTATTTCATTTCCAGATATGCCTTGGTGGTCTTGTTCGCCCATTAGGGTAACTTCGTTGTTACCTCCTAATGTGTTTAGTTCTTGTACACATTCCCTGAACAGCAAGCTGTCCATGGTGGATTTGGTAAGAACTTATTTAGCTGCTTTACTATCGCAGCAGATTAAAATTTTCGTATTATTTGTCCCTTTCGAGATTTGTATTTTTACACATCTGAGGATGGTTAACTCCTGAGCTTGAAAAACCGTAGCCATATTGCCCATGAGTATACTTTCCCTGTGGTTTAATTTATGGCAAAAGATTCCCGCCCAAAAGCGGCCACTAGCTCCCGAACCGTCAGTATACCAAATGGTATTCGGCCTATTCAGGAGCATGTCCTTCCTCTTAGGAATATGGACAGAAAGATACTTAATCACTTGTCTTGTTTTCGTGATTTTATTTTGTTTTAAAAAAGAATGGGCGTTCATGAAGGAATTCCAGACCTGAGTCGGAGGTAAAGTAACTCTCACTATAATTGTACTGACGTAAATAAATAGACCTGCTTGTTCTTGCGTTTTAACACGTCGGCGTTAATTAGTATGCGGGTGGATTGAAAAGTCTTCTAAAAAACAAGGCATGTTACATTTTTCCCAAGAAAAAAAAATTATTTCTCAATTTGATCTCCATCATTATAGTTGAGCTAGCGAGATTCCAGTTTTTTTCATTCATCAAAAAAAAAAAAAATTATTCGTACTGTGCATAATAATGTAAACAGCACAGATAATCTCTTCATTCGACGAAAATTTCTTCCCTTAAGCCAATTTTTGAGGTTAAGAAACAAGAAAAAGCCAAATCTGGAGAATACGGTAAAGGAGCACTTTTTGGCGCTAATCTTGTTCGCTTTGCTTCAATTCACTATGCAAATGGCCCAATAACATTGCGCAATAAGAGCCAGTTTTACCCTTTTCCAAATAGTCAATGATGATGATACCCTGTTACTCCCAAAAAACAGCTTCCATCAGTTTTTCCGCCTATAAAACTGTTTTCGTTTTTTTGGGTGTACTTTCACTACCGTCTGTTTCCGAAACGGCGCCAGAAGTCCTTCGCAGCAGCTTTTTTTTTTAAATTTTAGAGTTTCATGCAGGATATTATGTACCCATTTATATGAGATGTCTACCATCTCAGGAATCTCACAAAGCTTAATGCGACGATCTTCCATCAAGATATTATGAATTTTATCTACCACTTCTCTAGAAGAAACCTCAATCGGGCGCCGCGATCGTGCAGCATCTGCAGCGCTCGTACGGCCACGTTTAAAGTCATTTATCCAGTAGTAAATTGTTTTGAGTACTGGTGCAAAGTCCCCATGGATCTCTTTCAGTTCAGTTTCTATCTAGTCCGCCTTCCAGGTTTTTAAATAAAAATGTTTTACCACTGCACTTACCATTTCTATGAAACTTGTAACATCGATCACTTACGATAGCTGCCAACACACAACTACGCATTGCATATGCTTGAAACTTTGAATACAATCGTTATAAAAATCACGCTTACCAACAGTTATTCCACTTAACAAAATTTCCTTCATTTTGTAGAAAATTACCAGATTTATCAAACCACCTTCGTATTATAACGTAAATGTAAATCATTCTTGGAAAAATCATATTTATGGTAGTTTTCAAGAACCCGGTACCATTTAGAATTTCACTAGATAACAACTCATCTGTACTCTCTTGTACTTGAATTTTGAACTTAAAAATGTTTTGACAACAATAAATTTATTCTTACTCTATTTCCCTTACTAAGGGAATAGTGGAGGCAAAGGCTGTTTTAATAATCTCGGCCTCTGTTGGCTGGCCTGTTAATAGCCTGTGTTTGACTCCAATTTCATTCGTGGATTAGATGTCTATATTTTGAAACTTTGAGACTATAGTTTGAGATGACATACCTACAGCTACGTTTATATCACCAGCCATTTTTTCTACAGATTCACTAAGTATGAGTATATTCACGATAGGTGCAAAGAAATTATCGACCAAACCAAGGAGGCCCACAGTCAACGAATTAAAAACAAACTTCTCGCTTGTCCCAACAATTCCAGGTCCTTTTCGCCAGTCGCTAAGGCAGTTAGTCAAAATTTCACCAAATCCACCATACCACCACTACACGGCCAGATAATTCTATTGCAACGACACCTGTTGAAAATGCGAACTTGTTAGCTGAACTCTTTGCTTCACATTCTACTGTCGATTTCCAAGGAAAAACAGCACCTACTATTCCCATAGTGCAGTCAAGAATGCCCGATATATACAGAAGGGAATATTTCCTTCCTCTTGGAAATCTGCCGTAGTTGAGCCGATACCTAAAAAAGGCAAGAAGACCTTGTCAAATAACTACCGACTAGTCGCACTGTTTTCGATAATATCGAGAGTCATGGAAAAGGCTATCAATCAGCATCTCCTAAAATATCTTGAAGGATTCAAGCTATCACCAATATGGCCTTCGTAAACACAGATCAACAGGAGATTTTCTAACTTATGTAACCCATGTTTGGAAAAACGCAACTGAACACTTTGGAGAATCTCGAGCGGTTGCTCTTGACATATCCAAGGCATTCGACCGTGTTTGACACGATGGACTATTGGCTAAGCTACGCTCTTATGGTATGTCTGAAAAGTTCTGTTTTTGGCTCTCATGTTTCCTCAGAGAGCGTTCTTTACGAGTGGCAGTTGACGGATTTCTTTCTAACACCTTCACTATCAACGTCGGTGTGCCCCAAGGCTCCATACTATTTTCTACTCTCTCTCTCATTTATATTAACGATCTACTGGAAAAGACCGGAAACCTAATCTACAGCTTTGCAGATGACAGTACGCTTACCTCTTCATTCACTTTGAACGCGCGGACATCGGCTACTCAGACGAATATCCGCAGACAGCGGGAAGTCGTTCAACTTAACAAAGACCTGGAAGAAATTCTATTTTGGAGTGAAAATAACCAAGTGGAATTTAACTCTACAAAAACTCAGGCTACCGTTTTTTCTAAAAAAGTCAACGTTGCTGAACCCGACATAGTTATGGCAGGGCACTCCATTCCTCTAACATCGTCACTCAATTTGTTGGGCGTTAATTTGCGAGCAAATATGTCCTGGCGTCAACATGTCGCAGGCATAGCAAGGAGAGCTTCTTTAAAGTTGGGAATATTATTTCGAACTAGAAAGCTTTACACTCCACAACAACTGTTAATTCTTTACAAAGCTCAAATTCGACCAACTATGGAATAATGATCCGATGTTTGAGGCTCCGCTCCTAAACATATATTGCATTTGTTGAATTCTATTCAGAGAAGAGCTGTTCGTCTGATTGGAGACCTGGAACTGACCGGCGGCCTTGATTCGCTGGAACATTGAAGAACGATTGGTGACTTGAGACTATTCTACAAGTAAGTTTAATTCCTCCCAGAGCGGTGCATGTTAGAAATACACGTCGCCCTAATACTTCACATCCGTATGAGGTTCAGCTTGTTCCTCCTCGTAGAACGCTTTTCAAGCAGTCTTTTATATGGAGAACATCATCCCTTTGGAATAATTTGCCCAGGACTGTGTTTCCCACCGAGTACAATTTACAGCGATTCAAGAACAACGTGAATCGCTTTTTCCGTAAAGATGTCACTTCTGTAGCGTTTTAGGAACTTCCTTGCAGGACGTGTGCTAGACCCATAAAAAAAAACGGTGGTTCAGTTTTTTCGAGGATGTTTCTATATTTTAGCCATTGTGTCTTGGTTTATGTCGCGGAAATTCTCATATTTAACGGCAACTAGATGATGATTGAAGGTTGGGTAGCTGTTGTTTTGAAACCAATGAAATTATTGTTACTATATTCAAGCTACTCTCTCACTAAGGAAAGTATTGTATTAGCTATTAATATGCGAAAGCGTTAGTAGATGGCTTCTTGTAAATTCGTAAATCTTGAGCGAATTGCCGTTTTGCTTGTGATTTTTGATTGTATTAGCCCTTAAATGGTTTTGGTTCACTTTGTAATATTTGTAATATTAATTCGCTTCAGGCAAAATGTTGCACTTTCTAGGACTAATGTTTACATTGATTCAAATGGCAAATTGACGTTTTTTCTGCTTAATTTATTATTTTCTCGATAAGAAAAGTGCACGGCGTCATCGGTCAGGGAAAGTTCAATTGTTCCCGTAATGCGAGGCCAAAATATCTCAGGTTAAAGTCAATATTTCCCATAATTTAGTTCTAAAAAAGACGTTAAAAAACATTTTGAGCACCGGCTTTTTACAAATTGTGAATAATTTTCATTTTGGAAATAAAACTCAAAAAAAGGATAAAAGCTCTGGTTGCTTCCGAGCACGTGATAAATGTGAAAGAATATCAATTAGATGGAACATTATAGCGTCTACAGGCGGGGCCGTTTTTATAGCCTCACGTTGGAGCGCTATTTTGTACTGTCTCGTTGCGGCGTTATTTTGTATAGCCCAAACTTTCTGTATTTTTAATAAATATTTTATTTACTAAATAGAAGCCGTTATTTGCCCCTTATGTATATCTTAATTTCTGAGAATGGATTGAGTGGATATTAATACTGATAGAGCAAAAACTAGATATAAAATAGCTAATTTTTTTTTACTGGTAGAGAAAATGGGTAAGAGATAATTTTTGTACGTCTTTTGAAAATAGTCTCTATAGTTGTTTAAAGCTTTGTTGTACTGTTTGGGCACCATTCATTTTAGAATAAAAAGAATCTAAGTTCAGCTCAAAAAATGAAAAATACTGAAGAGTTACTTAGTTGTTGAAATAAAATTAATTTACGTACAACCGTTGCGTCCTGAAAGAAAGAGCAGGAGTTTAGTGAGACACTACACATTGAAATAATTAAATGTGTAGTGTCTTGTTGTTTATTATGTTAATTATATTAACATAATAAAAATTTCTACTTTTATTACGCTCTCAAAATTACATCTACTAAATAAAAAAATCCCTTATTTAAAAGAGTGTACACTAATGCATAGAGTCTTTAAGTTAGGATTATTAAGTTTTTAAGGCTTCATAAAACACGATATTAAAAGTTTGTGAAATTAACTCCGCGAGTTACACGTATTCAGTAGTCGTTGGAAACGCACTTGTAGACAGGAAGTGAGATTTTTAGACTGGTGTGTTTACGACTTACTGATTGGCTTCTCCTCGTGGGTTTTCCATAAGTTACTTGGCCTCTTCAGGTGAGATTCTCATAAAAATATTGTCTCAGACACTACCATCCTAGTTTCATTTGGGATGCTAAACACTTTTTGACCCGGAATGCCTGAGAATGAGCGAGATATATCAAGAAAGGAAAAAGGCCTTAAAATTGAGAGCTAGAAACCGTTACTGCACTACTACATCACTGAGAAAAAAAAACTCTGGCGTGCTGGAGGAGAAAGCCACTACGGCATACTGGCGGAACAAACCCGTTACTGCTTCATGGTGGGAAAAGCCCTTCAAAATTCGAAATGGCTGCTTAAATATCCTCGTCCCTTCTCCTTGGGTCTACTTTCCTGCATGCAAATTTCGACGCATTCAATGCGAACCAAATAAGTCAAGTCGGCAACACGCGTTACACACTGTCGGTTTAAATTAAACTGCTCAAAAATTTAAAACACTGTTTTAAGCTACCCTGCTCAAAAATTGAAATCACTACAATAAATATAAAAATGTAATAAAATATAAATTATAGGGAGAAAAACAGTGCCGTAACATGATCTTAAAATCTAGGAAAAAATGAATGTTACAACATCCATAATAAATGGTCACGACATTCGGCAAACTCCATACAATTAGAAATTCCACCAAAGTAAAAGCAAAAAAATCGAGGAAATAAGTATTTAAAAATTAATAACATGGGTTAAAAAGAAATCCCAGCTAAAAAAAATCCACCTAGAATTACAATCTGAAAATTCCACCCAGTATTTTGGATGGAAATTACACCTGGCAAATTTCCACGTGGAATTTCCATATGGAAACTCGAGGTGGATTTTTTCAGCTGGAAAAACATAAAGCATAGAAAAATGTATAAAAAATTGATGCAACTTGATGAAAACCGGGTAGTAGCTTTAGGACGATGTAAGCATATTTATATTGCCATTCATTGCATCAACAATGATCGAGGATTATCAATCAAATGTCAGGAAATATTGTCGGCAAGAAACTCAGATTCAAAGCATGATCCGATTCTGGATTATTGATGAAATGGGCGCTGTAAATACAAGAGTATTTTGTTGGTTGCTAAAGGGATCCATCGGGTCTGTACTTATTCAATAGTTTGATGTATTTATTCAATAAATAAATTCTGTGTAAAAGTATTGTAATTCTTTTAAACTTACTTTGAACGTCTCACTGCTTTAATCCATTTCTCTCGTTGGTTGTTTTTTTTTTGTATAGAAAAGCCGTAGAATATTGTATTGGGCGAATTCCCTTTGCTATTTTGACAGCCAATCACACAACACTTCTTTCCGCGAGTTTTTACTGAGATTTTACCGATAATTGTTAACACAATACCGCAAATACAACAATCTTTAACACATGAACATTCGGAGGAAGTGCTAATTCCCGCGACCGCGCGCGCTGCTAGTGTTCAGACAGTAAACTCGGCCTCTTTGCCCGAAGCGAATAGGTTAACACAAACGATGCCAATTTTTCTTAGTTTAATAAAATAAGTTCGATTTACAATACAGCTCTAATAGTGATATTAAATTTTCAACAAGGTGCAACTTGCGATAAAATGTCATCTGAAATTTTGAAGTTGATATGCCAATGACATTATAAGTCTTAAATCGTTATTAACAAATATCTGTTCAAAATTATTGATGTGTTTGAGAAAATTCCTGGGAAGTAAACATTCCAAAAGACTTGTACACATGACCAGAAGTAATTCATGCAAGAAACTCTTTTCGGTATGTATCTCCTTGAAATTAGCCATTATTTTCCGAAAGTTAAAGAAAACCCAATACTGTGCATAGTTATTATATAGTATACTAAATATATATTATGAAGAATACTATAAACAAATATTTCTAGGAAAATGGTACAAAAATCAGCATCAATATTTACCAGAATACATAAAAAAATGTTTAGCGAGAAATACTTATTTTACACCGATATATGCCTTTCGTTTTTCATGGTTGGATTAGGAGATTTTCTACAACAACATCTTCAAATTATGCGACATAATTTAAGCTCCATTGATAAGAGAAGAACTATGAAAATGGCAACATCAGGTATTTTTACAGGAACAGTTGAACATTACTGGATTAGAAAATTAGAACACGTATTACCAGGACATGGTCTTGAAGTAGTTGTTAAAAAAGTCATTTTAGATCGATTGATAGGGACATCACTTGAAATCGTTACTTTTTTTGTAACAATGGCAATAATGAATGGTTCGACTATGAAGGAATTCATGGATGAAGTTCAAACAAAAGCCTGGATAATATATTTATCAGAGTGGACAGTCTGGCCCCCAACAGAGTGTATAAAATTCTACTTCTTTTCAAAAAAATATCGTGTTGTCTTTAATAATGCATCTTCAATATTGCGTAATATTTATTATTCTCGAGTAAAATATTTTGATTCACCTAAAGAATAAAATAAAAAGTAATATTCCAATTTCTATGTAATGTAACCCAAAGTGAAACACAATTGTTTAAAAAAAGTTTTAAAAATCCTACCAATTCAAGAGAGTATGTAGTCTCGTCGTAAGATATTATAAATTCTACATAAAACTGAAAAGCATACCTGCCCTCCATCAGGGGCTGTCTAGAGACCGATAGAGACATGGTCAGCAACTTGTCAAAAATCACAGGGGTAGCGCAATTTGATAAGGACTCCGTCCCATACATATACTGGTAATATAAAACCACTAAAAATGCACAATGTCTCCCCGTTGTTCTCTCAATCGTTAATTTATTTCGAGACGCGTTTCACCGTATCACGGCTTATAAGTCGAACTAGAAACGACAAACCAACTAGCGTGACATCGTGGTAAGATACAATAAATTATACTACACAAAACTGTCGGTCTGTGACCATCTATGGCCACAGAAATACAGAGAGAGGGTCAGGAATTTGTCAACAATCACTGCAGGCAGCATGATTCGATAAGGGTTCTACTCCATGCATATAGTGTCAATGTAATGTTCGGAGGATGTGGCCCGTTTAATTCCTCCCAGAGCGGTGCATGTTAGAAATACACGTCGCGCTGATACTTCACATCCGTATGAGGTTCAGCTTGTTACTCCTCGTACAACGCTTTTCAAGCAGTCTTTTATATGGAGAACATCATCCCTTTGGAATAATTTGCCGAGGACTGTGTTTCTCACCGGTACAATTTACAGCGATTCAAGAACAACGTGAATTGCTTTTTCTGCACACGTGTCGCTCCTATAGCGCTTTAGGTACCTCCCGTTCGCACGTGTGCTAGACCCATAATATATATATATATATATATATATATATATATATATATATATATAATATATATATATATATATATATATATATATATATATATATATATATATATATATATATATATATATATATATATATATATATATATATATATATATATATATAAAGCTACTAAAAATCGACAAAGTCCATATTTCAGCAGAGTACCCACTATTCTCTCACTGGTCAATCCATCTCGACACGTCCATTTTCGTGGTTTTACAGTGAGAGTATAGTGTTAAGAAGAGGTAAGATATTATTCAAAAATATGTAGTTGAGTAGAGTAAAGGGTGGCAGTTCCCTCTACATATTATTTTGTGTTAAATATAAATGAAAATAATAAATAAACACAATTTCCAGATTCCTCGATTCCTAGAATTTTGAAAAATGTGTATAACATGATATATATAAAGCAATTCGTCACATCCTTCTTTTATTCCCTACATGTTAAAAACTATAAATATTTATGCTTCAAACTCCTTATCCAACCAAAAACCAGGACAAATTCAAAAATCTGTAAGGGTTATTTTTTTACAAATACAGTACCCTCTTAGCTAGGGAAGTAAAATAGATAAATTGTTATTTAAGTTGAAGTTTTATTACTAATAGTAAATGTATAATTAGTGTTCCGCACGGAACATCATGAAATCACTTCGGTCTCCGCCTGCCCGACTGTCTGTCTGTCACACCCGATTTTCCCCGAAACTATTTGACATAGAAAGTTGAAATTTGGCACAAATAAAGAAATTGATGGCCGTGTAGTTTCGAAAGTTAAATTTGGCCCTTTTTATTACTAGATTGAGCTAGATTGATTTATTGGCAGTTAGGTAGCTAAGATGCTATAACTATTATACATTATTCACTAAGAAAAAAATGTAAAAATACATATTGGATCTTAAGATATATACATCTCAGGGACCTAATTCACTTAGCCTAGGTAAGGATTTTATGTTATTTTAAAAGCAGTCACGGTTCAGAAAACTAAGTCCAAACTTGCTTTTGACCGAGTAACTTACAATTAGGCCATGGAGTATTATGTTGTTTTAATTGTACTTATGTCGTAAACTAAATCGGATGATAGGACCTGTGAGTGTAGAAAATCGCTTCGACTGTCACCATATATGATCTTAATTGACCTCTTAGGTCAGGAATTGGATCTTTCATCTTTATTTGTGACATACTAATGACGTAAGGTAAGTATGTTGAATTGTTTTCAGCAACGGCTAAGTTTTAATTGATAGACACAAATGCTGAACAGTTAGTTAGTTGTCAGAATACAATAACCGCAAGTCCGACTTGCGCAATTAGTATTACGCACGTTGATTGCTATTAAAATAAAATGATCAATGACTTCACAAAACACACCTCAAAATAAGTTTTCAACAAAGTTTTTTTCTGATCTGTACTGAAAACCTTGAACTTTTTGTTTTTTTTTTTATATACCAGATAAATCATTAAAAGTAATTTTCGTTCAATCTACACCATGTGGAGAATATTCAAGAATTTTTTCAAAATTTTTTGATCAGTACTTTTCCAGATAAGGGGGGTGACAGCGATTTTTCGCAATTTTTTGAAAATAATACAAAGAAAAGTGTGCGCAAGTATTATATTATATATATTTTTGAACTCGTGTTTTTTCAAGCTGCAAATAAGGAAGAAAAAAGCGCTTTTTCTTACTCAAGTTGGCTTTGCACATTTGATCATAATGCAAATTGACAGTGGCATTTTTTATGTTAAGAATTTTGATCGTAGTAAGTTAAAACTAACCGTTTGTATAAAAATAGTTTGGAATATTGATTGAAGGCAAAGAAGAATCCCTAGCTGAAATACATTTTCAAATATATTTAATCATATCTTAACTGAATCCAAGTTCAAATAAAAGGATCTAATAATAGAAAGAAGTGAAAACTATCATGAACACAAAAAATATAAAAAGAAGTTTGATTATTTGGTCTTAAATATGGTATTTCAACTATTACAACCTGAACCAACCTGAACTAAAATTGATTATGTTAAATGCTTAACATGTAAATCGTTCTGTTCAATGTATTTCCAATAGATTGGTTATTGTTTTTCTATGACTGCCAAAATAATGATTACGTAGATTACGTAGCCTTGGTTATTTAAAATTTTAACCTACTGACTATTCAATGTCAAGTGTCACATTCTAATTTATTTTCATATCATAAAAAAAATATGAACTATTTTGCTTTTAGTTTATTCTACAATATTTCCTAATTTCAATACGTTAACGCGTTAGTTCCCCAACTTCTTCGATTCTCGGCACCCTGGCTGAATCCAGATTTTTCCAAGGCGTCCGATGTCAAATTCTAATAAGTGCATTTACGAAAGAGAAAATAATGTTAATAGCTCAGTCGCCAGGGGTTTTGAGCTCTCATTAAATGTTAACAGGCTGCATTTTGGCACACAGGTAGTTTTTTAGACGTAAAATACGATAAAAAAAAGTTGGCTAAAATTGGATGGATGTTCGCTAAGCCCACAAAATCCAAAATAAAATCAAAAATTCGGTTTTTCTAAGAGCACCACCTGAAAGAGTGGGAAATTTTACAAAAAAAATGGTGTATAAATTTTTTCAGTTTTTTTTTATTAGCGTGAGAATTTATTAAAAATTCGGATAGGTGAGTCAAAAAGTGAGGCGTGCCAAACGGGTTAATTCGAAAGTCTACGCGCACCGCTTGATGGTTAATCGATATCACTTGTTTTCAGGGTGTAAAAAAAATTAGAACATTGCTTTTTGAAGAGGAGACTTTGAGCTTTCTTTTTATTGTTTTATAATTTGTAAAACTTAAAACAAAATTTTTGTTTGCATGATTTTAAATTTCAAATATTTGATATTACTAGGTAATCCGGTCCTGCGTTTTTAGACATCTACTTAATTTAAACTACATGGAAAAACTGAAATCGATAGTGAGGGGATTCCCCTAACTTCCAGTCTAATACATCTGGGATTCACACAAACCGTAGGTGCCTTTGATTTGCCTACAACGCATCGCGTATCGCGTCTAAAGGTTAAGAACTTTGTAGTTGTTTGTTTATTGTCACAAGTACAACATACCTACGTTCTATTTTACTTTATGTGGTTCATATAAGTGTAAACGTTTTTTTTTACCTTTTAATACCTAAGTATTAAAATGCCTTCTAAAAGAAAACATATTACACTAACAATAAAACAAAAGTCCGATATATTAGAAAGACTAGTTCTTGGTGAAAGCGGAAAAGTGTTAGCAAATTAATACGGTGTAGGAACATCCACAATTTCGGATCTAAAAAAGAAGCAAGGGAAAAATCAAAAGGTATGTATATATGATTTATTTTAAAGATAATTTTGGACACTCACTATGGACGTGTTACTTCTTTTAGATTTATTTCCAAATGTGATTCCGGTCCTGGCGTCAGAAAAACCTTACGAAAAGCCGAATATCCAGAAATGGAAACTCGTTTTGTATACATGGTTTTGTACGCAACGATCAAGGCACGTCCCAATTTCCTACGAAATTTTATCAGGCAAAGCAAAACAGTTTTACACTGAAACCTACGGGAATGATAATTTTAGAGTTAGTAGAGGCTGAATTTCTAACCTCAGAAAAAGACATGGTCTGCGTGCTTTAAAAGTTTGTAGCGAAAAACTATCCAATGAAGAAAGTGCCGTCGATCCTTTCCTAACTTTATTCGCAGATAAGATAAAAGAATTAAACCTTGGACCTACTCAAATATACAATGCAGATGAATCAGCTCTGTATTGGAAAATGTTGCCTGAAAAAACGCTGGTTCGTTCTCAGGAAAAGACCGCACCAGGTCGAAAAATAAACAAAGAACGGGTTACATTTGTAGCATGTTGCAATGCTGATGGATCACAAAGATTAAAGTTGTTAGTGATAGGAAAGGCAAAAAATCCGAGAGCTTTTAAAAATGTGAACATACCTGTTGAGTACAAATCATCTGCCGATGCATGGATACAGCAATTTTCTTAGACTGGTTTCATCATTCTTTTATTCGTCAAGTAAAAAGTCATTTAAGAAGTCTCAACTTGCCTGAAAGAGCCCTGCTAATCGTTCATAACGCTTTGAGCCATGGAACTATAGAAGAGCTGACTAGTGAAGATGGACAGTTTACAACATTATTTCTTCCACCAAATTGTACTGCACTTTTGCAGCCTATGAACCAGAATGCAATCAGACTGACAAAATTATTTTATCGGAGAAGTCTTTTAGCCCATATTTTATTAAATAATGAAGAGAACCTTGTTAGGTTATTAAAAAGCATTAACCTAAAAGATGCTGTATGTCTACTATGCAATTCATGGGAAAAAGTCCCTCCTCAAGTTCTTGAAAAAGGGCTGGCACAAAATTATGGCTTATGTGGCAGATATCAACCGAGACACTGAATATGATGGGTTCAGAGTTAAATACTAATACAAACTAAAGAAAATTATTAAGAACTTAAAAAAAACCTTCTCTTCTTTTGTAATTTTGCTCTTAGAAAAGTGTTCATGATAAACGCATTTTTGGTTATTATTAATCATACAACTTAAACTTAAAATAAAAAAAATATTTAAAGGTGGGAAATGAAAGATAAAAGTCTAAGCTTTAAGTATAAAATATTTATATTTCATTTAATCATTTATTCATCAAAGAAAACAGTTATTGAAAACACAAAAATTCTAAATTACTTGTTAATGGCGATCGGAGAAGAAACGCGCGCGCAGCGCCACTATCCCAATCTGTCATCCGTGCAACGCTCACGTAGTTTGTATACTGTATATTGCTGATGAAACTTGTGAACAAATTGAAGAAGAAGAAAGTGACTAATAACACAGGCCAACGATGAAAAAACTTTTTTAATAATTTTACCTAATTCTTATGTATTTTGGTGTGCTGACTCCGAAAATAATAATAAAAAAGTCATATCACCCAACGATTTTTCACATTTTAATATTCAAAATCTGAAAAGTTTATTTTTTATCATTCGAATGTTATTAGGTTGGAAATAAAATCAGAATTTTATAAGGTTGGCAGTAAAATCAAATGTTATTAGGTTGGCAGTTTCGATAAATGTCACAGCTGTTTGTTTTCTTCCAGTTAATATAACCTCGCATTGCAGTGTTTAACCCATGTACTTTAATTCACACTCAAAGTATGGCTAATCGAAGTTGTAAAAAACTCTCCCAACCCTTGTATATGCGGTTATCAAGAAAAATGTTGAGCTTCTCACAAAGTATGTTATGTTTGTGTCGAGGATCTTAGGAAATGGTATAAGAAAGAAAAGAAAGCTTTTAGATTTGCAGTTCCCATTGTATGGAGAGAGCAAGAAAATCATTCAAATGACTGTTATTTTGGCAGCGTTGATGTTTCTGGATATAACTCCAAAAATAAGAAAGTAATTGTCTATCCTAACTTTACTTCAGCTAATCGGCCGGTAGGACATGGACCGGGACTTCCTGTCCCTGAGCCACCTCAGTCTATTGATGACGTTTTACAGTCCAGTCCCGAATTTAATGAAAGTCGACCGGATGATGATGAGTTTCAATGTTCTCTAGAAAATTTAAAACCACAGGTGTTTACATAAGCTGAATTAAATGATTTAGTGAGAGATTTGGGTTTGACTAAGGAAAAAGCAGAATTGCTTGGTTCTAGGCTAAAAGAAAAACATTTGTTGAAATCTGGAACATCTATTTATCATTATAGAACAAGATATCAACAGTTAGCTCAGTTTTTCAAGCAGGAAGACGATTTGGTTTTGAAATTTAATCCGATGTCATATTGTGAGAGGACTGTGGGTGGACCCAAAAAACTGATACCAGATATGGTTTAGCACCCAAAAATACATAACACTTAGATGTATTGGTTTAAAAAGTTTTTACAAATATTTTTTTTGTTGGCCTGTGTAATTATTTTGTAAGTATTTCTGTTATACATTTTTTGTAATTTATTCCTTATTTTATTTTATTGTATTTATTCAATTATTATTAAATATATTCAATTTTCTATATAAATAAATATATTTTCATTTTTTTTTTGTATACACTGACTGCCATTTTGGATCACCCATTTTGAATTTTTGTCCTCAGATCAGCACCCCAATAAACCCCTTAGTAGACACTTTAAAAAGAAAATTGGAAAATTCAGTGAATTACGTATTCTCTGGCCTCCATATTGGATCTGCCATTTTGAATTTTTCAAATCTGTAATCGGATTCTTAATCAGTACCCCGAGAAACTCCTGAACAGCCAATTTCAAAATTTTTAGCAGTATACAGAAACGTTAATTTAATCTAAACTGAAGTGGTTAAACCAGCCATTTTATTTCAAATATATTTTTTTTTTTAAATTACGGTAAGACTAAAAAAATAATCTGTATACTATTTTTTTTGTAAAATCCTCTTTCTTTTACATGGTGCTATTAGTTTTTCGATAAATTTTTTATTTTTCGAGATATTTGCGAACATTTTTCATTTTATTTTCGATTTTGTAGATTTACATTTTAGAGCAGCAATTTTTTTTTTATCGTATTCTACGTCCAAAAAACTACCTGTATGCCAAAATGCAGCCTGCTAAGTCTTAATGGCAGCTTTTCGTCAAGATTTGCCTTTGGCATTGGATAAAATTAACTAAAGCGCGTATTTAAAAGCACAAGAAAATATAATTCGCTGCGCCTTTGTAAAAAATCGCTGCACACACTTTGTGAATCGCTACATTAATGTAGTGGTCCAATAATGTTCATATTTTATCAAAGTTTTCACTGTAATAAAAAAAAACAGTTATGTACGATACTAAACTAATAATTAAATTACCTTTCAACAAGGTACCACCTGTAGTAAAATGTCATTTCAAATCTTCAAGGTGTTATAACAGTGACATTTTAAGTATCGAATCGTTCCTATATCCTCTCAAAATTATTAATGTCTTTCACTACATTCCGGAAAAGGAAATCTGCAAAAAGCCTTGTCTAATGAGAGACAAGCCTTGCAATAAACTCCCTAAGGTATTTTTTTAAGGCATGTCTACTCGAATCTAGCGAATATTTTGCGAAAATTGATCAAAAGAAGTGACTGTGCTCAGAAGAAATGTATTGTGATGAACTTCGACCGGATTAATTACAATTTTACATAAATTTATTGTTATTTCATTGTCATGATAAATTGTTGATAAGTGAAATCAAAAATATAAAATTAGAGCTCTTTTTTGCAGCATAGGATAAACAAACAATTCTTGGAAAAATGGCAAACAAATCAGCATCGGTATTTGCTAGAGCAGTAAACAAAATGTTTTAGCGATAAATATTTATTATACACGAACATAGGCCTTTCTTTTGCATTTTTTGGTTTGGGAGACATGATAGAACAAGATCTTGAAATAATTGGAAATGGATTACGTAGCTTTGATAAGGAAAGAACTAAAAACATGGCCATAACTGGTATTTTTATGGGAATATTAAAGCATTACTGGTATATAAGTTTAGATCGAATATTTACTGGAAATACAGTTGATATAGTTGCTAAAAAAATCATTGTTGATTTAAGTATAGGATCACCAATATCTATAGCTACGTTTTTTTATAATACTGGCAATATTGGAAGGTTCTACCGTAAAAGAATTCTTAGACGGAGTTAGAAGAACAGCCTGGAAGTTATATATAGCAGAATGGATATTTTGGCCGCCATTACAGAGTTTTAATTTTTATATTTTACCAACCAAATATCGTGTTCTATTTGATAATGCTGTTTCATTATTATATGACATTTATTACTCCCGAGTAAAACATTATAATCCGGCTACAAAAGTTAAAGGAAAGTGGTAAGAACAATTATATGGTTTAAATATCAAGACAAACTGTGTAGCCGTTCCAGCAAAACCTTTTTATCTTAAACAAAGGCCAAGAACAAGCAATTAAAGAGGTAGTTTTTAAAAGAGCTCTTAAACATAAATTTACGTTGTACATGTGGACTGTTGTTATGCTGTATAGTGTCAAGTGTGGTGATGGTGTTGTACACAACGTCTATGTCAAAAACGTAATGTTTTTAAAATTCCAATTTATCAGCAGTCAGTACTAGTTAAAATAATTGTGTATTTGGAAATAGTAAATGAAATTATTATAAAAAGTTTATTTATTTATTTTTTTGGTGTGTTTACGTACCTTCGATTTAACTAATTGTAAAACAGTAGGCTTGAAGTGCACTGATAAAGAAAAACATTAGAAAAATGTGGAATTTGTTTCAGTTGGGTTAAACATGAACTAATCTGAATTATGACTGCCATTATGACATAAAATTTTCAATAAAATCTCAAAATTTAATTTCAAATTGAATATGGGTATGCGATATAACGTTCGGTAGGTCTAGGTAGGATCTGTTTTTAACCACCAATTCGGAGATTTACACGGTCACCTTAAATCCGCCGTTAGGTTTTTCCGACCATAAACTGCTTTCGACATCAAGTATCCTACCAATCAGTGACAGAGAGGCGTCTAAACCGCGCAAGATTTGGCACTACAGATCTGCTAAATGGGAAGATCTCATGGAATATTTTTGGAACTTTCCTTTTGTTAGAAGTTTGTTTTCGATCTGACGACCTATCTGACTGCTCCAGGGAGGTTTCCGATGTTATTTTGGCTGGTATGGAAACTTACATTCCTTTTTCGAAAAAATGCCCTTCCAATGGCAAGCCTTGGTTTGACCGAAAATGCAAAGAACCGGTTGCTTCTAAACATCTTGCCTACCGACAATGGCGTGTAAATCCTAACACCATAAATCGTAACACCTTTGTTCGTGCCCGGAACAGAGGCAAAGAAATTATGGATCGAACCAAGGAGGCACACAATTAAAGAATTAGAAACAAACTTCTCGCTTGTCCCAACAATTCCAGGTCCCTTTGGTCAGTCGCTAAGGCAGTTAGTCAAAATTTCACTAAATCCACCATACCACCACTCACACGGCCAGATAATTCTATTGCAACGACACCTGTTGAAAAAGCAAACTTGTTGGCTCTTTGCTTCATATAATACTGTCGATTTCCAAGGAAAAATAACACCTACTATTTCCATAGTGCAGTCAAGGAAGCCCGATATTGTCTTCAGACAGCGACAGTATTTTAATGAAGCTAGACACCAAAAAAGCTTTTGGCGCTGACGGAATACCTGCGATAGTTCCCAAAAATTGTGCGAGGGAACTAACACCAGTTTTCTGGAGACATAATAGAACAAGATCTTGAAATAATTGGCAATAAATTACGTAGCTTTGATAAGGAAAGAACTAAAAATTTGGCCCTAACTGGTATTTTTATGGGATTATTAAAGCATTACTGGTATATAAGTTTAGATCGAATATTTACTGGAAATACAGTTGATATAATTGCTAAAAAAATCATTGTTGATTTAAGTATAGGATCACCAATATCTATAGCTACGTTTTTTATATTAAAGGCAATATTGGAAGGTTCTACTGTAGAATAATTCTTGGATGGAGTTAGAAGAACTGCCTGGAAGTTGTATATAGCAGAATGGATATTTTGGCCGCCATTATAGAGTCTTAATTTTTATATTTTACCAACCAAATGTCGTGTTCTATTTGATAATGCTGTTTCATTATTTTATGACATTTATTACTCCCGAGTAAAACATTATAATCCGGCTACAAAAGTTAAAGAAAAGTGGTAAGAACTATTATATGGTTTAAATTTTAAGATAAACTATGTAGCCGTTCCAGCAAAACCTTTTTATCTTAAACAAAGGCCAAGAACAAGCAATTAAAGAGGTAGTTTTTAAAAGAGCTCTTAAATATAAATTTACGTTGTACACGTGGACTGTTATGCTGTATAGTGTCAAGAGTGGTGATGGTGTTGTACACAACGACTACGTCAGAAACATTGTAATGTTTTTAAAATTCCAATTTATCAGCAGTCAGTATTATTTAAAATAGTTGTATTTGGAAATAGCAAATAAAATTATAATAAAAAGTTTATTTATTTATTTTTTGGTGTGTTTCCGTACCTTCGATTTAACTAGTTGTAAAACAGTAGGCTTGAAGTGCAGTGGTAAAGGAAAATATTAGAAAAATGTGGAATTTGTTTAAGTTGGGTTAAACATAAACTAATCTGAATTAACCTAAATTAACTTTACATCTCCAAGAGGCTTAATCTTGCTGCCATTATGACATAAAATTTTCAATAAAATCTCAAAATTTAATTTCAAATTGAATATGGGTATGCGTTATAACGTCCGGTGGGCATACGGGCATATAAGTACAAAAATACTTTTTTTACTAGTAGAAACAAAAGTTAAGCCTCCGAAGGAGTGCAATATGATAAATTTTTATTTTATGAGGCCCAGCAAAGCTCATCAAGATAAAAGCAATTTTAGATTTTTCCAGATTACGCTGATATATTAGTAACATTAAAATATTTGCGAATTAGTTGTATGTACGAGCATTTTAGAGCTCTACAAATTACCCAAAAACTTGGTCCCTTTTTACAGAAATGTTTTTAATGACGTCAAATATTCATTAAATGATTTTATTGTGACAGTTCAGGGGATGTCTTAGTCACGGTGCCGAAAAGAAGTGTTTTTTAGGAATTTCTTTAGCGAAACTATTCATTATATAAATCAGGTTTTTTATTTTATGTAATAACTAGCCATGCCCGCGGCTTCGCTCGCGTGGGCTTGATTCACTATTATCGTCACTGCTTATTCCTTATGTTGCCTAACGTAATAAAATATATCCTATAACCTGGTCAGAGAGAGAGTATTTTATAAACAAAAACACGTAAATCGGATAAGTGGTTCTTGAGTGCTAAGCGCACTAACGGAGAGACAGACAGATAGACATTGCGTTTTATATATTATAGATTTTCTTTTTGATAAATATTAAGTTAAAAATTAAAAAAAAAAACACGTAAATCGGATAAGTGGTTCTCGAATGATAAGCACACTAACGGACGGACATACAGAGAGAGAGACGTTACGTTTTATATATATTATATAGATCATTATTATTATTATGTAACCTGGCCAGAGAACATATGTATAAATTAAAAAAAACAGGTAAATCGGATAAGTGGTTTTCGAGTGATAAGCGCACTAACAGATAAATAGACAGACAGAGAGACGTTGCATTATATATATATATATATATATATATATATATATATATATATATATATATATATATATATATATATCTAGCGAATATTTTGCGAAAGTAGATCAAAAGAAGTGACTGTGTTCAGAAGAAATGTATTGTGATGACCGGATTAATTACAATTTTACATAAATTTATTGTTATTTCATTGTCATGATAAATTGTTGATAAGTGAAATCAAAAATTTAAAATTAGAGCTCATTTTTGCAGCACAGGATAAACAAACAATTCTTGGAAAAATGGCAAACAAATCAGCATCGTTATTTGCTAGGGCAGTAAACAAAATGTTTATTATACACGAACATAGGCCTTTCTTTTGCATTTTTTGGTTTGGGAGACATAATAGAACAAGATCTTGAAATAATTGGAATTAGATTACGTAGCTTTGATAAGGAAAGAACTAAAACATTGCCATAACTGGTATTTTTATGGGAATATTAAAGCATTACTGGTATATAAGTTTAGATCGAATATTTACTGGAAATACAGTTGATATAGTGGCTAAAAAAATCATTGTTGATTTAAGTATAGGATCACCAATATCTATAGCTACGTTTTTTTATAATAATGGCAATATTGGAAGGTTCTACTGTAGAAGAATTCTTAGACGAAGTTAGAAGAACAGCTTGGAAGATATATATAGCAGAATGGATATTTTGGCCGCCATTACAGAGTTTTAATTTTTATATTTTACCAACCAAATATCGTGCTCTATTTGATAATGTTGTTTCATTATTATATGACATTTATTACTCCCGAGTAAAACATTATAATCCGGCTACAAAAGTTAAAGGAAAGTGGTAAGAACACTTATGTGGTTTAAATATCAAGACAAACTGTGTAGCCGTTCCAGCAAAACCTTTTTATCTTAAACCAAGGCCAAGAACAAGCAATTAAAGAGGTAGTTTTTTAAAAGAGCTCTTAAACATAAATTTACGTTATACATGTGGACTGTTGTTATGCTGTATAGTGTCAAGAGTGGTGATGGTGTTGTACACAACGTCTACCTCAAAAACGTAATGTTTTTAAAATTCCAATTTATCAGCAGTCAGTACTAGTTAAAATAATTGTGTATTTGGAAGTAGTAAATGAAATTATAATAAAAAGTTTATTTATTTATTTTTTTGGTGTGTTTACGTACCTTCGATTTAACTAATTGTAAAACAGTAGGCTTGAAGTGCACTGATAAAGAAAAACATTAGAAAAATGTGGAATTTGTTAAAGTTGGGTTAAACATGAACTAATCTGAATTATGACTGCCATTATGACATAAAATTTTCAATAAAATCTCAAAATTTAATTTTAAATTGAATATGGGTATGCGATATAACGTTCGGTAGGTCTAGGTAGGATCTGTTTTTAACCACCAATCCGGAGATTTACACGGTCACCTTAAATCCGCCGTTAGGTTTTTCCGACCATAAACTGCTTTCGACATCAAGTATCCTACCAATCAGTGACAGAGAGGCGCCTAAACCGCGCAAGATTTGGCACTACAGATCTTTTAAATGGGAAGATCTCATGGAATATTTTTGGAACTTTCCTTTGGTTAGACGTTTGTTTTCGATCTGACGACCTATCTGACTGCGCCAGGGAGGTTTCCGATGTTATTTTGGCTGATATGAAAACTTACATTCCTTTTTCGAAAAAATGCCCTTCCAATGGCAAGCCTTGGTTTGACCGAAAATGCAAAGAAGCGATTGCTTCTAAACATCTTGCCTACCAACAATGGCGTGTAAATCCTAACACCATAAACCGTAACACCTTTGTTCGTGCCCGGAACAGATGCAAAGAAATTATGGATCGAACCAAGGAGGCACACAATCAACGAATTAGAAACAAACTTCTCGTTGGTCCCAACAATTCCAGGTCCCTTTGGTCAGTCGCTAAGGCAGTTAGTCAAAATTTCACTAAATCCATCATACCACCACTCACACGGCCAGATAATTCTATTGCAACGACACCTGTTGAAAAAGCAAACTTGTGTGCTTCATAATCTACTGTCGATTTCCAAGGAAAAATACCACCTACTATTCCCATAATGCACTCAAGGAAGCCCGATATTGTCTTCAGACAGCGTATCATTTAAAGTATTTTAATGAAGCTAGACACCAAAAAAGTTTCTGGCGCTGACGGAATACCTGCCATAGTTCTCAAAAATTGTGCGAGGGAACTAACAGCAGTTTTCTGGAGACATAATACAACAAGATCTTGAAATAATTGGAAATTAATTACGTAGCTTTGATAAGGAAAGAACTAAAAACATGGCGATAACTGGTATTTTTATGAGATTATTAAAGCATTACTGGTATATAAGTTTAGATCGAATATTTACTGGAAATACAGTTGATATAATTGCTAAAAAATCATTGTTGATTTAAGTATAGGATCATCAATATCTATAGCTACGTTTTTTATATTAAAGGCAATATTGGAAGGTTCTACTGTAGAAGAATTCTTAGATGGAGTTAGAAGAACTGCCTGGAAGTTGTATATAGCAGAATGGATATTTTGGCCGCCATTACAGAGTCTTAAATTTTATATTTTACCAACCAAATATCGTGTTCTATTTGATAATGCTGTTTCATTATTTTATGACATTTATTACTCCCGAGTAAAACATTATAATCCGGCTACAAAAGTTAAAGGAAAGTGGTAAGAACTATTATATGGTTTAAATTTTAAGATAAACTATGTAGCCGTCCCAGCAAAACCTTTTTATCTTAAACAAAGGCCAAAACAAGCAATTAAAGAGGTAGTTTTTAAAAGAGCTTCTAGATATAAATTTGCGTTGTACATGTGGACTGTTGTTATGCTGTATAGTGTCAAGAGTGGTGATGGTGTTGTACACAACGACTACGTCAGAAACATTGTAATGTTTTTAAAATTCCAATTTATCAGCAGTCAGTACTATTTAAAATAATTGTGTATTTGGAAATAGCAAATGAAATTGTAATAAAAAGTTTATTTATTTATTTTTTGGTATGTTTACGTATACCTTCGATTTAACTAGTTGTAAAACGGTAGGCTTGAAGTGCACTGATATAGGAAAACATTAGAAAAATGCGGAATTTGTTTAAGTTGGGTTAAACATGAACTAATCAGAACTAACCTAAATTAACTTTACATCTCCAAGAGGCTTAGTCTTGCTGCCATTATGACATAAAATTTTCAATAAAATTTCAAAATTTAATTTCAAATAAGAATTGAGTGCTAAGCGCACTAACGGAGAGACAGACAGATAGATGTTGCGTTTTATATATTATATATATTTATTTATCAAAAAAATCTATATATTATAGATTTTTTTTGATAAATATTAAGTTAAGAATTAAAAAAAAAAAACGTAAATCGGATAAGTGGTTCTCGAATGATAAGCACATTAACGGACAGACAGACAAACAGAGAGACGTTGCGTTTTATATACATTATATAGATCATTATTATTATTATATAACCTGGCCAGAGAACATATGTATGAATTAAAAAAAAAAACAGGTAAATCGGATGAGTGGTTTTCGAGTTATAAGCGCACTAACAGACAAATAGACAGAGAGACGTTGCGTTTTATATATATTATAGAAGATTATAGATAACTTGGTCAGAGAACAAATGTATGAATTAAAAAAAAACACGTAAATCGGATAAGTGGTTTTCCAGTGATAAGCGCACTAACGGACAGACAGGCAGATAGACAAACAGACAAACAAACAAACAGACAGAGACGTTGCATTTTATATATATTATAAAAGATTATAGATAACCTGGCCAGAGAACAAATGTATAAATTAAAAAAAAAACACGTAAATCGGATAAGTGGTTCTCGAGTGATAAGCGCATTAACGGACAGACAGACAGACAGACAGAGAGACGTTGCATTTTATATATATTATAGATATAGATATTCTCTGCTACGTGATATTGTTCCATATTTAATGGTTTAGGCAGTGTATTGCAAGAGAACGCGCCAGCAGCAAACGTTTTTCCTACTTGATTCACTATTATCGTCACTGCTTATTACTTCTGTTACTTAATATAATAAAATATAGCCTATAACCTACCCAGAGAACATATATATGTTTAAAAAAAAAGCACGTAAATCGGATATGTGGTTCTCCAGTGATAAGCGCACTAACGGACAGACAGACAGACAGACAGAGAGACGTTGCATTTTATGTATATTATAGATACATAGCTTAAAATACAATTTGTGATTGCTACACCCGTTCCCCTGCAACCCCTTCTTTTAAGGAGCATTGCGGTGAACACGATTACTGGGAGCTGGATCATCTAAAATCAAAATTTCCAAAGAAATTAATTTAGTAGAGGATCAATCTTTAAACGAAGGATTTAAAAAAAAATCATCAAATGACATTGGTTTAAAGAATAAAGCGAAAAAATAATGTTACCGCGTTTTCGTTTTTGACTAATTAAAAACAAAGTTCTTGATAAAAATCGAAATTCCTTCGTTTAAAGACAAGCAATATGTACAAAAAAAATATATACCAAAATTTCATCAAAATCGGTTCAGTGCTTCTCGAGATATCTTGCCCACCACCAAGTGGTTTTCAAGAAAAAGGTGAAAAAACAGTAATACAAAAATAAATTCTTACCTGTAAATTAATCATCGACTCCAGGGTCCTATGCTGAATCTTCATCGGCTATTTAAGCTTCTAGAATAATAATTTGTTGTTGTTTATGACGCATTCTAGCTTTTGTACTTTGTACCAATTAGCTGCGTAGTCATGTGAATTTCGGCCACAATGAACTCCCATCGCTGTCATTATATTTAACAAAGCCAAATAAAATATAAACTTCAATAACTGCTACGACTGAATTGCTACGAATGAACTGCTACGAGTGAACTGTACAACGGTACTGAACAAACACCCAGTTTCGATCTTAGAATAGTAGATGTGAATGCCTTGTCCCTTCTAAGAAGGACAATTGAAGAATATTATAAAAGAAAAAGTTTAAAATACATTAAAACTGAGTTAAGGTCGGCGAAGACTGACCCTAAAGCAGCGGCTCGCTACTTGCTCCGAAAACTCTACGCAACGGCACAAAATATTCTAAAAAGATCATACTAAAACAAAAAGTGTAAAAATGAAAAAACGAATTTTTGACCCAGATGAGTAGGTATATCCCCTTCAGCAGTCTCATATCTTTTCACCTGTCTATAGAATGATTTTTATATTAAATATTAAGCCATATAAAATATAAAGCATTAGCATGTATACAGGGTGTTTTTTAAGGTGAAGAATTACTTTTATTTAGTCACAGTACCCACTAAATTAGGTCGTTTCGCTAATTAGGACTTATTTAAAAGTAATAAAAAAAATGCTGTTTTAAAAATCAGAATAAAAACATTTGGTGGTATATTTTGTTAGACAATATGCTTCGGCCAGCTGTGCAGAACTGAATGCCTGCTGTTAATAACCTTAAATTGTCAAAGCGACGTTACATTTCCCTATTGTATTAATTTTGGTACAAATTCCTCAAGTAACCTCAGAAGTAAAAATCACAGAGTTTATAGATGCCCAGAAATTGGTCCATTTTAGAATACCCATCTATCGAAAAACTCCGACTTAAAAAATTACTTGATAAGCCCCTGCCTAACATTCACAGCAATACTTTCCTGTAACAAGGAAGTTATAATAGAAGATATACAAATAATGCATATGGGAAAATATGGGTTCCGATATTCATAACAGCTCGTAAATTTATTGGTACAAGCTGTCTTGAAAATTTGGTAGGCGAAGATATGGGGGTTTTTCACACATTTTCTGGGAAATATTGCCCAGTCGGTAAGTAAAAATGAGTCAGTATAATTTTCGTTTTGATTAGTTTACTCTAAAACATACTCGCAAAATCCGTCTGTATAGCACCATTTTAGAAAAACATTGTTTATGCACAAAAACACTCCAAAAGTCAAATCAAACGTAATATCCATGTATCTTTTTGTAAAGGCCAAGAAAAAGCTCCTGGGCGTCGTCTAATCAAGACTATGTGTACGTTATTAAAATTAAATACACATGCCTCTTGGGCCACTGTAAAATACCAATAAAATGTGTAAATTTTGGGTTGGAAAGTAATATTATTAGAACTGAAAGAAAAACTTAAAAATAACTTTAAAAAGCTTGACCTTATTGTAATGCCTCAAGTTGAAAAAAAAAACGCTCTCTAAATATACAGGGTCATAAACTTTTTAATTATGATATTACTATTCACATGGATACTAACCAGAATAATTTAAAAAATATGATGTTTTAACCTATAAACCTATATTTTAATATTCCAACAAACTACGAAGATATAACTGGCCTCATAAAATATTACTAGCCATCATTCAATAACTTTTGAAAGCGACGCCTATGGAGCATCACTTGAACCAAATATTGAACACCATTTTGAAGCTTCATCTGTCATATGAATACATCCTAAATTTTAAGTCGATTTGTCAAGTCATTCCTTGTTTATCAGCTGGTTAAAGTAGACGTGTTTGAGTATTTTGTAAAAAGGGAAAAAATCTTTGTTTTGGAAGGTCAATCGGCAACTGAAAACCATGCAAATATATGAAAGTCTTAAAGGAGTCTGCTCTCCTTTATTTCTAAGTATTCATAGATGGACTCGAGTTTAAACGTGGTCGTATAAGCGTCAATGAGTATCCACGTTTAGCACGGCCAAAAACTGCAACAAACTGAAGAACTGTTGTGCAAGTACAAGATATGGTAATGGAAGACCCTCGATTAACCGTGGATGATTTAGCTGAGGCTATAGGCATCTCACATGGATCAGTACATGAGATCTTAACTAATTTTTTTGGGTATGAGAAAGCTATTCACAAGATGGGTACCGCATTTGCTAACATTGGAAGAAAAACTCACTCGAGAAAGACTTTCTGAACCACATTTGGCTAGTTTCACAAAGAATAAAACTAATTTTGTGCAACAATTTGTAACTATGGATGAGACTTGAGTTTACCAGTATGATCCTGAACTGCGACAACAAACCGCACAGTGGATTGAGCCCGATTGTTCAGCTCCAAGGCAGCCAAAGTGGTCAAAGTCGTCCAAAAAAATTAAAGCATCAGTTTTCTGGGATGCAAAATGAATTTTGTTAATTGATTACCTTCAAACTGGTAAAACAATCTCAGGAGAGTATTATTGCAAACTTTTGGACTCCATCTGATTTTCATCTGTTCCTAAACCTCTACGTGGAAAGCGTTTTTCAACAAATGATGAGGTGATAGCGTCCGTAGATGAGTATTTTGAAGGTCTTCCGGAAAACCAGTTCAGAGATAAGGTAAATGAATTGGAATATTGCTGGAAAAAATGGATTCAGCTTAAGGGAGTTTATATTGAAGAAAATAAATGTATTTCGACTCATTAATTCATCTTGTTTCATTTCCGCTCTCAAAACATATTGAGTGTCTTTACTTTTAGCTTTCAATTTATTGTGCGGCTAAAGCGAGAATAATCATTTTTTTACCTGATACTATTACCAGATAAATCACTTTCCTGATGGTTGTATTGAACAAAGGCACATCATAAAATGCACTACTAGAACTAGAAACTAGAGTCGCTTGGAATTAATTCTCAATTTTGAAGGTTTATTACCTTCACTCAAGACTTTACCAAGTATTAAATACAACATATATAAAGTAATAATACTTGAACTAAACTTCAAAATTTAAAAAGAGCTGCTGTTGTACTATAACAAACCAGAATTTACAGATCCTGTGACATTAGTAGCCTACGCTTGATCAAATTTTGAAGCAATTTAACTACCCCGGGGCGGCTAATTTTTAAAAACAAACTAAAATTAAAATGGTTCTTATTTGTTACATCATACAATAGAAATCCTACTTATTTCGGAATACAGGTACACACTCTTGCTCAATAACAGAATGTGAACTTTCATGGAAAGTACTTTCTTTTTTATATAGTTAAATGATTTTATTAATGCTGTCGCTCATTCCTACTTGACCTTATTTGCAGATGTCACCATACTTCTCACATTGTTTTTCAATATAAGTCAATCAAGCCACAGAGTGGTTTGCCCAAAACAATCTTTCTCTGAACCACAACAAGACGGTGAATATGTTCTTTTCCGAAGGTGGTGGACATTGATAATGTTGATTGTTGCAGATTCGGCGGGATATACCTGGATCCGAAGTTGAACTGAATCTCGCATGTGGAGCATTTGGCTCCAAAGATCTCCAAAAATATATTTGTTATCGGATGTCTCTCAAGACTTGTTAACACTACGCTTATCATTACAGCATGCATTAATCGCTTCTCATATGTCATATGGACTGATAAACTGGGGTCAGATATAAGCAGCAGTAAGAATCTTTGATATGAAATTTATTTCCGTATTTTAACATTACCTACAATGTTTATCATAAATGTCTACTATTTGCATATGACAAACTTTTCTCACGTCACAGCAGTTCATAATCAAAATACACTACAACAAAGTTACTATAGAACTGACTTTTTTAAATTCAATTCAAACTAACTTGGTAATATTAGGTGTGTGAATTAATTTTGAGGGAGTTTTCGGTAAAAATATTGTTTTATTGTAAAAAAATGGTTACAAATTGAATATTCAAAGTATTATCCATCGCTAGCCACTACTTTCTCCCATCTTTGTTACCTTTGTTAATACCACGTTGAAAGAACGATTTATCTTTTGGGACCCATTTTTTGGTATTCTCATAGGAATGGAAGCGCTGTTCAGACAGGCCGTGCGTCATCGATCGGAACAAGTGATAATCAGAAGGAGCAATATCTGGTGAGTACGGCAGGTGAGGTAGCATATCCCATCCAAGCGTTACTAACGTTTCCTTGACGGGTCTTGCAATATGGGACTGAGCGTTGTCATGTTGAAAAATCACTGTGTCGTGTCTTTTGGTATATTGAGGTTGTTTTTCCTTTAACGCTGGGCTCAATTGCATCAATTGTTGTTGGTAACGTTCCCCAGTAATAGTTTGGGTGGGTGGGAGCGGATCATAATACACTACCCTCAACTAATCCAACTAGATACACAGCATAATCTTGGAGCCACGAATATTCGGCTTTGGCGAGGATATTGATGGTTCACCGGGCTTCACTCATGATTTTTGGCGCTTGGGATTATCGTAGCGTATCCATTGTTACGATACGATGCAAAAAAATTTTCCAATTGTGCCGTTGAAGCAGTTGTACACAGGTGAAAAATCGCCTTTTAATGTCTCTCGGTTTCAATTCCTACGGCACCCAATTTGCTTGCTTTTAAATCATTTCCAGTGCACGTAAGTGCTTGGAAAAGGTTGTGCTCCTAATGAGTTTTTTTCCATTTGGCCCTGGTCTTGATCGAGTAATGCCTCCAATTCTTCATATTTAAACTTTTTCGGCTGGCCTGGACGTTCCTTATCTTCCGTGTCAAAATCATCACTTTTAAAGCGTTGAAACCAGTACTCACATGTTTTTATCGATGCAATATAATCACCATAGATTTCCGACAGCAATCGATGACTTTCAGCAGCGCTTTTCTTTGAATTAAACGAGAAAAGTAACGCTTCCCGCAAATGGTGTTTTGTTGGCATGTAATTCGACATATTCAATGCTCAAAAAAAACATGTTTACATTTCGGAAAAATAACTATACTAAAAATTCAAGTCTAATGGTGGTGCTTCCATGATTATAGCAACACGTCCCGACGCGATATAATATAAATTACGTCCTCTCTTAGAAGTCTCTCAAAATTACACTTCTTATAATTACTTTTTGTATCAAGTTTTAAAATAAACTGCCTATATCAGTTAAAAACAACAAAAAATCATTACCTTAAAAAGATTGTTGCATTTCTGGTGCCGCGAACATTTTACAGTGTGGATAAGTATCTCAGTAGCACTGTGGATGTTTAATATTATCTCGGTCTCTGTGATCGCATGCGACACTAGTACATTTACGTTATTATATTGGATTCTTGTTATAAATATGTTAAATATATTTATATTTATCATGTTATACAGCATACAGTAAAAATGTATTTATTTAAAAGTTTTTTACATCATTTGACAGAACTTCATCTAGTCCCGATTAGCGACGATGATCGCCTAGCGTTCTCGGGGAAAGATTTCCAAAATGAACCAGTTTGCAGTGAGAACTGCCTGATTGTCTACATCTTTTTCCTTCGAAGCTTCTGCTTGATATAAAACTACACGTTCTCGATTGGGTATGCATCGGGCGACTGGGATGGTTAGTCTAGGGTGACGATATCAGATTCCCCTTTCCACTGGCTATACGTTTTACTACGATGTTTTTGGTCGTTATCCTCTTGAAGACTCCACTTCATATTTTTATCGACAATCTACCGTCTGGCAGTCGGTACTAATATATTCTTGTAAATCTAGAGCATTTTTTATAAGTAAAGTCGAAGAGTCTCCCAAAACCCTTTTCCGAAAGATATCCCCAAACATAGATCCTCATAGGGTGTTACACGGTGCCCTGAACCAACCGGTTAGTGGAAATTGACCAGGTTCATGGGGTGATAACATAACCCCAATTAAGCTTCATCCGAAAAAAATTACATTGCTCCAGTCCTCTGCCTACACAAGTCGTTTCTGTATTTTTCGCTCAGCAATGATCTCTTGATTGTACTCCGCCACTTTGAATCGTTAGCTCGGAGATGGGAACGAATTATTTCATACAATATATTCAAATCTTCCTGCTTTAGTTCTTGCGCCTCTTGGCGCAAAGTTAATTGAATTAATATTGGGAAAACATGTTAATAATAATTTTTTCGTCCTTCCTCTCGTACCATGTTCTGGTAGATCATTAGCTTTTTTTAACTGAGAGTATCATTTTAACCACTTTCTAACGAGTGCTCTCGCCTTACCCTTATTAGACAAGGCGAAATCGGCGCCATCGTTGGAAAAAATTTTCTAATTGAATTTTTTTTCATAACCTTCTCCAGGAGATGCCCCTGAAAGAGGATCAACATGTTGCCGGGCGGTAACCTGGTCCGAATTTGTTTAAACAAATTTTTTTTAAACAAAGTCCAAAAATTGAAATTTTCGCCCCGGAGGAGGTAAATTGGACCATTTTGAACAAAAAATGTCTCTTGTGAATTTTCTCTAAAATGCGCCGTTTTCGAGATATCGGCGATTTTAGGTGCGAGAAAACGCGAAAATGGCCACTTTCACCTCCCAATATTGGGGTCAAAAATTAAAATTTTCAATGTTGCCAAGTGTCCAAATTAAAGTTTGAGATCTCTTCTACAAATTACCGTAGGAAATATTGCAATATCTTTATTTTTAAACATTGTTTTTTAACAGTTAACAAATTGCGTTCGAGCGCCCGCGGCTGCATCGAAACTGTATACATAGATATATACGCAACGCCCGTACGTAGGCGCACGGAACTGTATACGCACTGCGATGCTCTATAAAGCTTTGTTTCTTGATTTCTTATTAAAATTAATATATTTGAAAAGTATGTAAAAAATATTTATTTATTAAAGAGTAATTGTTATATCAAATTTAATTATTATAACAAATGAATATAAATAAAAATTCAATATTCGATTAGGATGGTAGAAGAATTAAAACAATTTTATGAAATATAACTTATATATATTTAATAGAATTTTCGCAAATATTTAAATTACACCCACACATGAGTATACAACTTACGTTGTTGCTTTTGCAATTACATGCATTAGTTTTACAATTTTTTGTACATTTACATTGCCTAATTAACGAATCTGGTATCGAATTTTTTAACATGAATTTGGGTAACAATTCACCTGTTTCTATAGTGTAACCAAATTCTGTTGCATCTAAATGTCGATACCGAGAATACAATGACATTTTCCATATGTACGTTTGTAGTGAAGCTCTGTGCCAAGAAAAAGTTTGTTCACTGCTACTTGGATTATATAAATCGTTAAATTTTGTACTTATGTCATCTTTCCGACGATTAGCTGCTTGTTGAATTTTTTGAAATGATTCAAAATTTGGTTGTTGTACAACATCATCACACTTACCACAGAAAATGCACTTATGATCACATTTAATTCGTTTAATAGAAAAAGACATAATTACACATGTACATACTTGTAAGGGCGGAAAAGAAATGAATAAACTATTAAAGTGTCCGACTCTTATTTAAGCAATAGCATGTTTGAACTTTTGCATGATACTTCACGTTACAGCGAGTTGCAGCGCGTATACAGTTCCGCGCGCCTACGTACGGGCGTTGCGTATATATCTATGTATACAGTTTCGATGCGGCCGCGGGCGCTCGAACGCAATTTGTTAACTGTTAAAAAACAATGTTTAAAAATAAAGATATTGCAATATTTCCTACGGTAATTTGTAGAAGAGATCTCAAACTTTAATTTGGACACTTGGCAACATTGAAAATTTTAATTTTTGACCCCAATATTGGGAGGTGAAAGTGGCCATTTTCGCGTTTTCTCGCACCTAAAATCGCCGATATCTCGAAAACGACGCATTTTAGAGAAAATTCACAAGAGACATTTTTTGTTCAAAATGGTCCAATTTACCTAAAAAAAATTTCAATTTTTGGACTTTGTTTAAAAAAAATTTGTTTAAACAAATTCGGACCAGGTTACCGCCCGGCAACATGTTGATCCTCTTTCAGGGGCATCTCCTGGAGAAGGTTATGAAAAAAAATTCAATTAGAAAATTTTTTCCAACGATGGCGCCGATTTCGCCTTGTCTATATACTAGCCGCCGTGGGCGTCATTTTCAGACCTTTTGAATCATTACATAGGAACACAGTCTCGAAGCTTGAAGCGTATGCAGCACTTATATTCGATAATGTACTATTTAACCATAAATAAGGTTAGAAATGAATTTATTTTCATGCATTGTTCGCAGGGATGTCAACAATAACCTAAAAAACAAGGAATTTCTTTTACAGAGTACAAGTTATAGGCGACACGGTCTTACTTGACCGACTGTACGTCTGATAACTGTAAACACGTTGGGTACTAACATGAATAAACATATTTAATTGAATTGAATCTCGAATCGCATACATCCCCAACAGAATTCTTCTGTTTAAATTCGCAACACGACCTGGTAGTATGCACGGCACGAGAGAAAACAGTCAATCCCGACAAAAATCTCCGAATGATATCACTTTAAAGAAACTAAAGTTCAAAAATAAGCATGTAACAACGAGGGCCGCCTGTTAAGTTTTTACAAACGACCACTAGAAGACGCTATTGAGATGCGACATTACCATTGCTGTAAAATTTGACTTTTGTTATTGTTAAAACAGTAGCAGCTCAGAAATTGACCGAGTAGTTTGTTTACAGTGAGCGTTTCAAAAAAAAAGAAAAATTGTGAACAAATGGAAATTTCGCGTGAAGGTTTTCGTTGGATGATTTTTTTACGATTGTTATACTGGACATGTGGCCACCATTGCTCTAGAGGATCGAAGAACAGTTAATGCTGAATTGTATAAAACAGTTTGTTTGCCAGAAGTCGTCGATGAAATCAGGAAAAACAACCGAAACCGTTATATCATTCTTCAACATGATAATGCCAGCTCTCACACACGAGGTCAAACAATTGATTATTTGATGCAGAAAAACATCGAATCAATGTCTCATTGCCCGTATTCATCTGATTTATCGCCTAACAACTTCTTCTTGTCAATGTCAAAAAAAAATGGGTGGACGGCGATTTTCATCACCTCAAGAAGTTGTTGAATCCTTCCAACATGTTTTAGAGGTATCAACTTTAGAGTGGAAAAAATGTTTCGAGAATTGGTTCGAATGCGTGCAAGAATGTACCAAAAAATTTTTTTCTTTGTTTTTGTAAAAACTTAAAAGGTAGCCCTCATATAATTTGTAATAATTTAGTTTAAATCGAATGTCTTTTCTTTCTTTTTCTGTGTTTATTAATTATTTTTCTTGTACTAACACAGTCTTAGAGTAAAAGTTAATGTCGTCAACTTGCTCTGACTGGAGGGCTACGATCGAAGACGAATTCCCGAAAAATTTCTAATAACTTCTCAAATTCAAGCAACCCAAATAAAATAAAAGTGCACCCCTACAAAAATGATCGCCAAAGTTTAAAACCTGTCACATCAATCTAAAAAATATGCCACGGAAGAGAATCCCATGTAAAAAAATCAAGCTATAAACACATCGGCAAACATTCCATCTGTCCAAATTACCTCAAAAATAATGTCTCGAATAGATGGATTACGTAAAAGTTCTCACGCATTGAATGACTTTTTTTTATTAACAGGTTATATACAGGTGTGTATTTTTGTAAAATTGTCTGAAGACAACAATGGCTACAATGAGCCTTTTAAATTGGGGGCGTGCATGTTAAGTCAATGCCTTTTCAATGCTTTTAACTTATTGACGGAGTCCAGTAAAGTCCACGGTTTCTATTATTTAGGTTAAAAGTTTTGTTAGTTTAAAGCTTACAGTAATGAAGATAAAGAAAGGAAACTAGTCTAGTGTTAAAGATTTTTGATTTACTGATATTAACGTTTCTAATGGTTTACACTTAACACGTAGGCTGAAAAGTTTTTGGTCTGACACATAGATGTCGTCCTTTTCAAAAAATCCATATGATTTTTAGGAAGTACCAACTTTCAAACGATACGTGTCAAAATTTCATGACATTTTGAAGATTAGTTTACAAGTTATAGTGGTTTTAGTGACTCTACTTTTGATATTTTCAAAACAACAACCGAACAAAAATTGGATTTTAGTGTGCTTTTTTTATGGGTCTAGCACACGTGCTGCAGGGAAGTCCCTAAAGCGCTACAGGAGCGACACCTGTATGGAAAAAGAGATTCACGTTGTTCTTGAATCGCTGTACTCGGTGGGAAATACAGTCCTGGGCAAATTATTCCAAAGGGATGATGTTCTCCATATAAAATATTGCTTGAAAAGCGTTGTATGAGGAGTAACAAGCTGAACCTCATACGGATGTGAAGCGCGTGTATTTCTAAAATGCACCGCTCTGGGAGGAATTAAGCGGGCTACATCCTTCGAACACTTTCCATGAAAATGCTTGTAGAATAGGCTCAAGTCGCCAACCGTTCTTCGATGTTCCAGCGAATCAAGACCGCCGGTCAGTTCCGGGTCTCCAATCAGACGAACAACTCTTCTCTGAAGAGAATCTAACGAATGCAGTGTATGTTTGGGAGCACAGCCCCAAACATGGGAGCAGTATTCCATAGTTAGTCGAAATTGAGCATTGTAAAGAATTAACGGTTGTTGTGGGGTGTAAAGCTTTCTGGTTCGAAATAATATTCCCAACTTTTGAGAAGCTCTCCTTGCTATGCCTGCGACATGTTCATGCCAGGACATATTTGCTGCCAAATTAACGTTAGAGGAATGGAGTGCCCCGCCATAACTATGTTGTTAAATTCCACTTGGTTACTGTCACCCCAAGATAGAATTTCTTCCAGGTCTTTGTTAAGTTGAATGACTTCCCGCTGTCTCTGCCCCTGGAAAATCACTCATCATTTACTGGTGTGTTGAATTTAAACACGGTGGTACAGATACAAATGATGCTGAACGGTCTGGACGTCCAAATGAGATGGTTATACTGGAAAACATCAAAAAAATCTACAAAATTGTTTTGGATGGCCGTAAAGTGAAATTGCGTGAGATAGCTGATACCCTAAAGATATCAAAAGAACGTGTTGGTCATATTTTGCATGAACATTTGGGCATGAGAAAGCTCTGTTCGACATGGGTACCGCGTTTGTTCACAGTGGCAAAAAACAACAACGTGTGATTATTCTGAGCGCTGTTTGGATATGTTTAAGCGCAATAAAAAGAATTTTTGATGCGATATGTGACAATGGATGAAATATGGACCCACCACTACACATCAGAATCAAATCGGCAGTCAGTTGAGTGGACAGCAGCCGGTGAAAGCCGCTCGAAGCGACCAAAGACACAACAGTCGGCTGGGAAGGTTTTTGCCTCTGTGTTTTGTAATGCTCATGGAATTTTCATCGACTATGCTGAGAAGGAAAAAAAAACCATCAATAGCGAATATTATATAAAGTTATTGGTGCGTTTGAAGGCAGAAATCGCAAAGAAACGGCCCCATATGAACAAGAAAAAACTGCTCTTTCATCAAGCAATGGTTACGATGGCAAAATTGCATGAATTGTGGTTCGAATTGCTTCCTCATCCAGCGTATTCTCCAGATTTAGCCCCCAGCGACTATTATCTATTCGCAGACCTCAAAAAAATGCTCGCAGGAAAGAGATTTGGTTCCAATGAAGAAGCCGAAACTGAGGCTTATTTTGAAGGCAAAGACAAATCTTTCTACAAGAAAGGTATAGAAATGTTAGAAAAGCGTTGGACCGATTGTATCGCTCTTGAAGGAGACTATATTGATGAATAAAGTCGAATTTTACAAAAAAATGTGTTTTAAGTAGCTAGACCAAAAACTTCTCCATGTTGTATCTTCATGTTGCTAAATAAGGCGTTGAGACATGGGTAGATGAAGGGGCATGACTCCTACTTAAGTCATTCCGAATATTCTTACAAGTGACCTAGAAGATCATTCATAAAAACAAGGTGTATGTTCAGAATTTATCATCATCAGCAGCTTATACCATCCACTGCTGGACGAAAGCCTCTCTCAAGTCTTGTCACCTTTTTCTATTCTGGGCCACTTGTACCCAATTTCCGGCCACTCTCTTGAAATCATCAGTCCACCGACGAGGTGGTCTACCTCTACTTCGATAGGCTTCAGATCTTGGTCGCCACTTTATAATCGTTTATTCTTAAACCTAGCAACATGTATTGCCCAATTCCATTTAATATTTAGAATGAATTTGACTGCGTCTTGTACCTCCGTTCTCTTCCTGATAATGTGATTTGGGATGTGATCTCTAAGAGTAAACGCCTAACATTGACATCTCCATTTTTCTTTGCATGACACATATTTTGTTGATATTTTTCTTCATCAGTGTGCGAGTATCGGCACCGTACGTAAGAACGGATAGTACGCGTCTGTCAAAAACTTCGGAAGATTTAAATATATAACCCACTTTGCCATATGCCGTCCAGGAGAGACCTATTCTCCGCTGAAGTCAAAATTTAACTTTTAAAACTACTTGGCTGACTGGGCCATCAGTTCCTATATTTGTACCAAATTTCAACTTTATATGTCAAATAGTTTCGGAGAAAATCGGGTGTGACAGACAGACAGACAGACGCCGAACTGATCTCATAACTGTTCCGTGCGGAATACTAAAAACAGGCCCTACCATAAGGGCGATAATAATAAAGAATTTCTCAAATAATCTTTCTGATAACTAAATATAAAGGAGACTGTTATCCTTAATAAAAGGAATTCTTACTTTGTTGTAATAATACGCAAGCGTCAAGAGGTGGGTTCCAATTAGATGTCATTGTTATCTGTTAAATTACAGCAATCATTTTAGTAAATAGAGGAACAATTCCATAATTTTACGAACGCTTATGCTTCATATAACGATAACAACAGTCTTTATTTATTTAGTTTTTCCCTTTAATTTTACGAATGTGTAAAAAAAGATAACCACAAAGGCGTGCTAAAATAAGTGTTGCAAAATCTCTCTAATACATACCAGAAATTTCTTCTACTTTATTAAGACGCTAAAATTCTCATTACATTACCAACACTGGTAGCATTTGTAATAAGGAGTATTACCACAGCTATAATAATTAATAATCCAGGCTGAAAAATTGTACAAATCTTGAAGAAGGTGAATTAATTCATCATGAAAGAAAGATAATATTCATATCCTGAGCGAATATTCTTTATAGTAAAATATATAAATAGAATGTGATTATACAAGCATCATATCTACATAGTACTTAACCGACTGAATGACTTCTTTTCAAGCAATTCGGTATTCCCTATCAAATTTTCCATTCGATTTCAAAATCCTGCCCTCGATTCCATAAACGCAACAAAAAAAGAATGTGGGAACACACGGGTAATCAAACGGAAGAGAAGATTCGTAGCTTTTTTCGAGTTTTCCTTTTGATATTTAAAGTTTTTCAAAGAAATAAAAATAGACTTACAGTTTATTTATATGTGAAATTTCGATTATAATACCACGTGCGGATTGAAAATAGCGGCAATTTTATATAAAAGTATGTCATATTGATATTGAATGAGTCAGTTTGCTTTGAAAACATTGGGTTCTCTCTGAATTAATATAATTTCAAGATAAAAGCTTGGATATAAAAATAAAGTAGATATCAATTCCAGAATATTTGCAGGTCTTAACTCTCGATTTAGCGTTATTTTTTTTTATAAAAACGTTTATTTTTTACACAAAATATTATATTGTCAGACACAAAAATCAACTGCCCAGATGCATTACCTAAGGGAAAGCGTACAAATTTTGCGATAAGTTATAAACTTTCTTTTTCATAAACAATTTTTCGTGAAATTTTTGAGTGAAGGTGAACCATTTTTCGAAAAAATGATATTTTTAAATTTCCGTACGTTATCCACTAGTTTCTGACTTATATTAATGACACTTTTTTGTTTTTTTTTTGTTCTAGGTTGACAAGCAAACGGGAGTAATCGTTTCGCCCGTTTCAGGCTTCGCGTAAAAAGGTGCCTTGTCCTCTTGGATTCTGAAGCGGCCATTTTGAATGAAAGAGATTTTTTGTACACTTAAATATTTTGTTTAATAAAGTACTTCAAATAAATTGTTAATTGCTTTTATTATACTCTTGAAAAAAATTCCCGAAATTAGCCTTTTTTTCTTGGACCCGGAGTGGCCTTACCCTTAACTTAAATTGTTTTAATAAGATGTCCCTTTTTTCTCGCATGGTATTCAATGTTTAAAATATTGTTCTTGAACCTACTATCTGGTCTGAAGGGAACATTAACTAAAATTACCTTTCTTTTGCATATCTGTTTTCATTACTAAAGGTCTTTCTGAGAAAAGTAGCTTTAATGAAGAAAGAACTACCTATATAGCCAAATTAACTTTCAGTTTACAGGTATCAGTTTTTTTATTGCGCAGCAGGATTTGGTTTAGTTGGTGCTGCAGTTTTTTTATCTATGAGAATTTTTTCGCTTTATTTTTCGCTAGGACTCATAGCATTCTATTTATGTGACAGAGACTGTTTTAATTAAATTTTTTAACAGTTCAAGCTTCATGAATAAACAAAATTAAAATCTTTTATTTTTATTTTAAACTTTTGTCCCTAATAGTGCAGTAAAAAAAAGCATTTGAAATTGCACAGTCTAGGTACAACAATATATTTTTATGATTTTATCCTCTCTGGGGTATTACCAGGAGTATTGTCCTGAGTTTTGGACCTCGCAAAAACTTGTGCTCTTTTGTTTATAAACAATTTAAGTTTTCAGAACTCCTTTTTTGAGCTTAAAATGTGAATAACTCCGGTTATATAAGTCGGATAGAGATAAAAAAAACAAACTCTTCGTAATGAAATTAAGTTGCTCAAGTGCGGACATAACCTCCAAAATATGCCTTTTGTTATAGCAAAAATACCCTGAAATGTTGGTACAAAAATATTGAACCCAGTGGGCATAATTGAATTTCCTGCCATTTTATGCCATTTGGTCGAAAATGAATCGTTATTTTTTTCAAAATTTAAGTCTCGACTCCAGCTTTAAATTTTTTTTTTGTGTCATTTTAACCGTTTTTTTATATTTGTTTATTAATCAAATAACAACAAATGATTTTTTTTAGCTAAAGGTCTCGCCATTCTCTACTAGATGTGATAAAAAATTTTCAATTTTTTTTTCAAATTGACCAAAAAAACGCATTTTTTGTTATTTGATTAATAAACAAATATAAAAAAAACGGGTAAAATGACTCAAAAATTTTTTTTTTAATGGCGTCGGAAAGCTTGCATCGAGACCTAAATTTTGAAAAAAGAAGATTTATTTGGCACCGGATGGCGTAAAATGGAGGGTAATTCAAATTTTAAATAACAAATTAAATTGTGCCCACTGGGTGCAATATTTTTGTACCAAAATTTCAGAATATTTTTGGTATAGCAAAAGGCATATTTTCTGAAAGTTTTAAGCCAATCGGTTCACTTAGTCGATCTGTACAATAAAATGAAAAAAAAGAACAGTTTTTTGCCTGTTTTTTGGAGGATATGTTCCCACTTGAACGACTTAGAACGAGGATTTGTTGGAAATTTCATTACGAAGAGTTTGTTTTTTAGTATTCCGTACGGAACACTTATAAGATGACTTCGGTGTCTGTCTGTCTGTCTGGTCTGTCTGTCTGTCTGTCTGTCATACCCGATTTTCTCCGAAACTATTTGACATAGAAAGTTAACGGGTTAGTTTTGGGGGGTGAAATCGGAAGTGAAAAAAAAAATTTACTAGGTCATCGAGTGTGGTGTCAAGTGAAAACTTGTGAAAACACGAGTAAAATATATGTATATATATATATATATATATATATATATATATATATAATGTAATACTTGCGCGCACTTTTCTTTGTATTAATTTTTTAAAAATCGCGAAAAAAAAATCGCTGTCACCCCGCCTTATCTCGAAAAGTACTTATCAAAAAATTTTGAAAAAATTCTAGAATATTCTCCACGGGGTGTAAATTGAACGAAAATTATCACGAGTGCATTACCTTTAATAACACAGGTCAACATTTGATCTAAAAAAAAAAAAAAACACTCGGAGCGGTATGGTCCTTATGGGGTTTTTGGGGTCGCTGATTACGATGAGCGGGTTGGTTAACCTTCATCACATCAGATTCAAGGTCATTTGAAGGTCAAATAGAGAAAAAAAACCGTAGGAAAAAATCTGAAAAATTTCATACGTATGTTTTTGAGGTCCCTAAGTCTGAATCCGTAGTTTGTTTGACCTTACGCCTTTTCCCAGAGGCCATTTGAAGGTCATTTTAAGGCCATATAGAGAAAAAATCGTTGAAAAAATCTGAAAAAATTCATCTATTATTTTTTTTCAGATCATTCAATTCAAATCCTGCATGATCTTATGCTCAAAAGATATACGGTGGTCATTTTAAGTATCTTTGTATATATATTTGGAGTTTTACTTTGACAATAAAATGCTTTTTCATTCCTTGCGAAATTATTTATTCTCTTCTTTTTTATAAATTTAGCTCAGTCTCGCTTTAAACTCCAGTATTAAGGTGTAGTTGCACCCAGGGCACCTCCACGTGGTGACGGTGAGCAACGGAGTTGTTTCACTATCCGGCGAAGTCCCTGGGTTACGGCGTTTATGCCGTCATGACAACTACTCCTAAAAAAATTACGAGACAGGGTCCCGGAAACCCAGAATCGGTGGCTGGTCAGGGTGGGAAAGCGGGCCCGCAGGCGTCGTCATCATGCGACCGTAGCTCTACATTGGTGGGAAACTTGGCCTCTGTAGAGTCAAATGCTACAAGAAATTCGTCATGTTCCATTAAACTCGACAATTTTTGTGTTGTTCGTGGGGAGTATATTCCACAAAAGAAATTCAGGTTTTCAGATTCGTTAAAAGTAAAATATCACCAAATTTATCATATTGATACAAGCTCATTAGATAACTCTTACACACCAAAATCTATATGTCATAAATGCTGCAATATTCTATCTAGAATTAACAACCAGGTATTTTCTCGGCCAATGATATGGAGACCCCCAACAGACCATACCACTGTTACTTCTGCTTAACAAACTTGAAAGGGTACAACCGAAAGAATAAGGATTCTATTTCATATGCACGTGTAACATCTGTGACTTTACCAGTTCTTTTTGAAACAAATTCTGATCATATCATGGAAATTAATGAATTGGGACAAGAAGTGGTGATGAAGATATGCCAGATGAAACATTCGAACACACGAAGAAAGAGAAAATTTCAGCACAGAAGAATCAGATGTTGAGGAAAATTATATATCGGAAGCCGAAACATTTAATCAAACCGAATTAAGTGATCTGTGCAGAGACTTGGGACTCTCGAAAGATAGATCAGAGCTTTTAGCATCTAAGCTAAAAGAAAAAAATTGTCTATCCACAGGAACAAAAATTTCTGTCTATCGTTCGAGAGAACGTCCATTCAGAAAATATTTTACTAAAATGAATAAATCTAGTCTATTACCATAATATTAAAGGGTTAGTGCAAGAATACGGTATAGAATACACAGCAAGTGATTGGCGACTGTTTATAGATTCTTCAAAAAGAAGCTTAAAAGCTATCTTGTTACATAATGGAAATATTTATGCCCCTTTACTAGTCGCTTATTCTGTTGTATTAGATGAAGAATACCATAATTTTGAGTTGCTATTGCAAAAATTGAATTACGATCAAAACCAGTTCTTATCCGTGCTTTATTTGTGAGTGGAATAGTCGGGCTCGAGATGAGCATTATGTGAGGAAAGACTGGCCGTTGAGACAAGAATTAATTCCAGGTGAAAAAAACATCATAGGTCCAAGTATGATATCAACCAATAAGGTCCTACTTCCACCTTTGCATATCAAACTAGGTATTGCAAAGCAACTTGTCAAAGCCATGAGCCGAAACGAAAGTCCTGCTTTCATGTATATTTTTAAAGTGCTACCTAATCTTTCTGAAGCTAAAATAAAAGAGGGCATATTTACTGGACCACAAATAAGAGACCTCCTAAAAAATGATGCATTTGAGAGGAAAATGAATGCCAAAGAAAAAGCAGCACGGCAAAGTTTTAGAGAGGTGACAACTAAATTTCTTGGAAATCATAAAGACCCTAATTACAAAAATATTGTTGGAAATTTAGTACAAAATTATAAAGAAATGGGGTGTTTAATGAGTCTGAAATTGCATTTTCTCCATTCACACCTTGATTGGTTCCCTGAAAATCTCGGAGATTTTAGCGAAGAACATGGAGAAAGGATGCACCAAGACTTGAGTGAATTTGAAAAAGGTATCAAGGTGTTTGGGGGATAAACATGTTGGCAGATTATTGCTGGAGCCTAAAGCGAGAATCAAATAAATCTCATAAAAGAAAAGCAAGTCGAAGATCATTTCACGAGAAACGAAAGCGTTCTCGTTTAGAGTAGTACTTCAAACATGCTTTGATAAATACTAAAAGAAGCAAACTCTTATGCTTAATTCATATTAAATACTGACTGCGCGATTTCGAAAATCTACTTGGACACTCGAGACTCTTTACGAAGTATGAGCCGAATCATTTTTAGTAGTTAACTTACGCATTGAGGTATTATATAAGACAATATGAGAGTATAAGTAGATATAAGGATTACTGTACAAGTAAGTTATTGGGTTCAAAGGTATTGGGTATTAGAGTTTCTTTGTCGACAAGGATTAAGATTGAAGTATACAGATTAAGGGTTACTTGATAACAAGGTTGTTCGACATTAGAATTATTAATTTGAAATGTATTGGGAATTGAGTTATAAAACGAAATTTAAACATAACATAGCGCACAATGTTTCATTTATACCTCAAGAAACACAGTCGGGCTGGACTTTAAATTTACTAGATATATATGGAACGAACATCGAGAGTACAAAAATTAGGTCAAATTTTTTTTTAGATTTTAAAAGTCTATTTCACAGTCACAAAACTAGTCAAAATATTTGTTTAGTCTATTTTTGATATGAACAATATTTTAAGTTTTACTAATAAGTACCTTTAAACAGTATTAAAACATTTGCTTGCATCAGTCTACCTGCCATTATTTAGCTTATATTTCACATATTAATTCCCTTGTAATGACCGAGCAGCATAAAAGACATTTTTGATTGTGATATATTAACGTAAATGTAAAATGATATGTATAAGATATAATCAATAAAAATGTACCGTAAATTAACCTCTGTATGCTTCGCAAGTGTACGATAAAAACAAAATTAAATTTAACAACGCAAAATGACCATACATATTTCTCAAATAAACATAAACTGATGATGAAATGACCTATATTGACCTCTGAAAGGCGGCTTGAGTCAAACAAACTACGGGTTCGGACTCAGGGACCTCAAAAACATACGCATGAATTTTTTCAAATTTTTTCCACGATTTTTTCTCTATTTGACCTTCAAATGACCTTCAAATGACCTCTGGGAAAAGGCGTAAGGTCAAACAAACTACGGATTCGGACTCGGGGACCTCAAAAAACATACGCATGAAATTTTTCATATTTTTCCTACGGTTTTTTCTCTATTTGACCTTCAAATGACCTTGAATCTGATGTGATGAAGGTTAACCAACCCGCTCATCGTTATCAGCGACCCCAAAAACCCCATAAGGACCATACCGCTCCGAGTGTTTTTTTTTAGATCAAATGTTGACCTGTGTAATTTATCTGGTATATAAAAAAAACAAAAATTTCCAGGTCATCAGATTTCAGTAAAGATTGGAAACAAATTTTGTTGAAAATTCATTTGGGGTGTGTTTTGTGAAGTCACTGAACATTTTATACCTCTGTAACAAAATTTTTTATTTTAAAAGCAATCAACGTACGGAACACTAATTGCGCAAGTTCAACTTGCACTTGATCGGTTATTTTTGTCTCGATCCGACTTATATGACCGGAGTTATTCACATTTTAAGCTCAAAAAACGCCTTTTGAATAATTAAATTGTTTATAAAGAAAAATGCACACGTTTTTCTAGGTCTAAAACCCAGGACAACAACAGAGAGGTTAAAATCACGACATTGCTATATCAAAACTATGCCTATCTCATCATTATTTTTATCTTTTTTTACTGGACTATAAAGCTTGTTTGTTTTTATTTAAATATTATGTCGAAGGTATATAGTTTAAAAAAATCACATATGTTTTTGTTAAATAATAGTTTTTGGTTTTAGTTGAATTCATAGTATAAATTAAATTCATTAGTTCTGCTTACTACCTTCAACTGTTCCCTACATATATTTCCCCTGGCATATATGAAAAAAATTATGTGAATAAAGTAGTCCATCTCTCTCCTACTTCTCTGAAAATAGTTGTTTATATAAATAATTCAAAAATACAATTTTCTTTTTAAATTTTACAAAAATATGCGCTCTAAAGTTATAAAATCTTAAATCATTTAAAAAACGCTTTTAATTTCCTAACTGCATTCAAAACATAACTCAAAGATTCTAAAAGACAAATTAATATGGTAATATTAGAACAAACAAAAAAAAACTGTGTTAACTACCAAAATTGAACAAAATCTATTCAAATATCTCGGGGAGCGTTTTGTCGTATCACGACTCATCAGTCGAGCTAGGTATGATAGAGCAGAGATCGGAACATTGATGGGTCAGGATACGACGAAGGACATCCCGAGATAGTTTGACAGATGAGAAATAATAAATAGTTCGTATTGATTATTATATTCGTGAATTAGTGAGAGACCTTTAGTAATCGCGTTGCCTAGTGGTGACCTTTAACAAACTGTGCCAGATGACTCGCCACCCATTTCTATTGTCATCAAAATTAAAAGAAAAATATTTCATTAAAGAGAATCCACCGTCTTCACTTTATTTCGTAATGATTGTGGTTTTATTAAATAAACTGTAAACATAAGCAATTTAACCAAACCGCGTTACGTGTGAACAAATCGACAGTTGCTACATAACAATAAATTTCCGGAAATTTGCATAACTCGGCAGGGTATCTGAAAAAGGGCCTACGTGTATATTGCTACCAGCCAGTTTCGTCGCTTCCTCTGACAAGATATTTAGCAATCACAGCGGGATGTTTCGATCATCCCTTTGTCAAGTTAACCACAGAATAGACCCTAGAAAATGTTGCTTTATTGCATTACGATGTTATTTCATTTTGTTTTGCGGGAGATTTTTCGACACAATACCGTCGCTGTTTGTACTTGTAGTATAGTAAATATCAAATATGTATACTTCTATAAGTCATGAAGCAGAAAAAAGCGTTTTTTTAGGATTTTTTTTCGAAACTATTCATTATATAAATCAGGTTTTTATTTTAAATAATAATACATAGCTTAAAGTACAATTTGTGAATCATTTGAAATCAAAATTTTAAAAGAAATTAGTTTACTAGAGGATCAATCTTGTCTTTGATCGAGAGATTTAAAAAAAAAAATTTTCATCAAATAGAATTGGTTTAAACAAAACAAAAAAAATGACGTTACCACGTTTTACGTTTTTGTTAATTAATGATAAACTTCTTGATAAAATCAAAATTCCTTCGTTGAAAGACTAGATTGATCCACCTAATTTCTGTTGAAATTTTGATTTCAGATGATCCAGCTCCCAATAATCGTGCACAGCGTAATGCTCCTTAAAAAAGAAGTCGCAGGGGAACGAGTACAGCGCCGCTATTTTGTATTTTTTTTTTAATTAAAATTTTCCAAATTGTATTTTAAGCTGTGCAATATTATATAATATAAAAACCTGATTTACCATATATAATGAACAGTTTCGCAAAAAACAACCCTAAAAACGGTTTTCTTGGGTTCGATGACTAGTATACGAGGGTCGCCTTTTAAGTTTACATAAACGATCACTAGATGGCGCTGTTGAGATTTAACATTACCATTGTTGTAAAATTTGATATTCGTTATTATTAAAATAGTGGCAGCTCAGAAATTGGTAGAGTAGTTTGTTTACAGTGAGCGTTTAAAAAAATAGTTTTGTGAACAAATGGAAATTTCATGTGAAGATTTTCGTTGAATGTTTTTTTACGATTTCAGTAATTCAACAACAATGCCTCGAATCGCTTCATTCAACTTTTGATAATAAATCACCAACAGAAAAGACGGTTTACAATTGGTTTGCAGAATTTCTTCATGATCGTGCTTCCGTCAGCGATGAATTTCGTGAAAGTCAACCAAAATCGGTTGCTGTTTCAAAAAACATCGATGCTGTGCGCAATATGATTGAAGAGGATCGGCATGTGACTTATTGTGAGCTAGAAGCATCTTTAGGCATATCGAAGACTGCAGTACATTCGATTTTGTATGAAGATTTAGCTGTGAAAAGATCTGTTCCCGATGGATTCCACATAATTTGATCGAAACTCAAAAACAGGCTTGTGTCGGTTGGTGTAAAGAAATGCTCAAAAGATTCCATCGAGGACATGCAAAATCCGTATACAACATCGTAACGGGAGATGAAACTTGGGTGTGTTCGTACGAGCCGGAAGCTAAGCAACAATCAATTGTTTAAGTGTTCCAAGATGAGCCGAATTTAACGAAATTGGTTTGTTCGCGAGGCACTTTCAAGAAAATGGTATTTTTTACTATAGACCATATTATACTTTTTCAATCGATAATGATGTACGTATTGTATTAATACAAACGATTATAGTCGTGGTTTTCTTATTTTTCCTTTGAGCTGCATGAGATGTCGTTTTTAGTATGAGTTAAACAATTTTTTATTATAAACTGGGAAAACAATTTTGGGTTTGTTTTTATACGAGAATCATATAAACTAGCTTCAGCGGAATTTATTCATTTTTTTTAAATTAGTAAAAATATTGAAAAATATTTTTTTTGCTTAAAAAAAACAGAGCGGATTTTTTCTATAATGGATTGAAATGTTCTTAATACCTGCTAGAATTAAAATCCGTCAAACTTTTGGTACAACCCCATATTTTTTTTTTGATTCGGCTCCAGGACACCCTGATGAGGTTAAGGGAGAGTTAGAGGTTATGAAGAAATCTTGTAAAAAAGGCATTGATTTGCCTATTTACATTAATTGTTGTTAGTGAATTTCTGATAAACAATATTTAAATTTTTTCACATTTTCCCCAGTATCGATCGCATTGTGTTTTCATATGTACCATATCCTGGATCCTTTTTGGTTAGTTGGGTTGTATGAGTAACACGTCCTACGAGCGCTGTAGTAGTTGCCATCATTTTTTAAGTTCATTCCTTTGATGTTCCTATAATTTCTATTGTATTTAACGTCTAGTACGACCAACATTACATTTTGGAGAATTCTGGTAAGGTGTTAAATAAATGATATTGCAACCTGAGTGGCGTTATTTCCTTGAGTATCGAATAAAAGAGGATCCCTTTCGGTCTTCATTGTTGAAAGCAATTTTGTCTTGTTCGGTCTCTCAGATGTTTCTTGTTTTTCAAAGAGAGTTTAGACATAAAAACATTTATAATTTTTTATTCAAGTACATACCAGAAAAGGCCTGACCTAATAGTTAGTTCAGGTTCCTTTATTACTTTTAACTACATTTGGGGATAATTATTTTTTAAAGGAGACATTAAAAATTAAGAATCGAAGTCTTTAGTGTCCTTAAGGTGCACATCAGTGAAGAATCGGACGTAGTAATAGTGTACACCTGCAGAATATTCCAGAAACAATGCGCTACTAAATTTAACTAAAACGAATGTTATTTGAACACTATTATGTATTACGTGCCTGCGTTTTTTAAAAGAGCATGTATAGAAAAATAGTTTTTTTCTTGTCCAGATTTACTTCGGCGACCGATATCATTTCATTTTGTTTGGCTCTCGTTTTTCGATGGGGATATACACATTGTGCAATAATGATGTTAGAAAGGATACGAATTTTTAGGGGTAATGGTTTTATTTGTGTCATTATTGGTTGCGATATATGGGGTCTAAAAATGATCAATTTGTTACTGGTGTACTTTATATATAATTTTTAATAATGGTTGGCGAAGCGAAGAATTTTTAAGAAAGATATATATATATATATATATATATATATATATATATATATATATATATATACATATATATGTATATATATATATATATATATATATATATATATATATATATATATATATATATATATATGTATATATATATATATATATATATATATATATATATATATATTATATATTTTAGATATAATTTATTGTATCTTATCCCGATGTAAGCCCAGTTCGGGAATAAGTAACACGTAAGCTGACAAGTTGTTGGTCTGAAATATAGATGACGCCCGTTTGATTTTTAGGAAGTATCAACCTTCAAACGATACGTGTCAAAATTTCATGACATTTCGACTATTAGTTTACAAGTTACAGTGGTTTTAGTGATGCTACTTTTGATATTTTCAAACCAATGGAAAAAATCGAATTTTGTGTGTTGGCTTGATAAGTGTTACGGGGAGTCTGCCCCTGGAAAATTACTCATCAGTTACTGGTGTGCTGAATTTAAACGCGGTCGTACAGATACAAATGCTGCTGAACGCTCTGGATGCTGATATGAGGTGGTTACACCGGAAAACATCAAAAAAATCCACAAAGTTGTTTTCGATGACCGTAAAGTGAAATTGCGTGAGATAGCTGACACCCTAAAGATACCAAAAGATCGTGTTGGTTATATTTTGTTTGAACATATGGGCATGAGAAAGCTCTGTTCGAAATGGGTACCGTGTTTGTTCATAGTGGACCAAAAACAATAACGTGTTCATGATTCTGAGCCCCGTTTGGACCTGGTTAAGCGCAATAAAAAGGATTTTTTCATGCGATGTGCGACAATGGATGAATCATGGATCTACCACTACACACCGGAATTAAATCGGCAGTCAGCTGAGTGGGCAGCAGTCGGTGAAAGCCGCCCGAAGCGACCAAAGACAGATCAGTCGGGTGGAAAGGTTTTGGAATTTGTATTTTGGGATGCGTATAGAATAATTTACACTGACTATGCTAAGAAGGGAAAAAGTATCAATAGCGAATATTATATAAAGTTATTGGTGCGTTTGAAGGCAGAAATCGCAGAGAAACGGCCCGCCGTGTCACAAGTCAATGGTTATGAAGGCAAAATTGCATGAATTGAAGTTTGAGTTGCTTCCTCATCCACCGCATTCTTCAGATTTGGCCCCCAGCGACTATTATCTATTCGCGGACTTCAAAAAAATGCTCAAGGGAAAGAGATTTGGCTCTAATGAAGAAGTTATCGCCGAAACTGAGGCCTGTTTTGAAGGCAAAAACAAATCCTTCTACAAGAACAGTATAGAAATGTTAGAAAAGCGTTGGAGTGATTGTATCGCTCTTGAAGGCGACTATATTGATGGATAAAGTCGAATTTTGCAAAAAAAAAATGTTTTAAGTAGCTAAACCAAAACCTTTTCAGCCTACGTGTTACTTTAAGTTTTGTTCCCTCGTTTGTCAATCCTAGCTCGATGGTTCAATCGCCTCCTGCACCAATAATCGCCTGGTATCTCCGAGGCATGCCGTCGACGAGATTTTGTGCATACTCTGTACATGTTTCGAATCTTACGAGACAAGTGAGTCAAAGTCCTTAGAGTCTTTACTTTGAGTTTTCTCTTACAGGGAACCAATCGTTTTTAATAGGGTTGGCATTCGGCGAGTGTGAGGGCCACTCTAAATCTTATCGTGGGCCCAAGCGAACCGCTTTGTGACGTGATTTTCCCTCAGCAAAGGTTTCTTCAATTTGACATCATTAGCACCAAGACGTTGTCGAATGGTCTCATAGGGCACATTCTAACCCGATTCTCTTAATTTTGCCGCTTTTTGAGGCAGCGTCAATTTCGAGTCCCGTGAAGACAAAGCCACAATTCGTTTTTCGACTTTTGGAGTGACTACTGAGCCACGTTTCAGAAAATCGTCGATATTTTTCGTCTCGTTAAAATGATTTACCCACTTCTTCACAAACGATACCGACTTTTTTATATAATATTTAGCTGCCGCGGAATGTGTCATCTTAGGCTTCTCTGGATGGGAACAAAGAAAGACTGCCACGAACTGACGCACAAACAAGTGACTCATTTTGGATTTTATGTCGTTTTGACGAAAGTTTGGAATCGACTGATACTTTTACTAAGATGTGTCGTAGACAAAGGTTCCCTCTACCGAGTTTTTGTTGAATCGCTAGAATCGCATCTACCAAAAAATTTATTATTGCGGACACGTATTTACTTGACAGACGGTGACCTGTAACGGTTAGCACAATTGAAAGAAAAAGTTATATTTTCTAGAAAATAAACATCAAAGAGTTTATGACTTCGAGATAAATATTTGCTGTTTTCCTGTTTTTATAATTATTACATAATATTTCTGTTAAAAAACTGAATTTGTGTCGGTGACACTAGTAGTAAATTATACTTAGGACCTTTTTATATTCATTTTAAAGCTTTAATGCGGTCTTAAATTTTAATAAAGCTTACTTTTTAACCTTTTTCAAAACGTCGCTAACTTTTAAAAATATTTGAAATTGTACAATTTTTAAATGGCCTTAAAGGAACTTTATTTGTAAATAATCCAATTATTCTAACTCTTGATGGCAACAAAAAGCCGGAAAGAACAATAATACTTAATGGAGTTTGGAAGGATCCAAATTACAAGATAATTGTTTTATTTTGTATGATGGCTTCCGATATGACTGGTTTAAGAATAAAGGATTGTTGATGTATTTTTAGACGTTTTAATTATAAAGATGTATGTGGGACGGCTTATTTTCTTTTTTGACAAGCACACTTTCTGTATGGAAATTTCTAATTCACTGTAAGAATCGCGCGGGCCTAGAAGTAACGATTTAGGTTATTTTTGAGTCGTAGTAGGTTGTGATCGGTAGACAGGCTTTGTCTTATGATATAAGAATAAATAAATTATGTGGTAGATTCTTACACTATACAAATCGATGAAAACTTATTTTTGGCGATAGCGTGGCTTGTTAGTATCTCACAATTAGGAAATTTGACGATTTATAAAAGGATTGTCCCAAAACTAAAGATCCTTTTTCGTGTTACCTAACTTTAATGACATATATCTCAGGTAATATAAGTCGCATCGCGTCATACTTAATGCCAGTTGAAAGCTGACATTTGACAGTAGTAGACGTTGGAAAACTGTTGGAATTCGTTTATTCAGAATTAATTTAGAGCGCCTTGAAGATGAGTGAAATTTCTCTCTCTCTCTCTGTTTTTAATTCGATAAAGGCACAAATGCTGACAGGGCTATGAAGAAACTTGTGCTATTTACGGCCAGGACGTTATCAAGAGCAACAACCAAAATAGGGTTCAGCCGCTTTCGTCTTGCAATTTTTGATTTCAAAAATACTTCTCGCACTGGACAATCAATGAGAGAAAAAGTTGATAGAATTTTGGCAGAAGTTGAGCACGACCGGCATGTAAGTAGGCATTACATCGCCAGTTTTAAGCTATTTGGGGAAAGTCGGCGACAGAAACAAAAAATTTACTCGATTGAATTTCCATCTACGAATCTCTACAAAAACGTAACGAAGTCGAGTCATTTCTGAAGCACTGGATATCGGGCGAAAAAAAGTGGATCACGCACGACAATAATGGGCGAAAAATATCACGATTGAGAAAAAAAGGCCGTCTTCCACTATGACAACGCCAGACCACACACACATTTTTGATGACTTGAGAGCGCTGGGCTGGAAAATGTTAATGCATCCATATCTCGTAACTTGCACTGTTAGGCTATCTTTCCTTTTGGTCTCTGTAGAACTCCCTGTATGGTGTTAAGTTAGTTTCAAAAGAGGCCTGTAAAAACCATTGGACACAATTTTTTCTCAGAAACCACAAAAGTTTTACAGGGACGGGATTACGTTGTCTTCAGAAAAATGACAGAAGGTCATCTACCAAAATGGCTCATATTTGTGTTAATAAAGTTCTTTTAATATATAAAACACAATAGGCATGATGACTAATTTTGAAAAACTATTCCACGATGTTCTTACGGAACTATTATTTCCAAAAAAATATATATTTCTGGAGAAATTACAGGTTTCCTAGCATAAAATTGGCCTTTTTTAAACTAATTTTGGATTTCAGGCCAAAACGCTTGTAAGTGTCATGGCGTCTGCTCGTGACGTCACACCTTTGTAAACTATATTAAAATAAGTGAATTCGGAATTGTCCTCCACATCAACAATCTTTGGTCTTTGATTTTAACCCTAGTGTAGGTCTCGAGTATTTACGAGTAAACAGAGCATGATAATATTAATTAAAGCGCTATAGGAGCGACACGTGTGCGGAGAAAGCGATTCATGTTGTTCTTGAATCGCTGCAAATTGTACTCGGTGGGAAACACAGTCCTGGGTAAATTATTCCAAAGGGATGATGTTCTCCATATAAAAGACTACTTGAAAAACGTTGTACGGAGAGTAACAAGCTGAACCTCATACAGATGCGAAGTATTAGCGCAAGGTGTACGTCTAACATGCACCGCTCTGGGAAGTATTAAGTGGGCCACATCCTTCAAACACTTTCCATGAAAATACTTGTAGAATAGGCTCAAGTCGCCAACCGTTCTTTAATGTTCCAGCGAATCAAGGCCGCCGTTCAGTCCCGGGTCTCCAATCAAACGAACAGCTCTTCTCTGAATAAAATCCAACAAATGCAGTGTATGTTTGAGAGCGGAGCTCCAAACATGGAAGCAGTATTCCATAGTTGGTTGAATTTGAGCTTTGTAAAGAATTAACAGTTGTTGAGTGTAAAGCTCTCGGGTTCGAAATAATATGCCCAACTTTTGAGAAGCTCTCCTTGCTATGCCTGCAACATGTTCATGCCAGGACATATTTGCTCCCAAATTAACGCCCAACAAATTGAGTGACGATGTTAGAGGAATGGAGTGCCCCGACATAACAGTCAGTAGTAATACTGAGTGACTCATAAATAACTGTAAATTTGCTTGGTTTATTACGCGAACGTAACGGAAGTAACGCTCAAGGTTGGGATACAGAACATAAGCATTTTACCTAAGGGAAGGGTATCCTTTGCGGGCGGGAGTCTTACAAATAATAATTTTGTACCTACCAGCTCGGCGCATGTTTTGCGTCAATATAATTTATACAGCATAAATAAAGCCCCGAGTAGTAGGTGAATAAAAAATGGGTACAGAAGCTTAAAGAAATTGATTTAATTTTAAAGAAATCTTGTGTATTGCGATCAAAGATATCAAGAAGCGATGCAAACAGGGAGTATATTCCGGTTTCTCAGTAAGCAAATTATTAAGTGCCATAAATTTCCTTAGGAGGAGTTCTCTACAACTCATTCTTCTTAAATATTAATGCTTGTATCCTTACAAGATTTAATTTTTATCCCAGCTATGAATTAAATCCAACCAATACCGTTTAGACGTTCGCGTTTCCCAAAGAGGTGACATAACTTGACTTCGATATGGTCCTGATGACAGCGATGGAGCATGAGGATATATGTATATATATATATATATATATATATATATATATATATATATATATATATATATATATATATATATATATACATATATATATATATATATATATATATATATATATATATATATATATATATATAATATATATTATATATATATATATATATGTATAAATACATAAAGTTCACAGTAAAAATCTTATCTTCCTTGTAGTCTCGTATCCTGGAATATTTAGAAGAAAATATTTTGCAAAAATAGCACATGTAGATATGCTTACTGATCTTTTGTTTTCAATTTTTTTTCTCACGCTTATTCAAAAGCATCAGGCGTATAAATTTCTAACACAATTAAAATTTTTGGAAATGGAAACTAATGTATTACTGGTCACTTTACTGTTAAGTTCATACTAACCGTCAGTCAGTAGTTACACAAAACTATAGAAAGAAGTGTAATAATCATTTATTCACAGCGTGAAATAGTTTCAATGAGGGTGTTGACAATAATTGATTCTAACTTCCGATTTAAAATCGAAGTCAAAACATCGCGACGGGAGGTCTATACCTTTTTCAGAGTGCCCGAGGACTTTTATAACTTTTCAATGGGATTCTAAATACTGTTTAGAGAATTTGTAAGCATTCATTCAAAAGCTTTCGTATCTTTGCGTAAGTTTAAGTTTTGAATATTAAAAGAAGTTTTGGCGTGAAAAGCATCCTGTCTTAGAACGGAAATCGTATGGTAAGATTAATAGCAGTGTTTGCTTGTTTATAATGGCAAACACTGTGTCAACAGAGATCTAGTTTTAAGATTTGAGCAATAATACATTGTAGTTGACAGTTTTATTATTTCCATTTAATATTGTTTTTATGATGAAATAATATATGTAGATTCGACTCTAAAATAACAACCGCTGTTTGCACAGCTTTACAATAGTACAAATGGGTTTTAAAATATATTACTCGTAATTTAGTTAATTTTGCGTAGGTATTATCTCGCATTTTCATTAATTACTGAAAATCAGTAATTGAAAAATAATTTAACAGATATTGATATGCACTTTGTAAAGGTACAGTCTGTCAAGTAAGAACGTGTCCGCGATAATTTATTTTTGATAGATGTGATTCTAGCGATTTAACAAAAAATCGGTAAAGGGAACCTTTGTCTAAGTCGTATTTTAGTGAAAGTACCAGTCGATTCCGAACTTTCGTCGAAATCACATAAAATCCAAAATGAGCCACTTGATTTGGTGATCATTGTAGAAAATCTCATCGACATCGTGCCTCGAAGGTGCCAGGCGATTATTGATGCAGGAGGCGATTAGATAGCTTACTAAGGTAATTTCACCGCTGTTAGTATATTAAAGAATACATCGATGGCAAAAAATGTTCTCGAAACACATTTTTTCAGGAATACGAGGTCACACTCTTAGTTGACGGACTGTAATTTTAATATATACGAAGAATAAAAAAATATTTCAATGCAATTTTATTAACTTATATCAATTGCTATCTATAGTCAATATTAAATTTTTTTTTCCTAGTTTCTAGATTAAAATTATATGGATATAGAAAAAAATGCGCAACATATCACAGAAAACAGACAAACGAATAGCTTAAATATTGGCAAAATTCTCTAACCAGAACTTTATTGAGGAGAGTAGGGTTTAAGAATTTTTAATAGAAATCTATTATTATAGTTCATGTTAATAGAAAAATAATATTTTAGTTCATGTTAGTTCAGGTTATGAAACTTACTGCGAAAAGTAGTATAAAAGTAGCTAGAAGTCATTTCGATCACGTGGTGAGCAATGACTATAACTCTTTCTATTTCGGAAAGGGAGTTAAAGAAGCATTTTATATGAAAATATGCTTAATATTAGAAAAAAACATATGTTATGGTATTAATTCAAAAATGTCTTCATACCAGTTAGCATATTACTCGGCATTATAATAAAATATATAAAAATAATCGCGACTTACGATGACCAATGACGAAAAATATTCGATTTTCAAACTTGGCAACGTCATCCGTATCCAGAATTCGAGTAATAATTTGACTATTGAGGTCATTTGAGTACTTCAAGATTGTACCACAATTTTTGTCCTTTGAACTGGTTCCTCGGTTTTATCACAGAAGTGATCAATTCAGGAAATTAGCGTTCGTTTCTTCTGATCTGAATGGTCTCCGAATTCTAGTATTCAGGTGTCATATGAGTGTGTATGTTAATATATACCGTATCATTAAAAGCACGCGTTCTCCAACAATCTCAGGTCAGGCTTAGGATATCAATTCTTTTAAATACTAGTGTAACGATGAAGCTACTTTAATAGGCACGTTTCTTTCTCCTATAATAACTGCGCTTGATGTAAGAAGTTAATTTCATTGCACTTATTATTGCAATCACTGTTAAGAAAACTTGTGTAATTATACCAGCGAAAGAAACTAGTTGAAGACAAAAATGTAAGTAGTGTTCGACAAAGCTAGCACATATCTCACCACACACCATTTATGGTAGTTTGCTCACTATCCCAAGAGGTTTTCGTTGGTCCTGCGAGTGACGCGGGGTACGAGTAGAGCCGCAAAATCAAAATAAAACAATAGGAATGTATCATACGTAGAAGGGATAAGCTGTTAGCGATTTTTGACAGCTATCAAATCTTTTGACGGTATCGCGCAACTCGCATGAGCTTATTGGCTTTGCAATTTTTTTTAGATATGTGGCATAAAAACTATCATAATGATAAAATTATAGAGACACTCTAATTTTAATTTCCAATTTATTATTTATATTAACAAATTAACAATTGTTTCAAACACACAGTGTCTTCTTCAGAAGTATATTAAGAGTAACTAAACTATTTTAAATGGTAATGCAATAAGTTCCTTTAACGATAATTTATACTTGTTTTGGGTTAATGATTTTATTAAATTATGTACACTTATATTATTTTTATTATAAAGTATAAATCTATGATAGAATTTCTGAGAACTAATATAAATTGAGTAGAGCTAGAGATAGATTGAGAGTTTGGTAGGTGGTTGGAATTTTTACGTTTATTAATTTCCAGAGTTTCTAGGAGATTCAATTTTAAATTCATCACTGAAATTATGTAACTCAACATGCAACATGGGTTGCATAATGTGAGTTGCTTTTTGCTTTTGTTTTTTTAAACAACTATTTGTGTTCTTTAATACGGATTTCAAATGATCATGGATGTCACAGATTTAGTAGATAAACTTTTAATCAAAAATAAAGTAAATGAAATAGCTAAACGAGATATTTTAGAATTACTAACTATCTGTCTTGATCAAAACTATTTTGAATTCAACAATAAATTTTATACCTGTAAAAAAAGTCCTTTATTAGCTGAAAAATTTATGGACAATATAGAACAAAAAATACTTCAAAATATAACTAATAAATATTTGATTTATTGGTATACGAGGCTGGTTTGAAAAGTCCGTGCAAAGTCCGAGAGATGGCATCACCGGCGCGTATCGAGGTCATGTTTAGTTAGTAGCATCTCTTGAATGAACGCACACCAAGTTTCAGCCATATTGGTCTATTTCTTTGTGTTTGGCATTCGTGTGAATCAAGGAAGTCAAGTGATTTTCAAGAAATGGACGAAAAAGAATTTCGTGTGGTGATTATACATTACTTTATGAAAGGCAAAACGCCTCAGGAGACTAAAGAGAAGCTTGATAAACATTATGGTTACTCTGCACCTTCGATTAGAACACTTTATAAGTGGTTTCAAAATTTTCGGACTGGCCATATGGGCACAAGTGACGCTGAACGTTCTGGACGGCCTGTGGAGGTTACGACTCCAGAAATCATTGATCAAATCCATGATATGGTGATGGTTGACAGAAGAGTTAAGGTGCGTGAGATTGCTAGTGCTGTGGGCATCTCGACTGAACGGGTACATAATATTTTGCATAAACATTTGAACATGAGAAAGCTATCCGCAAGATGGGTGCCGCGATTGCTCACGCTTGACCAAAAACGGAATCGTGTGAAGTGTTGCAAGGATGGTTTGCAGCTGTTCCAGAAGAATCCGGAGGACTTTAAGCGTCGTTTCGTCACTGTGGATGAAACATGGATACATTACTATACTCCTGAGACCAAACAACAATCTAAACAATGGGTTACCAAGGGAGAATCTGCACCAAAAAAGGCGAAGACCGTTCCTTCGGCCGGAAAGGTTATGGCGACTGTCTTTTGGGATTCGCAAGGGATAATCCTTATCGACTATCTGGAAAAGGGTAACACTATTACAGGTGAATATTATTCATCGTTATTGGACCGTTTGAAAACCGAGCTGCAAGAAAAACGCCAGCGATTGGCCCACAAGAAAGCCCTTTTCCATCACGACAACGCACCAGCACACACCTCAGCAGTTGTGGTCGCAAAATTAATGGAAATAGGATTCCAACTCGTTTCACATCCCCCCTATTCTCCAGACTTGGCTCCCTCGGACTACTATTTGTTCCCAAATTTGAAGAAATGGCTGGCGGGATAAAGATTTTATTCAAACGAGGAGGTGATTGCAGACACTAATGGATATTTTGCAGACTTGGACAAATCCTATTATTCGGAAGGGATCAACAAACTAGAACATCGTTGGACGAAGTGTATAAGCCTAAAAGGAGACTATGTCGAAAAATAAAAAAGGTTTACCCCAAACACATAAGTAGTTTTTATTTTTGCACTGACTTTTCAAACCAGCCTCGTAGATATGCCGATGATATCATTTCTTGTTTTACTGGAACCGATAGACAACTAACTTTCTTCTTTAATTTCTTAAATAATTTACATTAGAACTGGAAACCCATAATTCGATCAATTTCTTAGATCTGTCTGTATCAAAAATAAATAATATGCATGATTTTTCCATTTTTCATAAGCCGTCATATACGGATACAGTTATTCACAATAGTTCATCACACCCTTACACTCACAAAATGGCAGCATTCAATTCCTTTATCCATAAATTATTCCCATGTTAAAAATTAGTTTTAACAAAGAACTAAACAACATTAAACAAATAGCAGTCAATAACATTATTGACAACATCCTACATAAAAAAATCGTTTAAACAAGCAGTCTTACTTATATACCCTACGACAGGTGACGAAAAAGTAAAGCACAATACACTAACTTACATAGGAACAATCACTAGAAAAATCTCCAAACAATTACCACAAAATTAAAAAAAAAAAAATAGCCTTTAAAACTAACAACACTTTAGGGAATATAATTCTGAATAACAAATCTAAATCTAATAAAATTAAAAAATCAGGCGTATATTTATTGAATTGTGGATCTTGTACCAAAAAATATGTTGGACAAACTGGTAGACCATTTGAAACCCGTATTAAAAAACACAAATACAGTTATTTAAACAACAATAGGAACTCACATTATGCAGCCCACGTAATTAATGAATCACATAATTTCAATGATGAATTTAAAATTCTATATATTGAAAATACGTTCAAAAAATTAAATCTCCTAGAAACTCTAGAAATTAATAAACGTAAAAATTCCAACCAGCTATTAAACGAATAAGTAGATTTAAATCATTCTCCCTTACTCAATTTATATTAGTTCTCAGAAATTCTATCATGGATTTATACTTTATAATAAAAATAACACAGGACAACGATGAAAAAAACTTTTTTAATAATTTTACCTAATTCTTATGTTTTTTGGTATGCTGAGTCGGAAAATAATAATAAAAAAAGTCGTATCACCCACCAATTTTTCACATTTCAATATTCAAAATGTGAAAAGTTTATTTTTTATCATTCGAATGTTATTAGGTTGGCGATAAAATCAGAATTTTATAAGGTTATTAGGTTGGTAGTTCCGATAAATGTCACAGCTGTTTGTTTTCTACCAGTTAATATAACCTCGTATTGCAGTGTTTCACCCATGTGCTTTAATTCACACTCAAAGTATGGCTAATTGTGGTTGTAAAAACTAACTCTTTTTGTTATATATGTGGTGAGTTTGTAGTTAAAAAACATCAAAGAAACATTACTGACTTTGTAAAAAAAGTATACTTTGCATATTTTGGTGTAGAAACCGGTAATGAAAAAAAATGTTGGGCTCCTCACAAAGTATGTTATGCTTGTGTCGAGGATCTTAGGAAATGGTATAGGAAAGACAAGAAAGCTTTTAGATTTTCAGTGCCCATGGTATGGAGAGAGCAAGAAAATCATTCAAATGATTGTTATTTTGGCAGCGTTGATGTTTCAGGATATAACTCCAAAAATAAGAAAGTAATTGTCTATCCTAACTTTAGTTCAGCTAATCGGCCGGTAGGACATGGACTGGGACTTCCAGTCCCTGAGTCACCTCAGTCTATTGATGACGTTTTACAGTCCAATTCCGAATTTAATGAACGTCGACCGGATGATGATGAGTTTTAATGTACTCTAGAAAATTTAAAACCACAGTTGTTTACAGCAGAAGCAGCTTGGTTCTAGGCTGAAAGAAAAACATTTATTGGAATCTAGAATATCTATTTACTATTATAGAACAAGAGATCAACAGTTTGCTCAGTTTTTCAGGAAAAGGATTTGGTTTACTGCCATGATCCCCATTTTGAAATTTAATCGATGTCATATTGTGAAAGAACTGTGGGTGATACAAAAAACTGATACCAGATACGGTTTCAGCACCCAAAAATACATAACACTTAGATGTATTGGTTTAAAAAGTTTTTATAAATATTTTTTTTGTTGGGCTGTGTAATATTTGTAATGTACATAATTTAATAAAATCATTAACCCAAAACAGGAATATATTATAGTTTAAAGAACATATTACTTACGCTACCATTTAAAATAGTTTAGTTACTCTTAATATACTTCTGAAGCAACCACTGTGTGTTTGAAACAATTGTTAAGTTGTTAAAATAAATAAATTGGAAATTGAAACTAGAGTGTTTCTATAATTTTATTATAATGAATAAAGTATCGGCTAATACAATCCAAAAAAAAGTATTATAATGGCTTATTCGGTGATAAAGAGTACTCATGTTAGAGAAGATTCGGGAAAAACAAGTAAAAACATTACCTTGATCTTGACTAGGAAATTTGAACTACCTTAATGCCCCATCATTATAACACATCTGAATTATTTGTACATTTTTTTACCCAACAACCATAAAAATAGTCCGTCCAAAATCGCGACAATGTCGCGCGGAATTTTGGCTATATCCGGTAGTGAGAAGTTTTTAAGTGTTGACCGTGTCAGTCACTCTGTTGGCTTGAAAGTTGTTGTATCAGGTTTCGATGGGGTATTAGGTATGGGTACTTAGTACAATTCGTTATATCCTACCTTCGTATCCTGTAACTTCTTGGATAAGTACCCGTAAATTCTGTTCTCTTGTTTGTCAATCCTAGCCCGACTGACGAGCCGTGGTACGGGGAAATGCGTGTCGGGATGGATTTGACGAATAAGAAGACAGTAGGTAGGCTGCTGAAAGATGAGTCTTGTCCCTTTTCGGTTGTTTTATATTAAGTCAGAAGTTAGTTTTTAAACTGGTTTATATATATTTTAAATAGAGTAAAATTTACATTGTTCTTTCCGCTGCCATAAATTTGTATAGTAATAGGAGAAAAAATAACTTAAACCGTACTAAGTATTTTCAACCTTGGTAAGCACAAAAGGTTGAAATCGTGAAGAAAGTTAATACTTTCGGCCTAATTTTTTTTTGGCTTTCGATGTATCATAATAACAAAGCATCAAAGGTTTCTTGGGATCGGAATAATACCTAAATAATAAACTTGAATGTTTTATTACACTTTAATTGCAAAAAAAATATCTTTTTTCTCTTCAAGGAACGAGAAAACTGGTAGTTTTAATAAATAAATAAATTTTCTCTCTGTACAAAATATATAGAATATTTACAATGTTTGTTTTTTTTTTGTAATAATGATTTTATTTAACAATACCTAACTATACACACTTTAGTACATCATGGGCACAAATGGATATCCATTCGTTTGTCCAGTTGCCCAAGCTTCAAAGGGTAGTACTACAGGAACAGCATAAAGACCTCTTGGTTGGAAATGAGTTCTGCAATGCTTTTTGAGATGGTCTTTTCTGCCAAATCGTTTGCCACAATGTGTGCATGGGAACGGACGGAGACCAGAGTGTATTCTTTTGTGTCTTGTCAATTCTTCGTTTCTGGTGAACGTTTTTCCGCAGTCTTTGTCGTCGCATTTGAAGGGTCGTTCTCCTGTAAGGGAAATATATTTATGTAAATTAGGAGAAGAGGATTTTTTTTGTTTGGTTGATTATATTTACTCTCGTAATTGTAGCAAGGGACCGATGGCGCAGCCAAGAGGGGTCAGAGGAACATATGAACCCTCCTCTTAACCCGTCCTACGCATGTAGAAAATAACTCTTAGAAAGGTTTTTTTTTTTTTGTAAAAAATCTCAAATCCCCAGTAACAGATTTTTAAATTGGGCGGTGGAAGTTTTTTATATGAAAGAGTTCTTTTTTGCGAAGAATTGCTCCTACTCGGTCACCGATTTGGAGTTTGCTGTATTGGAAAAGTTTTGAGCTATTAGAGTTTCAGTGTAAGAGAGACTTTCTTCTTTAAGAGGCTTCAGTCTATAGTATATATATTTGCAAGTAGCGTCTTGTGTTCCCTTTTTTTCTTAAAAAAAGCCCCTTAGGTCCATATGTTTTTTCGCCCTATGAACCTGATTAAAAACGTCAACAAAATTGTCAATTGTGTTTATGAATTAAATTCTCTATTCGAAAAAAACAACTGGCCAAGTGCAAGTCAGACTTGCACAATTAGTGTCCCATACATTGATTACTTTTAAAATAAAAAATTTTGTTACGGCGGAATAAAATAATCAATGACTTCACAAAACACTCCCTAATTGAGTTTTCAATAAAGTTTATTTCTGATCTTTGTTGAAAACTGATGAGCTTGAAATTTTTGTTTTCTTTATATACCAAATAAATTATTAAAGGTAATGCACTCGTGATAATTTTCGTTCAATCTACACCTTGTGGAGAATATTTCAGGATTTTTTTCAAAATTTTTGACTAGGACTTTTCGAGATAAGGGGGAGCGATTTTGGCAATCTTTTTTAAATAATGTAAAGAAAAGTGTGCGCAAGTATTACATCTATATTATATATAAAATGCAACGTCTCTTTGTCTGTCTGTCTGTCCGTTACTGCGCTTATCACTCGAGAACTACTTATCCAATTTACGTGCTTCTTTTTTAAAACATATATATGTTCTCTGGTCAGGTGATAGGCTATATATTATTACGTTAGTTAACATAAGGAATAAGCATTGAGGTTAATAGTGAATCAAGTCGGAAAAAAGTTTGCCGCTGGCGCGTTCTCTTGCAATACGCTGCCTAAACCATTAAAGATGAAACAATATCATGTAGCAAAGCATATAATATATATATATATATATATATATATATATATATATATATATATATATATATATATATGTATATATATATATATATATATATATATATATATATATATATATATATATATATATATATATATAATGCAACGTCTCTCTGTCTGTCCGTTAGTGCGCTTATGACTTGAGATCCACTTATTCGATTTACATGTTTTTTTTTTAACTCATACGTTTGTTCTCTGGCCAAGTTATCTATAGTCTTCTATAATATATATAAAACTAGCCGTGCCCGCAGCTCCGCACGCGTGGATTTGGTTCACTATTATCGTCACTGCTTATTCCTTATGTTACCTAACGTAACGTAACATGTAAATCGTGGTAAAAAATGGTTATTAAGTACAGATAGGCAGAGAAACGTTGCGTTTTATATATATATTCTTGATTTTTTTGGATAAATATTAAGTTAAGTTTAAAAAAAAACCTAAATCGGATAAGTGGTTCTCAAATGATAAGCGCACTAATGGACAGATAGACAGGCCGAGAGACATTGCATCTATAATATATAAAATGCAATGTCTCTCTGTCAGTCTGTCCGTTAGTGCGCTTATCACTCGAGAACCACTTATCCCATTTCCGTGCTTTTTTTTTTAAAACATATATATGTTCTCTGGCCAGGTTATAGGCTATATTTTATTACGTTAATTAACATAGGGAATAAGCTGTGACGATAATAGTGAATCAAGTCGGAAAAAAAAGTTTGCGGCTAGCGCGTTCTCTTGCAATACGCTGCCTAAACCACTAAATATGGAACAATATCATGCGGCAAAAAAAATAATATATATAAAATGCAATGTCTCTCTGTCTATCTCACTCGAAAACCATTTATCCGATTTACGTGTTTTTTTTTATTTCATACATATGTTCTCTTTCCAGGTTATATAATAATAAATAATAATCTGTAATCTATAATATATATAAAATGCAACGTCTCTTTGTCTGTCTGTTCATCTGTCTGTCCATTAGTGCTCTTATCACTCAAGAACCATATCCGATATACGTGTTTTTTTTTTAGATTTATACGTATGTACTCTGGCCAGGTTATAGGCTATATCTTATACGTTATATATAAAATAAGCCGTGACGATAATAATGAATCAAGTCGGAAAAAAGTTTGGCGTTAGCGCACTCTTTTGCAATACGCTGCCTAAACCGTTAAATATGGAACAATATCATGTAACAAAGAATACAGTATATATAAAATGCAACGTCTGTCTGTCCGTTAGTGCGCTTATCATTTGAGAACCACTTTTCCTATTTACGTGTTTTTTTTTTTTAAATCTTAACTTAACATTTATCAAAAAAAATCTATAATATACCAGGTGTACAAGTATGAAATGCGGATTTTTTTTTTAAAAAAACATGTTAAATTCGGAAGAATGATAAAAAGTGCTTTATTCAAAGTATGCTCCATCGCTTGTTATATATTTTTCCCATCTTTCGGGCAATTTGTGAATATCACGCCAGTAAAAATCTTCCCCTTTTGCTGCGAACCATTCATCGAGCCATTTTTTCACATCTTCGTACGATCAAAGCGCTGCTCAGCAAGTGCGTGACCCATCGATGCAAACAAGTGGTAATCGGAAGGAGCCAAGTCTGATGAGTAAGCCGCATGGGGTAGAACTTCCCAGCTGAGTGCTTCCAACGTGTCGCGAACTGGTTTTGCCGTATGTGATGGAGCATTGTTATGAAGAAAAAATGACTTTGTGTTGCCTCTTCCGTTATTCTGGCCTTTTTTCAAGCAGCGAACGGTTCAAATCGGTCAATTGTTGTTGGTAACGTTTAGTATTAACTGTTTCCCCAGGTTTTAATAGCTCATAATAGACCACGCCCCTCTGGTCCCACCAAACACAGAGCATCGTTTCTCTGCCAAAGCGATTCGGTCTTGCGGTCGATGTGGATGGTGCGCCTGGGTCTACCCCTGATTTTTTGAGCTTAGGATTCTCTAAATAAATCCACTTTTCATCCCCTCTAACTATAAGATGCAAAAACGACTTCCTTTTGTACCGAGCGAGCAAAATGTCACACGTGTTTTTGCGCTTTTCCATTTGCCTGTCGTTCAACTCATGTGGTACCCATCGACCGGTCACCATAAGCTTCTCGAAGTAATCGGACTGCATTTTCTTCAAATGAAAACAAAGAATTAATGCTGTCCGCGAATGTTCTTTGTTCGGTATAAATTTCGACATATTGAACACAACACTATGCACACACTTTTCCAATTTATCACTCGTGTGCGTCTGACACTTGTTGATGACACAACAAAATGGCGCAGTGTAAAATCTTTATAGCACAAACTGCATTGGTGCACCATCTGTTGTCTGAAATCCGCATTTCATACTTGGTATATATATATATATATATATATATATATATATATATATATATATATATATATGTATATATATATATATATATATATATATATATATATATATATATATATATATATATATATATATATATATATATATATATAACACGTAACGCCTCTCTGCCGTTAGTGCGTTTAGCACTCAAGAACTACTAATCCGATTTACGTGTTTTTTTTTATAAAATACATATGTTCTATTTTATGTTAGGTAACATAAGGAATAAGCAGTGACAATAATAGTGATCCAAGTCTACGCGAGCGGAGCCGCGGGCACGGCTAGTTATATATATTTTTGAACTCGTGGTTTCACAAGCTTTCATTTGACACCACACTCGTTGACCTAGTAAAATTTTTTTTCACCCCCCAAAACTAACCCTTTAGGTCAAAATTTAACTTTCAAAACTACACGGCTCTGATGGGGACATCAAGTCCTATATTAGTGCCAAATTTTAACTTTCTATGTCGAATAGTCTCAGAGAAAATCGGACGTGACAGACGAACAGACATACGGAACACTAAAAATGTTAAAATATTAATATTAATAATAATAAAAATAGGTTACAATTGCGATATAAGCAGTATCAGAAGTTATGTTATTTTTGGTTTAACAAACGAAAAAATTAGTTCAACCACCATATTGGCCGGAACGGAGTACACAGCCAGGCATGATTCAGCTGCCAAAGTAGTTCACCAAGCACTGGCCACAACATACAGACTCATAGAAAACACAGATCCCTACTACAAATACACGCCAACTTCCATACTTGAAAATGAAGATTACAAGCTCTACTGGGATATCGGTATCCATACAGATAAAACAGTCTCCGCCAATAGACCCGATATTACTTTTCAGTGCAAAAAAGGAAAAGTCACCTATCTGATTGACATAGCTGTCCCCAACGACACAAACATCCAAGCGAAATACACAGAAAAAATTTCCAAATACACAGACCTTGCAACGGAAATAAAAAGGCTATGGAGACAGGAAAAAGTCATCATTGTCCCCCTCATTATATCAGCCACAGGCCTTACACCAATAACATTCACACCACATTTAGTGCAATTGGGACTCAACACGGACATACACAGAAACATTCAGAAGTCAGTGATTTTGAAAACATGTAACATTGTCAGGTCATTCCTTAATACGGAATGGTAATAGCGTTTGTGCTGGCTTGGTTTTGGCCCGTCAGCCAAACATGGAACCACATTGATCAAATGTGAGAAAGAAGAACTTTTTGTAATAATAAAAATAGGCGATATAAGCAGTATCAGAAGTTATGTTATTTTTGGTTTAACAAACGAAAAAATTAGTTCAACCACAACAATATGTTTGTTAGTTGAATTACACAACTTTAATAATAGTGGACTCAAGAGAGGCCGACTGGAAACGATGTGTTACCATTTGGTTGAATGGTTGTTAGATTTCTAAAATTAAAAATATTCAATGGTTCACGGGCTTTCGCAATATTAATTAAATTCTAATCTAATGAAGTAAAATTATGGTATATAGTTTTAACTAATTGAGTAGAAAGTAAATCACATTATATTTATAGGAAAGCTGACTATTCTTTAAATTTGTACTATATATATATATATATATATATATATATATATATATGTACGTATTATATATATATACATATATATATATATATATATATATATATATATATATATATATATATATATATATATATATATATATATATATATATATATATATATATATATATATATATATATATATATATATATATATATATATATATATATATATATATATATATATATATATATATACAGTTCCTGGCCAAATTATTAGACGCACTGTATTTTTTTTAGTAA
>CM032456.1:72620788-72623288 GCA_019049505.1 Pachyrhynchus sulphureomaculatus
ATAAAGCAAATAAACATGGAAGTTTATATATTTTTCCTATTTTTTGACAGTCTGCTTCAGTGACGAAAGCACATTCGAAATTTTGCAGATTAAAGTTAGTATGTGCGTCGTCGTCATGGAGAAAAGTTTCATCCTGATTGTGTCGTCCCGACGGTTTAAACATCCACCAAAGTGATGATTTGGTCAGTCATCAGCGGCAAGGGCACTGGACGTCTGTACGTCGTCAAAGGAATAATGAGGCAAGATCAGTACAATGAAGTATTACAAAATCGGTTGATTCCGCAGCTCAGAGAATGGTTTCCAAATGGGGAACCATTCACTTTCATGCAAGATGGAGCTCCCTGCCACACTGCTCGGTCTGTTATAGCTTTTTTTGGCAGAAAAAAATATCCCTCTGTTGGATTGGCCCTGCTATGAACCCCATTGAAAATGTGTGGGAGTGATGAAAAGAGAAGTGGGTAAAGATGTGATTACCAACAAAAACCCAGCTCCTAGAAAAGATTATTCATGTGTGGAATCATCATCCTCAAATGCAGGAGACAGTACAATCTTGCATTGATAGCATGCCGCGCTTTGATTAGCGGCTAAAGGTGGCTCAACTAAATATTGACTTTTACTAACATTAATTTCACTTTTCTTTAAAACTTTAATAAACTTATGCTTTTCTAAATTAATGCTGTTTTATTTATGTCAAATAAATAGGTAATTGATTGGATAATATAAAAATAAAAAACAAATCAATTTAAAATAATAAAACGGTACAATATCACTCGGTAATTAATATTTTACATGAAATCTTGCAGTGCGTCTAATAATTTGGCCAGGGACTGTATATATATATATATATATATATATATATATAATATATATATATATATATATATATATTCTGGGTTTTAATCCGTTCATCGAACAATGAATTTGCACGACGTTTCGCTAAAATCTCATTTGCATTTCAAGTGCTCCCGCTGGTGCTGCTACTCGATACTGTGATCTTGCTGTTGCCGTCGAAGCTAACTGAAAAACCGCCTTCTTTTATAGGTCGGCGTCTATGTAGATTGTAGGTGGGGGGGTCGGAAATCAGAAGATATATATATATATATATATATATATTATATATATATATATATATATATATATATATATATATATATACAGTCAACACTTTATATAGTGAAAGACCAAAATGTTGACCAAAATTTCACTTTAGAAAGTTTTTCACTATATAGAGAGAAAAAATCCGTATATATTGCTATGTATGTATTTAAAAAAATTGCACTATAAAGAGTTTTTCACTATATAGAGTTTCACTATAACAGTGTCGACTGTATATAATTATATATATATACATATATATATATATATATATATATATATATATATATATACAATATATATATATATATATATATATATATATGATATATATATTACAATTGAGGTTTTCACGGATGGTGGAATGTAACACATTAAAATTTCGGGTTTCAATCCGTTCGTCTAACAATGAATTTGCACGACTTTTCGCCAAAATCTCATTTGGCATTTTCAAGTGCACTTGCTGCTGCTGCTGCTCGAAGCTAAGAGTTAGCTTCGAGCGGCAGCAGCAGCAAGATCACAGTATCGAGTAGCAGCAGCAGCAAGAGCACTTGAAAATGCCAAATGAGATTTTGGCGAAAAGAATTTTAATGTATTATACATATATATCTATATACGTGTATATATATATATATATATATATATATATATATATATATATATATATATATACCCTAGCTATTAAAATTGGAGCCAAATTCGAGAACATCCTTCTTGTTATATGCATATAGCTGTCTTTCGTGTTGAGTAAAATGGTTTCAACTCTGAATACCTAGTACCGGAGTAAATATGCTTTAATACATTTTTAAAAAATTAGCAATAAAACTTTTATATAAGGTACAGTTGATACAATTACTTTATTTAGTGGGTAATATAAACTTGTAAAAATATTATTCTAACTTAAAAAGCGCCCTTTACAGTATAGAAGCTACTTATAGATTTTAAAAATACCGAACAAATCACAGAACTAATAAGCAAAAACTGAAAACTTAATTTAGTTATAATCAATGGTAGTATTCAACAACTGCAACATAAATATGTTAAGTATATTTTCTGACACAAGAATACAATATACTCAAGTTTCAAGAGAATAAAATCAAATGACTTCCTAATATATTAGATTTAGAAAAGACGATATGCGGTCTTGAAACGTAATGGCATATCAAAAGTGCAATAAAACACTAAAAATTTATTTCCGGCAAATATAGGAAATACCTTCAATAATAGTCTGTCTGGAAAAGTCCATAAAAGAATTCTTAAATAAAATCATAAATGGAGTGAGGAAATGTATATACGAATTTTATAGAGTTCGTCGCAATTTAGTTTTGAAAGTAGCATCAATTTAAAACTTTAATAAACTTTTCAAAAAATCAACTCCAAACTAATTTTTTTTATGGGCATAGCA
>CM032456.1:72625788-72687336 GCA_019049505.1 Pachyrhynchus sulphureomaculatus
ATATATATATATATATATATATATATATATATATATATATATATGTATATATATATATATATATATATATATATATATATATATATACATATATATATATATATATATATATATATATTATATATATATATATATATATATATATATATATATATATATATATAGGTATAGTCCAAAAAGTCTCCATACACCACCTGCTTTGTGTACTATTTTTCTGCTATGTTTAACTAATTAATTGGAACCATGAGAAAACATGTTTAAGTTAATATTTGAAACTTAACCAACGAGGATTAGTATTAAAACAACTACGGAACATTTTATTTAGAAGTTACATCATTGTTATAAAAATGTAAACAAAATTAATGTCAAAAAAGTCTCCATACACTTGACAATTACCAATAATACGGAGTTTAACGGAAAATAACAACTTCGTTTAAACTAATATTTGGTGGGACCGCCGTAGGCCTTGATAATCTCCTGTAACCTTGTGGTCATGCTTGCAACCAGCTTTCTAGTAACTTCTGCTGGCATGTTCTCTCATTCGTTCAATATTCTGTTTTTTAATTCTTCTCTATTTGAAACATTATGTTCCTCCCATAAATGCTCGATGGGGTTAACATCGGGTGATTTCGGCGGTGTAAGAAGCTGCTGTCGCACATTATCGATCATCCATTCTCGCACCACGTTTGTGGTATGTTTCAGATCATTGTCCTGTTGGAAAAGGTATCTTTTTTCAAATACTAATTTTTGGATACTTTCTCTTAAATTGTCTCTCAAAATGTTCAGATAAACATGCTAATCTATGGTACCATTAATAAAATGTAAATTTCGAACCCCTCCAGAGGATATGCATCCCCAAAGCAGAACACTGCCACCTCCTTGTCTCACCGTGGAACAAATGTTTTTAGTATCGAATGCGGTATTCTTCTTTCTCCAAGCTCTAGTTCTGCCATCAGACCCAGAAAGGTTAATTTTAGTTTCAAGATTCCGGTTTCCCAAAACTCAGGAGGTTAATAACGTACTCCCCAGCAAAAGCTAATCGCTTTTTGCGATTAGCTTACGAAATTAACGGTTTCTTTTTGGTTACACACGCCTTACAGCCTGCTCTATGTAAACAACTTCTCACTGTGTGTGAACAAACATTTTTCGAAAATAGTTCCCGTACTTCTTCTTTTAATTTTGGTGCACTTTTCTTGGGATCTATAATTATTTGTCTAACAATACTGGCCTCTTCACGTGGAGTCAGTTTCTTGGAACGACCGGAGTGTAGTCGAATTTTATAGGAACCCGTTGATTTATACTGGTTTACAATGTACTGAACAGTAGTATGCGACTTTTTAACAATTTTTCCTTTATTTCTGTACGACTTTCCATCTTTCCACAAATAAATTATGATCTTTCGAACTTGAAATGGTATTTCACAATTTCTCTTGCTTATTTTTAATATTACGTTGAAAGCCCACTGCAAAATTTCTTGCAACAAGTGACAGATTGTAAAGTATGGCCAAAAATTATTCGTTTGTTTTCAGTTTAGCGAGCAATAGATAGGCTTGATAAAATGGGGCTGATTATAACGTGTTTTTTTCAGTGCAGTTCTTGAGTGTATGGAGACTTTTTTGACATTAATTTTGTTTACATTTTTATAACAATGATGTAAGTTCTAAATAAAATGTTCCGTAGTTGTTGTTAATACTAATCTTCGTTGGTTAGGCTTCAAATATTAACTTAAACATATTTTTGAGTTATATCGCTTAAGGCAAGGGGGATGTAAGGGGTGAGAGTCAATAAAATTTGTATGCTTTATGGTAATTTTTCCCAGTTTCGTGTTGAGATAATTAACAAATATTATGCAGAAATATTTATAGTAAAACATAAAAGAGGTGAAAGATGTGGAAGAGAGAATTAGCGTCCTTGTTTCGTATATATAGCATTATATGTCCTATACGAGGTTTTTGGAGTCGATAAATTTAGAAATTTGGTTATTTTTTTATTACTGTCAATTTTAACTCAAGAAGGTGGTGAAAGGGGTGAGGGTCGTTAAATACTGCGTAGTTTTAGTAGTATTTCGAGAATTTTTTGTGGTTTATTTGTTGATCTATATTTAAAATATATAAGGGGTTAATGGGGTAGGTGGTGGCGAGTTTGCTTCATATGTATATTGCTATGTTAAGTTATTTTTTCATTGCTTTCAATTTAATATAATTTAATATGATTTAATAGTATTCTGTATTGTTAACATTGGAAGAGAGTGAGACCTGTTGTTGAATATAGAATGAATTTTGGAAATACAAACGGTTAAGTTAAAGTTAATGTACTTATGGATCAGCAGGTAAATTGTAGAATTTGATTTCCATGCTAAATTCGTGAAAAAATTACTTTGCAAAATTTTTGCATTTACTCACTCCTTAGGGTTTTTAGATCACAAAAAAAAATACATGTTCCCATTTTCGTCATCTATCTGAGTCTAGGCCTATCTATCTGTTGATCTGTTGGCATAATGATTTTCGAATGAGATGATAATATAATACTTGAAATATGGATGACACCTATAGTTCTAAATTGATGTTTTTTTTTTTATTTTTCACCTTCTCACCTAGTAGGGATTTTTGTATATTTTAAGGATATCGGTGAGGATGTCATAATACCCGTCATCGTTGTCCAAGTGCCGAAATATACATTTTTGAATATCACTGCACCTTTTAGACAACGCGGTAGTGCTGCCACGGACTTTATTGCATTTCTGCAAACAGCTACTACCTATGTACGTGGCCAGGCCAAATATATCTAAATAAATCAGTAGGTAAGTATCTCGACCTGCTGGGTTTGTAACCTGAGACCTTCTGCACCGCAAGCAAGTAACTACGCCACGGAGCCACGGGCCGCCACAAACGTCACAAAACGCCACAAAAACCCGTTTTGGGGAAAGAGAGTGAAAAAGGTGGGCCTTTATTTACTTTTTACTTGAGAAAGTCAAATTCATTACTTAATTTAGAACTATCTGTTTGCAAGGAAAGACTGGCTATAACTTTTTTGATAAAAAATACAAAAATTTTACAATATTTCACCAATAACACAAAAAAATCAATAAAATCAATAAAAATAAAATAAACTCTTGATGTTCGTGTTTCGCATAATCGAAGTTTAATGTGACGTCAAAATAACTTCAGCACGTTTTAGTTTTTAAATATTGAAAAACTTAGTTTAAAAATTACGGTTATCATCTTCGATTTATATCGTAAATTTGTTATTCTATTTTGATGTAACCTGTATTATTGGAAAAAAAATTTGTATAGCAACAAAAATAAGCTGCTCAGCTTAAAAATAAACACCATTTTTAAGTGAAACGATAATACTAAGTAAAGACAGAGCAAGTTTTTAAAAAAATATATTAATTATTTGGAAGGATTTTAGTAGGTAAACTCAAAAATGATCATTTTTGTAAATTGTAGATTATATCTCAAAATCCTAGCGTATTTGAATAAAACGACATTTAAAATTGAATTATTGACATGTATATTTTTAAAATCGCCTAGTTCGATTGCATCAACAAAACAATCAAATTCCTCCGTAAAGAAACATTTGCATAAAATCAATTTTTAATTTGTTATGCAAAGCCACATTTTTATTGGCTTCAAAATATCAGAACATAAAGTTTCAAATAATTATTTAAAATTTGCATGGGCAATAATATATTACTGCAATATAATATTAGTATAAATAAACTTTCCCAATTACGGCAATAAATATCGAAAAATTCGGTACAAGAGAGCAATAAAATACACCGCAGAACTTGATGGATACTTATTGTATTTCGTTTTTCAAACTGTTCTGGAAAAAATACCTATAATTATGTAACAACTAATATATATATATATATATATATATATATATAATATATATATATATATATATATATATATATATATATATCTGATGCTCAAATAATATTCAAGTCCATACAAGTTTAAAAAAAGAGTTATGAAAATTACCTGTATGTATTCTAATATGTCCTTTTAACTGTCCATTATTCGAGAATCCTACATTACAGTGAGGACATTTGTATTTCTTCGGCCTCTGCTTTTTTGCTGCCAATAACTTAGCCTGCTGTTCCTGATTTAATACTCTTGCATATTCTTCTAGAGCGTAACCCTGCGCTACTGATTCTAGTATCAGAGGATCATTCAGTGGAAGACCAAGGTGTTGAGCTAGATTTGTTTGCAGAAAATCTGGATAGAGTGGATTAAAAGAATCCTGAATAAGATCCAAATGTAAAGGACTTGTTTGTAGATGGGTTTCTGGAGTTGTTAACTGCTTTTGATCTTGCTGTTGGTATGAAGTTGTATTTTGAAAATGACGACTAGGATGAAATAAGTGATTGTTGGACGATCTATGTAAATCTGTTTTTTGAGAATTATTTGAGGGAGGTAGGACGGTGACAGTTGGCGGAATATGAGAGTTAATATTAGAATTTTGAATCTTTTCTGAACTAGAATCATCCAACGTTTTAGTAAATGATCGACAACAGTTCTTCTCACTAATATATTCATTTTCATTTAATTCGTGTTTGATCTCCGTTTCGACAATTGGTTTTCCAGTCTTATAAATAATTTCTTCATCTTCATGAGTTGTAGTAGATATCGTACAATCTTGCGAGTTATCTTTAACTACTTGTTCTGCACTTTTACTGTCCCACGGCCTAAATATTCTTCCACACTTATTCTCATCCTTCTTGATTCCATAAGGATAAACGGAATTATTTATATACATTTTAAAAAACTTTTTTTGCACAAGGCACTTGACACTATTGATAAATCTAAACTAAACAAACTTTAAACCTATTTTTGGTATATACCTACTCTCAAGTTCAGTGGGCAGTCCTTATGTGCAGTGGGGGTAACTTATAATCCTAACAATACCATAACCCTCTTTTGTAACGTTCTATTATTGAATGAAATGGATATTTCAGGGGTTCATTCAATAGGGTGACTTTTTAGGGTAGCAGTTACCGACTTACAGGATTTGTGTTTGATAATGTAAGTGTTATGATTTTTTACGGTTGTCTTTTTCTAAATGCGGTCGAATTTAGTTGTAATCTGGTTAGAGAATAATGACACTTCAGGTACCTAAGAGGATTAAAATGTTTAAAGTAAGTGAAGTGACAGTAAGCTGAAATGTAATTTTCAGTGGGTTAAATTTAATGGCAACTAATGAAGTAAATTAGAATTTCGAAGCTGTTTTCATTTGAGTAAATGGCAATAATTAAGACTTGAACGAATACTTTAACCACTGATCAAACTGCCGAAAATTGCTATATATTGCTATATATATATATATATATATATATATATATATATATATATATATGTATATATATATATATATATGTATATATATATATATATATATATATATATATATATATATATATGTATGTATATATATATATATATATATATATATATATATATATATATATAATATATATATATATATATATATATATATATATATATATATATATATATATATATATATATATATATATATATATATATATATATATATATATATATATATATATATATATATATATATACATATATATATATATATATATATATATATATATACATATATATATATATATATATATATATATATATATATATATATATATATATATATATATAATATATACATATATATATATATATATATATATATATATATATATATAATAATATATATATATATATATATATATATATATATATATATATATATATATATATATATATATATATATATATATATATAGATATATATATATATATACATATATATATATATATATATATATATATATATATATATATATATATATATATATATATATATATATATAGATATATATATATATATACATATATATATATATATATATATATATATATATATATATATATATATATATATATATATATATATGTATTATATATACATATATATATATATATATATATATATATATATATATATATATATATATATATATATATATATATATATGTATGTATGTAACACGTAGGCTGAAAAGTTTTTAGTCTGACACATAGATGTCGCCCTTTTCAAAAAATCCATATGATTTTTAGGAAGTACCAACCTTCAAACGCTACGTGTCAAAATTTCATGGTATTTCGACGATCACTCATTATTTACTGGTATGCTGAATTTAAACGCGGTCGTACAGATACAAATGATGCTGAACGCTGTCGTCCCGAAATGAGGTGGTTACACCGGGAAATATCAAAAAAATCCACAAAATTGTTTGGGATGACAGTAAAGTGAAATTGCGTAAGATAGCTAGAGATCCTAAAGATATCAAAAGAATGTGTTGGTCATATTTTGCATGAAAATTTGGGCATGAGAAATCTCTGTTGGAAATGGGTACCGCGTTTGCTCACAGTGGACCAAAAACAACAACATGTTGAGGATTCTAAGCGCTGTTTGGACCTGTTTAAGCGCAATGAAAAGAATTTTTTCATGCGATATGTGATAATGGATAAAACATGGATCCACCACTACACACCGGAATCAAATCGACAGTCAGCTGAGTGGACAGCAGCCGGTAAAAGTCATCCGAAGCGACCAAAGACACAACAGTCGGCTGGGAAGGTTTTGGCCTCTGTATTTTGGTATGCGCATGGAATAATTTTTATCGACTATGCTGAGAAGGGAAAAACCATCAATAACGAATCTTATTGGTGCGTTCGAAGGCAGAAATCGCAAAGAAACGGCCCCAAATGAACAAGAAAAGGTGCTCTTTCATCAAGACAACCCACCGTGTCACAAGTCAATGGTTACGATGGCAAAATTGCATTAACTGAAGTTCGAATTGCTTCCTTATCCACCGAGGACGAGTTCGAGATTAAAGTTGTTCGTTTTTGGTTTTTCATCCTTTTTCACAGCCGGGGGAGAGACGGCCGCCTGATTTAGCCCTCAGCGACTATTATCTATTTGCAGACCTCAAAAAATGCTCGCGAGAACGAGATCTGGCTCTAATGAAGAAGTTATCGCCCAAACTTAGGCCTACTTTGAAGGCAAATACAAATCCTTCTACAAGAAACTTATGGAAATGTTAGAAAAGCGTTGATGAATAAAGTCGAATTTTGCCAAAAAAATGTGTTTTAGGTAGCTAGACCAAAAACTTTTCAGTTTACGTGTTACATACTGATGTTTATATTGTTATCGTTCACTTAGGAAGTACTGTAATCAAGAAAAAGATACATTTTACATTTCCCTTAGTTCTGACTGACGATCTGTATATACATTGATGTTTAAATTGTTATCGTTCACTTAGGAAGTACTGTATCAAGAAAAAAATACGTTTCTCATTTCCCTAAGTTTATTTGTCTGACATCTATTAGTACAATAGCTCTCGAATAAAATTAAATATCGGTTTCAAGTTTTGTATATATATATATATATATATATATATATATATATATATATATATATATATATATATATATATATATATATAGGGTTCTCAGTTGTTCTCAGAATGTGAAAATTATGTTATTCTTTCATTATTTCCGATTTCAACACAAACCCTTCTTCGCCTTAAATTTGTTTATTAATCTACGAAGGTGAAGTGAAAAATTTTGTAAAAAAATTAGCTTAATACATGTGGTCCAGTGAGATTCCAATTTTTTTATTCCCTGAGAAAAAGCATTGTTTCTAACTTTGCATAAGACCAGCACAGATAACCTCCTCAGTCGAAGAAAAGTTTTTTTTTCCACCAAGCGAAAAAGTCACCGGGAGCCAAATCTGAGGAACAGTATGGGTGGGGAGCTATTTTAAAGCCTAGCTCATGCACTTTTGCTATTGCAATGGCCTATATGTGAACAGGCGCAGGGTCCTGGTGGAGAAGCACTTTCTTGCGCTCTTATCTTAGTTGTTTCTGCTTCGGCTCACTAAGCAAACTGTCCAATAACGTTGCATAATAAGAGCCAGGCACTGTTTTATCCATTTGGAAATAGGCCAATGATACACCATGAGTCCCAAGAAACTGTTGCCGTCACTTTTCCTCTGACTATAGTTTTATCTTCCGGATTTAATGGTGGATCCACTTTCTGTCTACAAGCACAAAACAACGCTAGAAGTCCTTCAGATTACGCTGCAATTTTTAAACATTATTTTGAAATGTGCTTCTTCATGCGTTTGTAGTCTGGAGTCAACAATCGCGCAAGGTCTTCCATTAAGGTACCATGAATTTTATCGACCATTTCTTCAGAAGCCGTACAGCATCTACAGTGCTCGTACGGCCACGTTTAACATCATTTATGTGGTAATCAATGATCTTGAGTGCTGGTGCATAGTCGCAGTGCACTTTTTTAAATAAAAATGTTTTAGCGCTGCGTGATGCCCGGCTTTATCCATTTCATAGAAATTTACCACTCCTATCACTCAGACTAAAGTCTGAGGAAGCTTGGATTAAACTATTCTTTAGTATGAGAAAGTTAAATACAGTGTTCTATTTTAGAATTGCGTGCTTTTAAAGAAAGTACTGAGTAAATTGCCTTTTTTTTGAAGATAGATATATTTTTATTTTCGTATATTTATTTCTCTACATATTTCAAATAAATCATTTAGTTTACATTTTTAGAAATTTTACTCCTATTCTCCCACATTGTCTTAAAAGCATTTCTACAGGAATAGGAAGTTATTTATTTTTTTTCCAGCTAGACAAGAGTAATATATTTATTCTGATATGCAATCTTTGTATACAAAAATGTCAGCTTAATGTGAGTTATACGATATTTCTTTTAGAGTGATCGATTTTTAAAGTGCTGAAATTCGAGATACAAGAAAAGTAATTGAGGAAAATAAAAAGACTTAAATAGGCGTTAAAAGTGGGACAGTTAAAGATGGACGCAGTTTCGGATATAATGTAAATCAGTGGCGCATCTAGAGGAAACAAAAAGGACTAATTCCCGTATACAAAGCTGGTAACATAATAAATTAATTACAAAGAAGGTAAAAAAAATGCAACTTCCATTTATTACAAATAAATTTTTTTTACAAAGCTTTTATAAAAGCAAAACGGTGTCTACGATGGTGGAACGGTCATAGTTTAATTTTTACTTAAAAGTTACGAATAATGACTGGATTGTATGATGGTGCCCTTTCGTGACGGCAAATTCCTAAATTGTTCTGGTAGATTAAACATTTTTTTTTACGATTGACTCACTTATACGACACATAGAGCTTGAATAATACTCCTTATTAACTCTTTGGTCCGCTGGAACGAAATGTTCTTCCACGTCACGGAAATCGGTGCAAACGGTTAATATGACCTCGATTTTTGATCGACTTTGCTTTTTAGCGACTTTAGATCGAAGATGTGTTTCAAGAAAATCCAGTTGTTTTCGAACATGACAGGGTAACATACAAGATAAGTACAAATCGTTCTCCAAACTCGATTGTATTAATCCAATTAATATTTTACTCTGTTCTAAAAAAATTTCTTATACCTTTAATTAATTTTTTTTGGAAAGCTTTTATAAAATCAAAACGGGTGTCTACGTTGGTGGAACGGTCATAGTTTAATTTTTACTTAAAAGTTACGAAAAATGACTGGATTGTATGATGGTGCCCTTTCGTGACGGCAAATTCCTAAATTGTTCTGGTAGATTAAACATTTTTTTTTACGATTAACTCACTTATACGACACATAGAGCTTGAATAATACTCCTTATTAACTCTTTGGTCCGCTGGAAGGAAATGTTCTTCCACGTCACGGAAATCGGTGCAAACGGTTAATATGTCCTCGATTTTTGATCGACTTTACTTTTTAGCGACTTCAGATCGGAGATGTGTTTCAAGAAAATCCAGTTGTTTTCGAACATGACAGGGTAAATACAAGATAAGTACAAATCGTTCTCCAAACTCGATTGTATTAATCCAATTAATATTTTACTCTGTTCTAAAAAATTTCTTATACCTTTAATTAATTTTTTTTAGAAAGCTTTTATAAAATCAAAACGGTGTCTACGATGGTGGAACGGTCATAATTTAATTTTTACTTAAAAGTTACGAATAATGACTGGATTGTATGATGGTGCCCTTTCGTGACGGCAAATTCCTAAATTGTTCTGGTAGATTAAACATTTTTTTTTACGATTGACTCACTTATACGACACATAGAGCTTGAATAACACTCCTTATTAACTCTTTGGTCCGCTGGAAGGAAATGTTCTACCACGTCACGGAAATCGGTGCAAACGGTTAATATGACCTCGATTTTTGATCGACTTTGCTTTTTAGCGACTTCAGATCGAAGATGTGTTTCAAGAAAATCCAGTTGTTTTCGAACATGACAGGGTAACATACAAGATAAGTACAAATCGTTCTCCAAACTCGATTGTATTAATCCAATTAATATTTCACTCTGTTCTAAAAAATGTCTTATACCTACTGAGAACAAGATCCTTGATTTTGTGGATGTTTTCTTTTATGGTTGGCGGGGATGGCCTTGCAAATCGCGGTTAGTTTTCAACTGCTTTTTTATCCTCTTTAAACGATTGTTTTATTTAAAAACTTTTGATCTTGCTAAACATTCATCATCGTAATATTTTTCTAATATTTTTAACGAAGCGGTACAAGAACTTGCTGCAGTATTGGCAATAATTATACTTTATTGTGACTAAATCGCACAGTACTGAGATGCATTTAAAAAGCGCTAGATTGTAAAAAAATGTTGCTCAATTAAAAATAACAAAGGACAAATTAAAGTAGAAAATTGTAATTAATTTTTATTAAAGAAATATTAGTAGAAGAGGAACGCGGATTTAAGCCCAATAGTGCCAGAACTAAGACATTATTGTATGCAAATTCTTTGTTCAATAGATGTGTTTGTTTTAAAAATTGCCAACAAAAAATTTTCAGAATTATAAAACAATTTTATATTAATTAAGCAAAATTTTTATCAGATTTAATAGCAGTTCTGTTAACTTAAAAAGACAAATACCTTAATAGATAACAATACTGCACATATTTTTGAAACTGTTTTCTTAAGGGGTTATGTCACAGTAGCAGTGCTAAAATGTTATGTAACTTTAAGAATTTGTTTCTGATTAACAAGTAAATGAAATCAAAAACGGTTTTAAATCGGTTTTAAAAATTTATTTAAGATGACAAAATATATATATTTTTTTGATCTCGTTATAATATAGGCGTTACAATCAGTTCTTCATGTCTTTTATTTTAAATTGCCTCGGGGCTTGGAGCATAAGTGCCTTGAATCCCGAATTTTGAAAAATATTGTTATTTTCAAAAATGGTATACTTTATAAAAAAGGTAATTTTTTGAGCCGTTAAAAATTGAATTTTTAAGTTATCGCAAAAATCATGCCTATTTCTTTAGCTATGTATGTTTTAAACATTTAAGTAACACTAAAAAAAAGAGAATTACGTGAGTTTTGCTGCTATAAAAATATAATTTTGAGAAGAACGCATTTAAAATTTTATTCGACTTTTTTTGTACATAGAATTGAAAATTTTAACTTAAACTAATCAGCTATTCCTGTAGCATAAAATTACCGTCCAAATTTTGAAATTCATCATCTTCGTCTTTTTTTTGCTGATCTATGAGCCAGTCGAGTCTCTTTTGCTTTGATAGTCATCGAGTCATAGTCCGCCACGTCTCCGACTAATTTCTCTCTGATTTAAGAGGGTCTAGCGGGTTCAAAAAATCGATTTTTTTGCATATATTGCAACTATTTAGTATAGAGAATATTTCTGCAAAATCATTTCGCTCAATTCTCAATAAAGTTATAGCTCTATATAGGAAGCGGCATCCGGCGCGCTTAGTGCTCGGGCCGCGCATACATGTTCGCTTCGGAGCGACTTTTGTTTATATGCGTTTCCCCTTTCATCAGTGGTCGCGGAGCCACTAGCTAGAATTATTAACTCTGCATGATTTTTTTACGCTACAGGGTTTACTCTATGGATCTGGAATAGGTGATTGATCGTAAGTAAAAGTGTCTCTGTGTAATCAGTACACAAAACTTTAAACGCATTTTTCTCGAAATCACTTTTTTCAAATTGTCCACTATGATATCTCAAAAACCAGTTGAGTAATTAAGTCGTGCTTCTGCACAAATCTTTAGCATATATAATAAATACCAGTCTTTTGTTCTTGATACCTTTTTAGCTACGCCAAGCTTTCGAAAATATTTCATTTTCTTCATCAGGGCTACAATTATAGTAGATTATCAGTATTTTTGAGATTCAAAGCAAAGAACAACTCGTATTTTATTCATAACATTAAAGTACTTACTGCTAAGTGGTGTGTTCAGGAATCACTATTTGGTGGGGGTACATTATTCCACTTATTTATTAGAAAAAAACAAGAGACAACCTCGACATGATCCTCTCTGGGAAATATAATATGCTTTTACTCCATTTCGTTAGTGTGGTACGAAAGAATTGTGTGTTTCTAAGGTGATTTTAATTTATAAAGGATTTTTTTATTAATATGTTTTCTTGTCATTTTGTTAAGGGCGGCGTTTTTCTATCTTTTGGTTAGGTTGTGGTTAATTTATATTTTAGAACAGAATGACGTTGATATTTTGGAGCTTGTAGAAATCAGTGTGATTATTGTTACAAAGATATGTCAAATATGTTATATAAGTTTTCGTTTTGATTGCCCATTTCTAATAGATTGGAGAAAATTAAGCTTAGATCTTCAATGTAAGTTTTTTTATTGACCGCGTTAGGTTCAAGGTGGATCTTTACCATCTCCCTAAAGGTTCTTCTGCCAGAAGATTTTGGTTTCAGCAAAATCAAATTCATGCGAAAATTGGCTACTATGTTGACAAGCGCACAAGAGTTTTTTTTAAATTTACAATCACTTTTATGGGAAGTGATTCTGTGTTTTAGGACCCTTGATGTTTGTCCTATGTAGATTTTTTCACATTGAGAGCAAGAGTTGCTGTAAATTACTTCTGACACTTTCGTGATTTCATCTTTGTCATTTAGATAAGTGAAAATATTATTGATGGTTTTTTTTGTGTTTAAATGCAATTTTTAACTTAGGTAGTTTGTTGAAGAGTTTGGTTGTTTTGGTGGAAATTTCTTTTATATAAGGAAAAGAAAAGTAACATTTTATTCTGTTTTCAGAGAGGAAAGCATTAATATCCGGTGTGAGATTGTTATTTCGTGGTGAAGGAGGTGTAGTTGAATTAAATAATAATTTGTTTAATAATTTGATTGGATAGGAGTTGGTGAGCAGAATATCTCGAAGTCTATTTAAATTTTTTAGTCTGAAGGACTTAACAAAATGACTAGAAAACATATTAATAAAAAAATCCTTTATAAATTAGAAACACACAATTCTTTCGTACCGTACTAACAAAATGGAGTAAAAGCATATCATATTTCCCAGAGAGGATCATATCGAGGTTTTATCTTGTTTCTTCTAATAAATAAGTGTAATAATGTACCCCCACAAAATAGTGATTCCTGGACACACCACTTAGTAGTAAGTACTTTAATGTTATGAATAAAATATGAGTTGTTCTTTGCTTTGAATCTCAAAAATACTGATAATCTACTATAATTGTAGCCCTGATGAAGAAAATGAAATATTTTCGAAAGCTTGGCGTAGCTAAAAAGGTGTAAAAACTTTTTAGTTCTTTCCCAAAGACAGCTTACCCCAAGAACAAAAAACTGCTATTTAATTAGTCGGTCAAGACTATACTGTATGTATATATATATATATATATATATATATATATATATATATATATATATTATACATATATATATATATATATATATATATATATATATATATATATATATATATATATATATATATATATATGTATATATATATATATATATATATATATATATATATATATATATATATATATATATATATATATATATATATATACCACGATGAAGTCAAAATTTTTTGTTTTCTATTTTTACAGCCCTTTAAAGGTGACAAAACTGGTCAAAAATCGATATTCAATTTTCTACATGGAGCCATTTTTTATATTTTTTCATTCTGGTACCGGTTATAACGACATTCCTATTCATTAAGAATCTCTTTGGTTTTTGTGTTGCGGATGACTAGAACTGCTGCAATCATGGGCGCCATCGAGTACAGTTTTTTTTCTTCGCATTCTTCTCATATATTTTTAACATTGATTATTTGTAATCGTTTAGTAGTATACAAATTTGCAAACATACATAAACATATTGTAAAAACCATTTTGCAATAACCCTTACACTCTTCTTCCAAAAAAATCGCAAAAAGAACATAAAATCTCGACCGTTAGACTTTGTAATTCGACCTGCAGTTTTACGGCAAAATATTTATAAAGAGTACAGGAATAGATTAAGCCAAAAAAGAAACATCGTTTTTTTTTACTATATTATGGTATATTCGTAAATACTCATGGCTTGAAAATAATTAAAATAAAAACTACTTGTAATGATGCCAACTTTAAAGTTACTCTTAACGCTTGTAACATTCATTTTTTCCTAGATTTTAAGACCATATAATGTTACTGATTTTTCTCTTAATAATGTACTTCTTTTCATTTTTGTATCGAGCGGTATATTAATCAGAAATTCTTAGCCGCTCGTTATATAGTGTGCTGTGCGGGTTTGCGACCGAATCTATCGATACGCCGGGATTGGTCAAATGTTTGTATCCGGAGTTTTGGTTCCGGCGTCGCCATATTACAGACAGAGTGCCCACGGCTTATTTAAGGGTCCGGGGGACGCGAATCTAGGCTGAGTAGCATCGAGCCGCCGCCAGGCTTAGAACACCGAGCCGCCGCCAGGCAGTAACATCAAGCCGCCGAGAGGCTTAGTAACATCAAGCCGCAGCCAGGCTAATTTCCACCGAGCCGCAGTAGAGGCTTACGACAATATCTACGAGAGCCAAGTTAAGCACGAGTTTTTTTATCATAAAGCCGTAGTGGGCGTTGTGTGTTTTCTAAATGGAGTAGCTAAAGTAGGCTCTTCTCAAAAGTGTGAAATCGGTTTTGTGTTGCATTGAAGGCCTAGAAACCCATAGGAAGACCGTAAGTTACCAGAACATACATCAATAAATATATTCCCCGCAAATATAGTGTTTTAACAGCAATTTGAACTGAAAGATCGCGAAGTGAAAATCACGACTCTTCGAATTCGGGTGTAGTCAAGATTTAGAAGTAAAATCTCTGATTTAGGGACTCTAACTTATAAAAACTACTTTTAGGCTAGAATTTTTTTTGTATTCCTTAAAACTGCAAAGGTTGGAACTTTTATTTTAAATTATGAATAAATTTTCTTTTTTTGTTGATTAAAGCTAGTGTCTCACTGAATACCTATTTTTCTTTTCAGGATAAGAAAAGTTGTACTAGTATAATTCTTTTTAGTAATAACCGGAAAACACTTCAGTATTTTTTTATTTTTTTAACTGAAGTTAGATCCTTTCTATTTTAAAATGAATGGTGCCTAAAAATTTGTACGACTGAAGCTTTTTTAAAAAATAGAAAATAATTCCAAAAAGACGTATAACAATTATCTCTTACCCATTATTTCTCTACCAAGGAAAACTGAGCTAGTGTTTGTTTAATTTCTTTAGTTCTTTTAAAATCATTATTCACTCAATTCATTCTCAGAAATTAAAAAGAGGTTGCAAGAAAATTGTGCCCAAGCGTGGGAAAAACAATTTTCACAGGGTACAAAATAACGCCGCAAAAAGCGACCAATTAATATACACGGTACAAAATAACGCCTCAAAAAGAGGGAAAGTAATAAGGTTACAAAATAGCGCTGTCAACGCGGGGCTTTTGGAATTTTATTTTTTAAAGGGTTCAGTGTACTAGCTTTCGAACAAAGTAAAAGCTCTAACTTTTCAGATATTTTTATTTCATAATATTTAATTAAACGAAACTACACTATAGCAATAAGACAAAAGCAGGAAATTTGTAGAATTATTTATTTCAATTTATCTGATGGTGGTTTAGATATTTGAATTTTGTTTAATCGACTCTAAGATAAGAGATTCCTACTTTTTTCTTAAAAGCTACTTTTATAGTTCAGATTAGCAGATGTGCTGGTTTACTTTAATTTTTGCAGTGTTAGATTTATTTTGCGGTTAACCGAAGAAAAAACTGTACTTTTTTCTCACCGATGTTTTGCATGAATATTAAAAATACTTTGCTGATATGAAACGATATTTGGAGATTTTTTTTGTTGAAAATTCTTAACATATTTGGTAAAAGAATTTTAATACAAGGCAATACTTAGAAATTTTTTTTGAAATTGTTGAAGTTTTTTAAATGTTTGGTAAAGAAGTTTACATATTTTAAGTGCCTTTACATATTTTTTATTTTGACTATTGGGAGCACAGGAGAAATATTTTCACGACTCTTTAAACAATTTTTTTAAATTTTATACATTTATCATGGAAGCTTTCAATTTTAAAGTCAATCACCTACTGGAATATGAGTTAGACTATGAAATGAAAATCCGTCGTATTTTCTCAGAACGTCCGGTCGCGGATAAAAGAAAGATTCCAACGAGGATCTTAAGTAAAGAAATAATCCAATAGATCAGATTGGACTAAATAGTTACAAAAGTTTCTGTTTTTTTTTTAAGTCTAATAAAAATCCTCCTTCTCAAGTTAAAACTCCTGCTTCTCCAAATGGTCACATATCTCCTTTATTCGTGCATAAATATTTAGAAAATAGACCGCATATAAAGATAAATCCATTAAGTGTCCATTTCTCGGCTTTATTTGACTCTCGTGCAAATACCTCAGTAGGTCAGAATGGTATTAAAATTTTAAGTCGTTTAAGAATAAAAATATGCCATATCGAAAATAGAAGTGTTACCACTGCAGATGGCAGCCGTCTAAAAGTTTTAGGTACGGTTGAGTTGCCGCTAGTCTGCAATAGTCATTGTTTAGTAATCTCTGCTCTAGTAGTACCTTCTCTATCACATACTTTGGGTTTGGGATGTGATTTTGCACAAAAATTCGGAATTTTAGTAAATTTTAATTTCACCGACGTGCGTAGTAGGATACATAAGGCTTATGAACGGAACAGTAAGTCTTACAACCTTAGAAAAAGGGATTTTGCCTTTAATATAGGTGATCACGTTTGGCGAAAAAATAAAATTCTTTCCAGTGCAGCCGATAAATTCACATCTAAGTTGGTACCTAAGTATGTGCATTGCGTGATAAGAGAAAAGATTTCAGATTTAGTTTATGGTTTGGTTAATTTAGATGGGACTAAAATAGGACGATGGCATATTAAGGACTTAAAACCATTCAATGGACCTAACCCTAGTGAAAGTTTGTCAGAAGAAGAATAGTTTATATTTACATTATCTTAATTGCTTTGCTTTAATTTTTTTGATGTTGCTCTGTAGAGGTGACAACCTCGTTTTTTTTGACTGTTATAAAAGTTGAGCAGAGAATAGCTTACTTTTATTGTTTAATGCTAAGGTTTTGGGTATTGGCCATATCCCAAACTTAGGTTGATTGTGGTTGATGTTTAGCATCGACTCAGTTTTAGCGAGCTTGCGAAGGAGTCACACTCAGGATTTATCATAAGACTGGTATGTCGGTGGTCGCGGGATTTGATTTGCTAATGACCCCATATAATATCCAGTTCTTGACACTTGGAAGCGAAATTTTGATTAGAGGCAATCCAAGGTGATCTTGAGTTAGGACAAGCGCAAGATGTAGCTCGTGTAGTGTGATGTAGAGTCAAAATTTTTATGAGCAATTTCAAAGTTTGTTACCCGAGTGGGTGTATTTCTATTACCTTAGTGGTATATTTTCAGTGCAATTAAGAGTAAATTGATTTTGGTTTATCCAGTAAGTCTAAGACTTGGATTATTTTGATTTAGATCTTCCTCTGAATTGACAAACTGAGGGTATCTTCTATTCTTCTCAGGGCCGTTTAAACGTTACCTTTGAGTCACAAACTTTTTAAAAATTTTTTTGCATAGACTCATAGGCGTCTGATGAGTTTTTTCGGTCTACTATCAGATTGATAGGAAATTGAAGTCCTGCAGGAGAACTAAAGGCTGATCATTTACAAGAGATGAGAGCAGAGTAAGACAGTAGTTTCACAAAGAAATGATCAAACTCTGATACCGAGATGAGAACCTTGTTAAGAGAGGCTAAGCGCAGTGAAGGAAGATTCCTAACCGAATTTTTAGATTTTCACCAGATAATCTAGAAGTTTGGGCTGACAGAAAACGGTTATGCCTGATACCTGTAGCAGTTTCTTCTAGAGGCTATTGTCTAGGGAGACGATTAACACCATGATCGTAGTTTGGAAATTTCCGTTAGAAGCTTGGTTAAGTCAACCTTGTAAACCTTTTAGGTTGTATCCCATAAGTTATTTTTTACAGGCTGTGATGCACAGGGTGCTAACAGATGCCGTTACGACGTTTGGCAAGGAGTTAATCTTCCTGAGGAACAGACTGATTGGAAGGGTAGTCTATGGGGGGTGAACGTTTGACCTTTGGGACCTTTAGAGGTTTTGTTACTCAATGGTTATTACTATTTGAGCCAAAGGAGAGCCTAGCTACTGTAGTCGACCTCAGCTCCAATTAGCCTATTAGTGGTGACAGGCTGTTGGCAGTAGTGTGTTTCGGAACACCCTATTGATTAATTTTTTTGACTTATGGTGGTGTGGTAGACACCGTTTTAGTTTAGTGGATGCTATAATCTACTCCCTTTTGTTGGTGGACTCCAGGGTCACCATTTCCGTATTTTATTGTCTCCACCTTTCAGTATATCGTGGTGAGGTGTTTGTCTCCTGTTATGTGGGATGAATTAGATGTTTTTCGTTGTTGTTCTAGGGCGAGACCAGTACCCGAGGGTTCTTCATGCAACTTAAAGAAGCGCAATGCTGGTTAAGTTTTATATCTCTGTGTAGCCACCCTGAAGAATGACGGAGGGCGTTTTTTCTGGCTCATGTTTCTAGGCAGATTTGTCACTTTGGTGCGATGTGCCGAAGATTTGATTAGCTTTTGCTAAGAGCTTTCACTAAGCTCAGTATGGAGTTATCATAACCAAGAGTTTGGGATTTGAACTCCTGTATGTATTTCTGTATATATTTCTGTATATATTTCTGTATATATTTCAGTGTATGTTGGTTGCCTGAGGGCATGTGCTCAAAATGTGTGATTTTGAGTCGTTTTGTTTATGGACTCCTATATATAGGATTATGACTTTTGGGAGGTCCTATTTAGAGACTAGCTGTCTCACATAGTTATGCTAAGAATGTTTCCTTGAATGTTAGTTGCGCGTGGACTAATCATTCTGTTCTTTGTGAACATTGCTTTTTGAAGCAGGATCATTCAGTTTGGTGAATTTTAGCTTTTATAGCTATTCACTGTGTTTAGAGTGAATTTTAGCTTTGGTAGCTATTCACTGTGCCTATAGTGATATTGTTAGCTTTTTATAGCTGCTCACTATGTTAATGGCGAGATTGTTCTTTTAGAACGCAGACTTTGTGTAGTCGAGGACTATTTACAGAGTGTTTTCTTGGCGAGGAGCCGAGGCTTTTTTCTGGCGATGTACCAGAATGTTTTCTTGGCGAGGAGCCGAGGTTTTTTTCTGGCGATGTACCAGAATGTTTTCTTGGCGAGGAGCCGAGGTTTTTTCTGGCGATATACCAGAGTGTTTAGTTGGCGATGAGCTGACGTGTTTTCTGGCGATGTACCAGAATGTTTTCTTGGCGAGGAGCCGAGGCTTTTTTCTGGCGATGTACCAGAATGTTTTTCTTGGCGAGGAGCCGAGGTTTTTTCTGGCGATATACCAGAATGTTTTCTTGGCGAGGAGCCGAGGTTTTTTCTGGCGATATACCAGAGTGTTTAGTTGGCGATGAGCTGACGTGTTTTCTGGCGATCAACCAGAGCGTTTTCCCTGGCGATTTTAGCATGTCTAGATGTCTTAGGACGTCGACATTGCGCGATAGAGTGCGATTATTTTCGGAGTGCGACTAGTAGTGATACTAGATTTGGAATGTTCTCTTAGCGGTGAGCTAGAGCAACGATGGCGATTTTTCACGAGCGTTTGTCTGGATTTTCATCCAGATGTTTTCTTAGCCTTGTGCTAAATGGTCTTACGAGACTTTTTCTTTTTAGTGTCAGTGTTTGCACTAGAATCATTTTTTTGTTTTTCTTTATTTAAGAATTTTTATAAATTTCTTTTGCTGAAATAGAAAATTTTCAGACAATCCTTAAAATATTTTAAGGGGGGTGTTCATTCTTTGTTTCAGTTCATTTTTTTTTGATTTAGACAAGAGTCTAGACAAAGTTATTTTTTTTTTTTGTTTTGGTAACAATAACAGAGCTGATTCTTTTATATAAGAAGACCGCGACTGTTACTTTGAACAGGTATTTCCTATGTTCATGCAAGGATTTTTATTTACTTTTTGCTGTACTTAACCTTAGTGCTTAATTAAGTTAAGTCTAGTTATAAGATTCTTGTGTACATGCAAAGATTTTCATTTGGTTTTCATTGTACTTAATATTAGTGCTTAATTGAATTAAGTCTAGTAGTAAGGTCCGAAGTTTGTAATTTTGTTTTAAGTTCTGACCTTAGTATTAAGTGATAGTGTACCACTTTGTACCTTTTCATAAGTAGCCTTAGTTTAATAGACTAGTGTACTCTATTTCTTTTTGGAAGGGGGTAATGTAACATTCATTTTTTTCCTAGATTTTAAGACCATATAATGTTACTGATTTTTCTCTTAATAATGTACTTCTTTTCATTTTTGTATCGAGCGGTATATTAATCAGAAATTCTTAGCCGCTCGTTATATAGTGTGCTGTGCGGGTTTGCGACCGAATCTATCGATACGCCGGGATTGGTCAAATGTTTGTATTCGGAGTTTTGGTTCCGGCGTCGCCATATTACAGACAGAGTGCCCACGGCTTATTTAAGGGTCCGGGGGACGCGAATCTAGGCTGAGTAGCATCGAGCCGCCGCCAGGCTTAGAACACCGAGCCGCCGCCAGGCAGTAACATCAAGCCGCCGAGAGGCTTAGTAACATCAAGCCGCAGCCAGGCTAATTTCCACCGAGCCGCAGTAGAGGCTTACGACAATATCTACGAGAGCCAAGTTAAGCACGAGTTTTTTTTATCATAAAGCCGTAGTGGGCGTTTGTGTGTTTTCTAAATGGAGTAGCTAAAGTAGGCTCTTCTCAAAAGTGTGAAATCGGTTTTGTGTTGCATTGAAGGCCTAGAAACCCATAGGAAGACCGTAAGTTACCAGAACATACATCAATAAATATATTCCCCGCAAATATAGTGTTTTAACAGCAATTTGAACTGAAAGATCGCGAAGTGAAAATCACGACTCTTCGAATTCGGGTGTAGTCAAGATTTAGAAGTAAAATCTCTGATTTAGGGACTCTAACTTATAAAAACTACTTTTAGGCTAGAATTTTTTTTGTATTCCTTAAAACTGCAAAGGTTGGAACTTTTATTTTAAATTATGAATAAATTTTCTTTTTTTGTTGATTAAAGCTAGTGTCTCACTGAATACCTATTTTTCTTTTCAGGATAAGAAAAGTTGTACTAGTATAATTCTTTTTAGTAATAACCGGAAAACACTTCAGTATTTTTTTATTTTTTTAACTGAAGTTAGATCCTTTCTATTTTAAAATGAATGGTGCCCAAAAATTTGTACGACTGAAGCTTTTTTAAAAAATAGAAAATAATTCCAAAAAGACGTATGACAATTATCTCTTACCCATATTTCTCTACCAAGGAAAACTGAGCTAGTGTTTGTTTAATTTCTTTAGTTCTTTTAAAATCATTATTCACTCAATTCATTCTCAGAAATTAAAAAGAGGTTGCAAGAAAATTGTGCCCAAGCGTGGGAAAAACAATTTTCACAGGGTACAAAATAACGCCGCAAAAAGCGACCAATTAATATACACGGTACAAAATAACGCCTCAAAAAATCGGGCAAGTAAAAAAAACACATTATACGCTAATCTTACAATATCATCAATACAGTCGCGAATAAATTTTGGGGGATTTTTTTATCGATATTTAAATTTTGATCAACACATATAACACATCTACGTGGAATTAATTGGAAGAGAATGTAATTTCACAAGTCGCATATCATAACTTTTGGTTAGTTTATGTGATTTTTTTCACATTCAGTTTTGTCTGATAAACAGAAATGTAGCAAAGAAGGACAAACCTATAAATATTTCTTCTGGAATTCGATTGAAAAGAGTCTTATATTGCCCAGCAATTTAACTGTGTTGACTCAAACTCACAAATACTTAAATCAAGTTTTTTTGTGAAATTGTGAATACGCTGTCTATGTATACTTTAGGTCCGCACCACTATTTTCTATATAGTAGATTAAAAACTTTAAAAAATTGCCATATAAGTAATCTGTTATCCAGGGCAATACTATGTTTATCTTTCCTTTTCGTAAAAACTTTAAATAATATTTGAGAGGTGTTCCAACCTTCTCCGAACTATAAACTCAGATTCCCGACACGCCACTGGTAACATGATTTTGCTATTATCTCTTGCAACCTCTCGTTTATTAAGAACAAAAGTTGGATACTAGGATAGTAGGTCATCAGTCAGAACGGAAGGAAAAGGGAAATTTTAAAAAAGAAAACAATAACTGTGAACTTCTGAACGGATTTGTAAGGCTAAAACAATTCCTTAACATTGAGCTTCCATTAACTATAGTTTCAGCGGCAGTTTATTGTCTGACTCTTATGTTATAGAACTTTTCCTTGTGTTTTTATATAGGCTGACATCATGGAGAGATGTAAACTTATTTGACAAAAGCACAAAAGTAAATAAATATATCAAAAATCTATACATTTAACGTTCAACATAAGGACCTATTTACCGTTGCGGTACCCGATATAGAAACGTCTGGACACTCTATTCCTCTAGCATCGTCACTTAACTTGCTAAGCATTAACTTGGGAGGAAATATATCTTGGTATGAATATGTTGCATGCATAGGAAGAAGTTCTCGAAATCGGAATATTATTTTGTACCAGAAAGGTTAAAAACCTGTTGATCTTGTACAGGAACCTTTTTTTAAGTGTCTAACCCAATTCCCTATTTCCCTATTCTACATACCAAGAAAATTCTTTCAGTACTAAACTTATTTTTTTATGAGGAAGCCAAATCTTCTTCTTCTTCTTCTCATTTTAGGCCAAAGGCCTGTTTATTCCAACTTAGTTATCTTGCGATGTTGACGTCCGGCAATCTTGCAATCGCTTCGTCGGTCTTCCCTTCGGTCGTCGTGTTCTTGGTTTCGATTCTTTCGATCGCTCTACTGGCATCCTTGTAACGTGTTGATTCCATTCCCTTCTCCTGTTTCTTGTCCATCATACGATGTCTGGAATATTGTATTATGTTCTTATTTCTTGGTTCCTTATTCTGTCACTTAGTCGGTGTCCTGCTATATTTCGGAGTATTTTCATTTCTGCTGTTCCTAACATGGATTTCGTTTTAGCAGTATCGGCTCTTGTTTCGGCGGCATGGGTCATCACCGGTCGGATGCATGTTTTGTATATTCGGATTTTTGCATCTTGTTTCATATATTTATTATTCCATATTACGTCTTTCAGGCAGCCTGCAATTCTTTCGGCTTTACTGATTTGTTTCCTGACTTCTTCTATTCTATTTTGTTTAGGTGTTATTTCCGTTTCTAGATATGGGAATGACATCACTTGTTCAACGGTCTTGTCATTGACCGCTAATATGCATCGAATCGGTTGTTTTGCTGCCACTAGTGCTTTTGTTTTTTCTATCGATATTTCCATGTTGTATTTTAGTCCTGTTAGGTTGAACGAGTGTAGTAGTCTTCATCCTCTGCCATTATGACGGCGTCGTCCGCATAACATAGTAATTTCAATTCCCATCGGTCCATTCTATATCCTCGATCTGTTTTACTGGTCTCTTCAATTATGCGGTTCATCACTAGATTGAATAGCAGGGGATTTAAAGAGTCCCCTTCTCTTATGCCAGTCTGTATGTTTATTTCTCGTGTCAGGCAATTTCTTACAAGTATGTGTGTTTTTGTGTTCGTATTTAGTTGTTTAATTATTCTTATTATTTCATATGATACATTATGCTGTTCGAAAATGTCTATTACATCCGTTAGCCTGACTCGATTGATACTCGATTGATTTTTCCACTACTTGTCGTATTGCGAATATTGTATCCACCGTCGATCTGTTTTTGCGGAATCCGTGTTGCTCATCTCTCATTTCAATATATTTATTAATGTGGGATTGTATGATTCCGGTGAACAATTTCATAACTGAGCTGAGAAGTGTTATTCCTCTGTAGTTTTCTGGGAGTCTCTTATTACCCTTCTTGAAAATAGGTATTGTGATACTCTTCTTCCATTCTAGTGGGATCTTCCCTGTTTCTGCAATTCGTTGAAATAATTTTGTTAACTCACAGTGTAGCTCCCTTCTCCCGTATTTTAGAAGTTCGTTTGTTATTCCGTCCAGTCCTGGATATTTCCTATTTTTTAACTTTTTATGTTGTTAGCTACTTGTTCTTCTTCTAGTCTGATCGATATTTCTGTTACTTCTTTCTCTTTCACTTCTTCTTCATTCACTGGTTCATCGTCCTCATACAGGTTATTGAAATACTCTATCCAATCCTCTGTTAAGATGGTTTGTGTTTGTGTGAATTCGTTTGTGTCTTTTTTTCTTCGGTTCACCATTCCCCATATTTTCTTCTGGGACCCATACAGATCGTGTTCCATTTCGCTGATAAAGTTCTCCCAGTATTCTTTTTTCAATCGGCGTATTTCAGAGTTTACTTGATTTCTAATTCGTACGTAACTGGTGTGTTCGTCCTCTGTCTTGTTGCGCATGTATTTTAAGAAGGCTTGGCATTTTTCTTTTTCTAACTCCTTTATTTCCGTTGAGAGAACAATGGTTTTCTATTTACTTCGGCATTCTTCTTTACTTTTCTTCGTCTCACTACTTCATTTGCCACCTCATTTATGTTGTTAGTTATTTTTAACCAGCAGTCTTCCACGTCATCCTCTGGGGTGATGGGGTGAATAAATAATTCAATATTTATTTTTTCGACGTATACTGGTTCCGGTTTCTTTCTTTGCTGGATATCTAGCCGTATTTTCCCCAGAACCAAGTTGTGATCTGATTCAATGTTCGCTAAAGTTAATGATCTGACATCCAGAATTTGTGATGAGTGGAACTGTCTATTTGATATTCTATAGTCTATAGAATACTTTATTCTTAAGTGCATTGTTTAGACTTACTTAGCAATCGAAATAGTAGATTATTCTTATGTGATTATGTTGCCGTGCGATTGCCAAGTCATTATATTTATTATAGAAATAAAGATGTCTAATATTGATACGGTCAATATAAATGTTGGTAGGTAACTAAATAGATAACAATTTATGACAAAGTTGTTGAATAGGTGCTTCCATAGATACTAACTAAAATAACTGACTTGGTTTTACATGAGATCTCACAACATTTTGTGGTGGAAGGACTGCCTTGCGAGACTTGGCATTGTTTGACATTTTATGTTTTTGATGGGATTTGTATTTTCAGGATCAACCTTTACTCCTTGTACTATACCGATAGAACCGTTGACTAAGCCAAGACTCACGTCAATATTTCGTCTTAACATGACTTTTGCTCCTATTTTAATAACTATATTCTCTTCTAGCCCTGCTGTCATGGAAGCATCATCTTCATGCTTTTTTATAATTAAAATATACTTAAAGTATTTCACTTAACAATTTTTTAATTACACGAAGTAGGTAAGTATTATTAAACGAATATATTTGATAAATGAAAAATATTATTAAATATTTTTAGTGATTAATTAACCTTATATGACGTATTATTTACCGGGTCTTACGGTTGACCTTGCATTATGCTATGTATGGCTTAGCGCTGTGCGCTCTCCGCGCTCTACCTCAAAAACAGTTAAGCGTTTAAAAAAATGTTTAGAACAAAATTTGTAGAGAATTTTATGCTCTACAATTTTCATAATAAATGCAAATATCATTGAAACCATAGAAAGCGAGATATTTGCGAAAAACCGATTTTTGTGACCTTTGACCTTGAATATCTTAAGACGCGGATATGAGATTTTATGAGACTTTTGAATCAACTTTTAAAATGCCAAAATAAAGGTTTATACAAGTTTACAGCTTATTATCTCTCATTCCGAGGTTGACCCTCTTTTTTGGCTTAAGTGACTGTACGTAGAAAACGGGACTGAAATTTCGGGATGTTTCAGTTTTTCCTTCCTTTATAGGCCAAATACTAACTAAATTCAAAATTTGAAGTTTGTGTGTCTGCTAGAAGTACCTTAGAATTTTGATGATCGGTGAGTGTGTCAGTGACAAAATTAAAAAACTTCGACTGGCGATAGTTCGTAAACTGTAAGGTATAAGTAGTAGGTAATTTAGGAATATAGCTAGTATAGTATATCCTCTTGGTCACTGAAAATTCAGGCTTCTAGCTTTATCCACGACGAAGTTACAGGGGGGTCGAACGTGCCGTGAGTGGCTTCGAGAAAAGGATTTTTTTTTATGGGTCTAGCACACGTGGTGCAGAGAAGTCCCTAAAGCGCTCCAGGAGCGGCATGTGTGCGGAAAAAGCGATTCACGTTGTTCTTGAATCGCTGTAAATTGTACTAGCTGGGAAACACAGCGCTGGGCAAACTATTCCAAAGGGATGATGTTCTCCATATAAAAGAGTGCTTGAAAAGCGTTGTACGCTGTGCTTTCTGCTCGACTTGGCGGGGGCACTGCCGTGCCCCCAGATTATTCTTTAGTTCGTAGGTAAATCTGTATGTCATTATTTATTTCCAATAGGATAAATGTACATCTTTATTTTTTGCAAATAACCTTCCAGTTGGCTGAAAACAACTATCACAGCGGAAATAATAATCATTGCTGTTGAATATATATGAATATAGATGTTTTTTCATTTCCTCAGTACTATTAAGAAATAAAAATAGAAACGTCCTATCAACTTTAATTTTTTGTTACAAGATATCACTTCCGGTGTTTTATCTGTTATAGGATCATCTTTAGGATCTCTAAGAAAAAACAAGGTATACCTTACACAATTGTGGTTAAAATAATGATCTCGTCTAATTTTAAAATCTGGAAAATACTTAAAGGAATAAAGATGACAAGGGATTTTATGTCCAATAAACATTACACACATAAAAGAATGATAAATGAGTTTTTACACATTAAAACCATCATTAAAACTTAAAGAGGCTACATGACGTGGCAAAATTAGATATAAAATAAATGAATATGCTGCTAGTATAAAAGCCACTAAAATAATATAAAGTAATAAAAACGTAGTTATATTTTGTAATATTAAGGTACAAGTCGACCACATTCATTTAAAAAATTTCATAGTTTAGGACTCGTGTACTGTCGATCAGTGTGGCTCGAATGTTCGTTACGATTTCGAGTTGACGGAGATTGTGAAAATGTCATTTCACTGATTTTCAAAACATGCATCATTTTACTTATATTTTAAAGGTGGAAAAGTTTCAAATTTCGTTCCGTTTCAAAATTGTCATGGTCAATTGTGTGAGATTTTTAATTTTCTTTGATTCTAATTTGAAGAAATCCTTATCCGATATATTCAGAACGATATGAATTACATGACAATAAATAAACCCACCTCTTATCTAAGATATTTCATTTGTCATTCCGATAAGAAACGAGCTGGGCTGTTGTATCCATCAACTTATAACAAAGTTTATTGTTGTTTAGTTTTCGAAGAGCCTACCCATAATAGAATAAGAGATAATCTAATAAAATTATAATTGACAAAGATGTATCGTGCGTATTTGTTGTTTTGATTGAATTTGAATTATATCGTTCAGATATATCGCTGGTTAACTTCAGTATTTGCATAAAAACATTTATTAATTCTTAGATTTTTGGGTTTAGATATATAATGAGCACCTGGAAAAGGGAGATCTTACTCTTGCTATGCTACTAGATTTAACAAAAGCTTACGATTGCCTAGATAGTTAATTACTTATTTTAAAAGCTGAAAAATATGGAATAAGGGCTAATGCATTAAAATGGCTTAAATCGTATGTAAATAATAGAATGCAATCGGTGACCGTAACTAAAAATAGTAAAACCGCATATTCCAAAATCTTAGCTAATGATGTGGGAATCGCACAAGGGAGCATATTGGGTCCAATCCTGTTCATAATTTTTATAAATGATCTTTACCTATTACTGGAGTTTCCAAATCAGCATATTGTAAAGTATGTAGATGATACAAATTTAATTAATAGCTGTAAGACTATAGAAGATCTCATAACCAAAGCAAAATAATTTTTTGATAGGGTGACTGATTGGTTTTGCACAAATAAATTGATTGTGAATAAAGAAAAAAAAATTTCCTTTTGTTTAAAACAAAGCAGTCAAATATTGCTGTGCCAGGACACATTGATTTTGATAATGAAAAATTTGAACTAACCCAACATGCTAAATTTTTGGGAATTTACATAAATGAACATTTGGACTGGTCGTATCAAATAACTCAATTATGTAAGAAATTAAACTCAGTGTGTTATGGTATAACGGTTTTTAGAAAATATTTGAACGAAACTTCTCTCAGAATACTATATTATGGCAATTTTGAATCGGTTCTTAAGTATGGTATTATATTCTGGGGAAGGGATAGCATGGTAGAAAATGTCTTCCTTATTCAAAAACGAATTTTGTGAATCGTAAAAAAAATGAATTATCGACAAAGCTGTAGATCGGTGTTTAAAGATACGGGCATGATGACCGTGTATGCGATATATATTAACGAAAACTTAATGTTTTTCTTTCAAAATAAATATCTATTTGAATTTAAATCAGAACATGGCTATAACACTGGAACAATGGATTTTAAATATTTAGTGCATAGCCTTACAATTGCTGAAAAATCGCCCCTTTACATGTGTTTAAATTTATGGAATGCCCTACCAAATCAAATCAAAAGTATTAACTCTATCAAAAGATTCAAAGCAGAGATTAAGAATTTATTAATAACCGTAGAACCATATAGGCTTAGGGATTTTTGTCCGGATTTGTAATTATTTGTTATATTTTCTTTATTTTGACTGCATTTCGTTTCATATACCATGATATTAATTTGAAATAAAGCATTTCTTTATTTATTTATTTATTTAAGAAATAACCGGCCAAGTGCTAGTCGGACTTGCGCAATTAGTGTTCCGTATGTTGATTGCTTTTAAAAAAAAATTTTTTGTTACGGACATAAAATAATGACTTCGCATAACACATCCCAAATGAGTTTTCAACAAAATTTGTTTCCGATCTTTGTTGAAAACTGATGACCTTGAATTTTTTTTATATACCAGATAAATTATTAAAGGTAATGCACTCGTGATAATTTCCATTCAATCTATACCCTGTGGAGAATATTCCAAAATTTTTTCAAAATTTCTTGACCAGTACTTTTAGATATAAGGAGGGGACAGCGATTTTTGGCTGTCACAGAGAAAAGTGTGCTCAATATATATATTTTTGAACTCGTGTTTTCACAAGCTTTCATTTGACACTCCACTCGTAAGCATTTTTTTTTCAGTTCCGATTTCACCCCTCCTCCAAACTAATCTTTAAGTCAAAATTTAACTTTCAAAACTACACGGCTCTGATGGGGTCACCAATTCCTATATTAGTGCCAAATTTTAACTTTCTATGTCAAATAGTTTCGGAGAAAATCGAGTGTGACAGACGGAGACAGATAGACAGACAGGCGGACATACGGAACACTAATAAAGATGGTAGTGTTCAACTTGTTTTCTATATTAGACTTTCAGACATCATTCTGATGAATACGATAAAATACAAAATAAACATATTATTCTTCATTCACTCTGAACGCTCGAACATCGGCTACTCATACAAATATCCGCAGACAGCAGGAAGTCCTTCAACTTAACAAAGACCTGCAAGAAATTCTACCTTAGGGTGACAGTAACCAAGTAGAATTTAATTCTGCAAAAACCCAGGCGGCAGTTTTTTATAAAAAAGTTAACGTTGGTAAATCTGACACAGTCATGTCGGGACACTCCATTCTTCTAGCTTTGTTACTCAATTTGTTGGGCATTAATTTGAGAGCAAATATGTTTTACCACGAACATGTTGTATGCATAGCAACGAGAACTCCTCAAAACCTGGGATTATTTTGAACTTGAAAGCTTTACACTTCACACAGCTCAAATTCGATCAACGATAGAAAACTGCTCCCATATTTGGGGCTCTACTCTTAAACATACATTACATTTGTTGGATTCTATTCAGATTGGAGACCCAGAACGCTTGATTCCTTGGAACATCGAAGAAGGGTTGTCGACTTGAGTCTAACCTACAAGTATATTCGTGGAAAGTGTTCGATGGATGTAGTGGTGCATGCTAGGATTATATGTCGCGGTAATGCTTCACGTCATATGAGGTTTAGCTTGTTACTAATCACAACCCTTTTCCAGCTGTCTTTTATATGGAGAACCTCATCTATTTAGAATGATTTGGTAATGGCTGCGTTTTCCACCGAGTACAATTTACAGCGATTCGAGACAAATCACTTTTTTCAGTCACGCGTCGCTTCTATAGTGCTTTAGGGATTTCTCTACAGCACGTGTGCTAGGATAGGCTGGTCTAAGAGTACGCATCCGATAAGAGTACGCAATCCCAACAGTCATGAAGTTGTTTGCGATACGCGTTTAACTTCAGTGTTATTTTGAAGTGCACGCTAGTGGGAAGTGGTGTGCGAAAAAAAAAACTTACAAAACCACAGAAATTACGTAATTTTAAAACATTTCTACCTATTTTCTTAAATATTTGTAGCATTTTGGAAGTATTTTTGCGATAAAACTACAAATATTTAAAAAGAAAAGATTACGTGGTTCGATCTGCAAGAAACTAACCTAGGAGTCACAGCGAAAGCGATTCCTGTTGATGCCAGTAGATGGCATTGTACTTCACTCCATTAGATAATCGTAAATGTGTGCAAGAGTACGCACTTAAGTATGTTACAAGGGTACGCGCGTACTCTTACACGCAATTTTTTTATAATAGTTTTTACATGTATCGTAATTGGTTTTTTTTCTGTAAACAGGATGTCTAGGCGACAAAGAAGTACCGAAAGAAGTCTTTGTACTCCAGAACAATGGCTTGATGCAAAAACCCGCATCGAGGCAGGCGAAAGTAAGAGAGCGGTAGCTAAATCCTTAGGAATGCATGAAGCAACTTTGCGAAAGAGATTAAAAAGATCATCTCCAGCCAGAAGTCTGTGCAGATATTCTTATACCTTTTCTCCGGAAATGAAAATAGAACTGTGTGAGTACATGAAAAAAATAGATAGCAGATGCAAAAAATACGAGAAGTTACTTGTAATTTTGCAGAGAATAATGGGTAACAACATCGCTCTAATAAAGAAAAATAAATGGCTGGCACGGAGAGGCTTCGGCTATTTATGAAAAGGCATCCAGAATTGTCGTTGCGTACGCCAACCTCAAGAAGTGTTGCTCGAGCGATAGGCTTTATTAAGCCTCAGTGCGATCGCTACTTTGAAAATCTGACGAAGTTGTTGGATACCTACAAGTTCCCTACTCACGCAATTAACAATATGGACGAGACTGGGATCTCCATAATGGCAAATAAACCACCAAAGGTGATTTCAACAAAGGGGAAGCGCTGCGTCAACAAGATTTCCGGTGCTGAACGAGGTACCAACGTAACACTCGTAAATGCGGTCAATGGTTCTGGGAATTTTATTCCACCAGCATTCATATTTCCTCGCAAGCGTATGAAGGCCAAACTTTTGAACGGGGCTCCGCCTTCTTCTATAGGAATGGTGTTAGACACGAGCTATATCAACAGCGCTTTGTTTGTAGACTGGTTATCTCATTTTAAAGATCACGCAAGGCCTAGCAAAGACAATCAGTACTATTAATATTAGATAACCACACGCCACCTTAGAGGCAGTTAATTTCTTTCGGGCTAACCACATTCATGCTCTTACAATACCACCTCACAGCAGCCCCAAAACTCAGCCACTTGATCGCTGCATCCATAACAGCCTCAAGATTTTTTACGTATCGGAATGTGAAAAATGGATGCGTAATCATCCTGGTCGAGTGATAACAGTTTACCAAATTGTTCAAATTTTGATCCCGGCTTATCTCAAAGCAGCTACTCCCACAAATGCCATACAGAGTTTCAAGGTATCAGGAATACAACCATTAAACCCGGACAGTTTTGGAGAAGAAGATTTTTTTAGCCAGTGCAGTGACAGAAAGGTCTTTGTCGGAAACTCGTGATGAACCAAATTTCCAACCGGTTCATGACCCAGTACAAAACTTTAATTATGCTACATCTGCCGCGGCTGTTGTCGTTGGCGTCGATTATGGGGATCGGACTAATAAGGTAGTAGAACAACTTCAGGCTGGCAACTTAGGGGGGATTGAGAAGTGCAACCAGGAGCAGAGCAATACTATACACATAACATCAAAGGAAATTACTGTTCCAGCTAGTAACGACAATGTACCGGGTAATTCATCACTGTCCTCATGCACAACAAATGAAATATCGGGCAAAATGCAGGGTGAGAACACTGAGAACACATCATTTAAAAAGAGACAAAATATTTTGAGAGAAAGAGTGCGTACACCACTTGCCTGCATTAAAATTAAAGGAATTGAATGGCCTTACGTGCCGCTTTTTTTTTTTTTTTTTATGGTTCTAGCACACGTGCTACAGGGAAATCCCTAAAGCGCTACAGGAGCGACACGTGTGCGGAGAAAGCGATTCACGTTGTTCTTGAATCGCTGTAGATTGTACTCGATGAGAAACACAGCCCTGGGCAAACTATTCCAAAGGTATGATGTTCTCCATATAAAAGACTGCTTGAAAAGCGTTGTACGAGGAGTAACAAGCTGAACCTCATACGAATGTGAAGTATTAGCGCGACGTGTACTCCTAACATGCACCGCTCTGGGAGGAATTAAGCGGGCCACATCCTTCGAACACTTTCCATGAAAGTACTTGTAGAATAGGCTCAAGTCGCCAACCGTTCTTCGATGTTCCAGCGAATCAAGGCCGTCGGTCAGTTCCGGTGTCCAATCAGACGAACAGCTCTTCTCTGGATAGAATCCAACAAATGCAGTGTATGTTTGGGAGCGGAGCTCCAAACATGGGAGCAGTATTCCATAGTTGGTCGAATTTGAGCTTTGTAAAGAATTAACAGTTTGTTGTGGAGTGTAAAGCTTTCTGGTTCGAAACAATATTCCCAACTTTTGAGAAGCTCTCCTTGCTATGCCTGCAACATGTTCATGCCAGGACATATTTGCTCCCAAATTAACGCCTAACAGATTGAGTGACGATGTTAGAGGGATGGAGTGCCCCGACATAACTATGTCGGGTTCTGCAACGTTAACTTTTTTAGAAAAAACTGCCGCCTGGGTTTTTGTAGCGTTAAATTCCACTTGGTTACTGTCACCCCAAGATAGAATTTCTTCCAGGTCTTTGTTAAGTTGAATGACTTCCTGCTGTCTGCGGATATTCGTCTGAGTAGTCGATGTCCGAGCATTCAAAGTGAATGAAGAGATAAGTGTACTGCTATCTGCAAAGCTGTAGATTGGATTCTCGGTCTTTTCCAGCAGATCGTTAATATAAATAAGGAAGAGAGTAGGAGATAGTATGGAACCTTGGGGCACACCGGCGTTGATAGTGAAGGTGTTAGAAAGAAATCCGTCGACTGCCACTCGTAAAGAACGCTCTCTGAGGAAACATGAGAGCCACAAACAGAACTTTTCAGACATGCATTGCAGATGTAGCCCCACTACCACGAGCTGAAGTACTCTTAAGATCTAACCGCAAAAGAGCAAAATCAGACATTTTGAGTGGGTCTCCGTACAAGTTGGCTCTTGAAGAGGATTTGGCCTCAAAACAAGTACCAAAGAAAAAACCAAAAATGATTCCAAAACTAACTGCTAAAGGGGTCAAAAAAACGTTTTCAAGTTCTAAAGAAGACACCCAAAAAGAAAATGTGGAAATGTCCACCATGTGGTGAAGTATACGTAGACCCCCCAGACGAAGACTGGATAGAATGTTCCAAATGCAAGGAGTGGTGGCATAAACTTGTACGAGCTATGAAGGTAAAATAAACCTTATTTGTGACTACTGCAAGTAATATAGGCATGAATTTCGAGATAATTTTTCCTGCGTAGTCTTATCAACTCTCATGCGTACTCTTATCCAATAGCTCTTGTAAGAGTACGCAATTCTTACTTTTGTTATTTTTTTATTTCTCCAAAGATATGGCATATTTTTTGTTACGTTTTATGTTATTTTATGAAAGATGTTAATTAAGCACAAAATAAAAGTTAAGCTGTTTATCTAGAATTATATATTTTTATTTTAGAACAGTTTGAACCTTAAGTGCGTACTCCTAAACCAGCCTACCCTATGCCTATAGAAAAATCCACAGAATTAAAACGATAAACTAATAGGTTTTGACATATGCTTCTTATAACTGAAGTTATGCTATATGGAAAGAAAAGCAATAAAAAAATTGACATATTATGATGAATCGACCTTTTATAGAAAAAGAGTTGGTGATAAATGTATTTAAAGGAATTTAAAACCCTTTTATAAGAACATAGATCGATCAACATCATTTCAAAATATTAGAGCGGTTTGTTATACCTTTATTTTATTTTGTAAGAACTTAAGACGTTGATGTAATAATCTATCAAGTTACTGTGTATCAACACGAGGCAAATTAAGAAGTGCTTAGTAAAAAAAACATGTATCAATTAGTTAATGGTTTTTTAGGAGCGATATAATTTTCTTCCCTTCATGTTTCTTCAAATAATATGCCCAACCTTTGCACTAAAAAGGAAAATTATTGACGAAATATACTGGAGAATCTTAAAATTAATAATTCATTTAATTGCGGGGTTACACCAGTTTGAGATTTTCAAAAAATCGAATTATTTTTTTTTGTTTATACTTTTAAGAATATTTTAAACGTTTAACCATTTCAAAATTCAAATTATTTCCGAAGTTATACCAATTAGAAGTGAGCGCGGCAGAGAGTCGGCCCGAAACTCAGGTACCGGACTGGCACGAGCGGTCAATGCCTTGATAAAGGGTATTGTTCTTTTAGTCAGTCCTTTATAAGAGCGGTGTTTAGAAGGATACCCTCAGAATAACGACGAGAGTCTAAACGCTGTAATTTGGTCTTTGGCTCCAAAAGTGCATTACAGTGACACAAAAATTGTTTAAATTGCATCTTATATTGCAGCTAGTATATTTAATAATGGATATACCAGTGTATTACAAATGATGCAATTATTAAACCTTGTAAATGGCCCAAGAGCGCTCTGATTTACCGAGAACTTGAATTCCCAACGAATATCTATAGCCCACATGAGAGCCCAACAGGAGACTAAAGAGGCCAGGACATTGAAAACAGCTGCTCAAAAGGAGTCGGAGGACATCGCGGCAACAATGGAAGACCTCATGTACGGTCCGGGAATCGCAGATTGAAAGTAATTTAATAGCTGAGTAATTTTTTTTTATTTTTTTACCTATTTTTCCGAGCGCCAAGGTGATGTAACCCCTTAAGGAGCTATGTTAAATCTATCCATATCTAATATCTAAATAAGCATAAGGGCATATACCTAGTAATGGAGCTGAAAAAAAGGTTTTTTATTCATTATACAAATACTTTATTTTATATAATAATACATAGCTTAAAATATAATTTGTGATATTTAAATTAAAAAGAAAAAAAAATTGCGTCTCTGCTCGTGCTCCCCTGCGACCCCTTATTTTAAAGGGACATTGCGGTGTGCACGATTACTGGGAGCTGGATCATCTGAAATCAAAATTGCCAGAAAAATTAGTTTACTTAAGGATCAATCTTGTCTTTGAAAAAAGAATTTAAAAAAAATTTCATATAGTAGCATTGGCTTAAACAAGAAAGCGAAAAAATGATGCTACCGCGTTTTACATTTTTGCTAATTAAAAATAAAATTCTTTATAAAATTAGAATTCCTTTGTTCAAAGACAAGATTGATCCTATACTAAACTAATTCTTTGGAAATTTTGATTTCAGATGATCCAGCTCCCAATAAATGTGTACACCACAATGCTCCTTAAAAAAACGCTGTGTATTTTAAGCTAAAAAATTCTTAAAAAAACTTTTTTTTTCGGCTTAAGTTGAGAGTCAAGAAATCTTTAAAAAAAGTCGCTGTAAAGTATTGTATGCCATATTTGTCAGACTTGTAACCATATATTGTCAAAATCACGAGAGCCACTTATTTTTTTCTATAATAGTGTAAGGATTCCTTGTAGTTTTGTATTGTTGGTAAATATTTACATATCTACCATCACAAATTTGAAAATTATTAAAAAGTAACAAGAAAAGTTTGTATAGATATGTATTTTTTTAGCCATTTTACTTTCCTTGCTGAAGGAAAGTAGTTTATTCGTGAAAAAACACATTCTGAGATCTTTTTTTTGTCTTCACGTTTTGGGATTCTCAGATTACGAAAAATATAGTCACTCATTTCCGTCGATCTGTCCGTCTGACCATCGGTCTGTTGGTACGATAACTTTCGAACGAAATGAGATAGCAGTCTCAATCTTGGTATATGTATATATAATACCCAAAATGGATCAAGCTTATAGTTTTTGAGCGATATCGCTTTACACGAAGGGGGTCGATAACTTCTGTATGATTTTAATACTAATATCGTAAATTTTTTTGAATTAATAAACAACTATGATGCATATGTATATATATATATATATATATATATATATATATATATATATATATATATATATATATATGTATATATATGTATATATATATATATATATATATATATATATATATATATATGTATATATTATATATATATATATATGTTATATATATATATATATATATATATATATATATATATATATGTATATATATACATATATGTATATATATATATATATATATATATATATATATATATATATATATATATATATATATATATATATATATATGTATATATATATATGTATATATATATATGTATATATATATATATATATATATATATATATATATATATATATATATATATATATATGTATATATATACATATATTTATAGTAAAATATAAAAGGGGTCAAAGGGGTGGGGAAAAGATTAGATGGGCTGTTTCTTAAATACGAGTATTTGTCCTTTTCTAGGTTTATTTTAAATTTAACCTAAGAAGGGGGCAAAAGGGGAGAGGGTCGTGAAATATTGTACAGTTTCAATAGCATTTCAAAAGATTTTTTTGGTTGATCTATTTTACAAATTTTAACACACACACACACACATACACATATATATATATATATATATATATATATATATATATATATATATATATATATATATATATGTATGTATGTATGTATGTATATATATATATATATATATATATATATATATATATATATATATATATACATATATAATATATATATATATATATATATATATATATATATATATATTTATATATATACCAGGTGTACAAGTATGAAATGCGGATGTTTTTTTTTTTTTCTAAAAAAACATGTTAAATTCGGAAGAATGATAAAAAGTGCTTTATTCAAAGTATGCTCCATCGCTTGTTATACATTTTTCTTATCTTTTGGGCAGATTGTGAATACCACGCCAGTAAAAATCTTCCCCTTTTGCTGCGAACCATTTATCGAGCCATTTTTTCACATATTCGTACGAACCAAAGCGCTGCTCAGCAAGTGAGTGACCCATCGATGCAAACAAGTGGTAATCGGAAGGAGCCAAGTCTGGTGAGTAAGCCGCATTGGGTAGAACTTCCCAGCTGAGTGCTTCCAACGTGTCGCGAACTGGTTTTGCCGTATGTGATGGAGCATTGTCATGAAGAAAAATGACTTTGTGTTGCCTCTTTAGGTATTCTGGCCTTTTTTGAAGCAGCGAGCGGTTCAAATCGGTGAATTGTTGTTGGCGACATTTAGTATTAACCGTTTCCCCAGGTTTTAACAGCTCATAATAGACCACGCACCTCTGGTCCCACCAAACACAAAGCATCGTCTTTCTGCTAAAGCGATTCGGTCTTGCCGTCGATGTGGATGGTGCGTTTGGGTCTACCCATGATTTTTTGCGCTTGTGATTCTCAAAATAAATCCACTTTTCATCCCCTGTAACTATACGATGCAAAAAACGACTTTCTTTTGTACCGAGCGAGCAAAATGTCACACGTGTTTTTGCGCTTTTTCATTTGCCTCTCGTTCAACTCATATGGTACCCGTCTACCGGTCTTCTGAATCTTTCCCATCTCTCGTAGCCTGCAGTTCCACATCTTCGTATTTTTTTGGCGGAAGTTACAACTTTTGAAACGGCGAAACCATCGTTCACACGTATTTTGCGATGGAGCATGTTCACCATAAGCTTCTCAAAGTAATCGGTATGATTCAACAGCAGTTTTCCTCAAATGAAAACAAAAAATTAATGCTGTCCGCGAATGCTCTTTGTTCGGTACAAATTTCGACATTTTAAACACAACAATACGACACTATGCACACTCTTTTCCAGTTTATCACTCTTGCGTGTCTGACACTTGTTGATGACACAACAAAATGGCGCAATGTCAAATCTTTATAGCAGAAACTGCATTGGTGCACCATCTGTTGTCTGAAATCCGCATTTCATACTTGTACACCTGGTATATATATATATATATATATATATATATATATATATATATATATATATAATATATATGTATATATATACATGTATGTATATGTATATATATGTATATATATATATATATATATATATATATATATATATATATATATATAATATATGTATATATACATGTATGTATATGTATATATATGTATATATATATATATATATATATATATATATATATATATATATATATATATATATATATATTTATGTAATGCATTTTGTGCCATCTGTTTTTAGACGATTTGTCCCCCTGGGAAATAACGGCTATTATTATTATTAATGATTGAGGGGTGTTTTTGCGCTAAATAAATTCTTTAACAAAAGCTCTTTATTTCTCTCATATGGAACATTAGTATACAGGAGGCGACCATCGTCCACTTCTTTTTTTAGCACTCTGTTCTTCCAAATGGACAACATTTTTACCCATACTTTTGTTGTGGAGTTTTAGAAGATAAAAACACCTAAAATTATATTTTGCTAAAACCGTGTATTTAGTATAATTATAATTATTTAGCTATATATATATATATATATATATATATATATATATATATATATATATATATATATATATACATATATATATATATATATATATATATATATATATATATATATATATATATATATATATATAATTTAATTTATCATAAGTTCTACTATAAATAAATGCTTCTAGCGAAGAATCGACGAGATTTTCCCAGTACTTTCCTAGCAAACACGCAGTTCTAAAATAAGTACTCAATTTGACTTTCTCAAGGTGCTTAATCCAAGCACTTAACTTTATTTTCAAAGATCTGCAAAACTGCAATTTATGTTAAATTGTCTTCAAGTAATGGTTTACCGCTCTCCCTCTTTCTACACCTTATTTAAAATATATTTTCCTGTATTTTACTATTAAAAACAGATGTCATTAACCCAAGAATATTCTAACATTCAAAAATTTAACACGGACCATCTTATTTTCATATAAATGCGGTTTAGAATCATAATAAAACTAGTGGACCCTAAACACGAAAACCTTCATAATTCTTTTCAGCAAAGAGGGTTTTTGTGACCCATCTTAACGGACAATAATCTTAAAGATCGAAGGGTCTTTGCCACGCTTTTGCCGTTTTAGATCGTGAGTGCAAGCTCTTGTACAACTGTCTAATTTTATGATGAATTCGGAATCGTGGTTTATAGTAGCCCCTTTAAGACGTTTAATAAAATTATTGTGGTAGAAGCATTCAGGGGCGTACGTAAATTGTCGAAAACAAAACATTCTAAACCAAAATTTTCGAACGGATAGTTTTCGAAAAACAAAATTTTCAGGAACAAAATTTTTGCATCAAGAAATTGTCAAAAAGCTTCGTTTTCTGGAATAGAATTTTATGCAAATCCAATTTTCTCCTAGTTTTTTATTGTTAGTAAGTTATTCTGCAAGGTTTCAGCCCGGTGAGGTAGTTTCGAAGAATTAACAAGTTTTGTCGACCTTAATGATATATGGCAAAGGCACCTCGAGCAAAGTAGCACGTACACTTTTTCCATTGTCTTTATTACCTGTACCTTATTGGGGAAAATAACTTTATTTAAAATTACCTCGTATAACTTACTTATTATAATGATTTTTAGTGTTCCATACGGAACACTTATAAGATCACTTCGGAGTCTGTCTGTCTGTCTGTCACTCGATTTTCTCCGAAACTATTTGACATAGAAAGGTGAAATTTGGTAATAATATAGGAATTGATGGTCTCATCAGAGCCATGTAGTTTTGAGAGTTAAATTTTGACTTAAGGAGTTAGTTTTGTGGGGTGAAGTCGGAAGTGAAAAAAAAAATTTTACTAGGTCATCGAGTGTGGTGTCAAATGAAAGCTTGTGAAAACACGAGTAAAAAATATATATAATGTTATACTTGCGCGCACTTTTCTTTGTATTATTTTTAAAAATTCGCGAAAAAATCGCTGTCCCCCGCCTTATCTCGAAAAGTACTTATCAAAAAATTTCGAAAAAATTCTGGAATATTCTCCACGGGGTGTAGATTGAACGAAAATTATCACGAGTGCATTACCTTTAATAATTTATCTGGTATATAAAACAAAACAAAAATTTCAAGGTCATCAGATTTCAGTAAAGATTGGAAACAAACTTTGTTTGAAAACTCATTTGGGGTGTATTTTGTGAAGTCACTAATCATTTTATACCTCTGTAACAAAATTTTTTATTTTAAAAGCAATCAACGTACGGAACACTAATTGCGCAAGTTCAACTTGCACTTGACCGGTTATTGTATATACGATACAGATTGTATACAATTCGAAACACAACCTTGGATGGTTTATGCAAAAAAGATGAGATTGTTCATCGTGAAGAGGTTTATATGAGGAGTGACAAGCTGAAGAATCAAATAGGAGGGTTGTAGGATAAATACCTAGTCTTGATAAGAAAAAAAAAAATATTTTTATATGTAAGATTTATTTTATTTTTCAACAAAATCTCCCTTTAGCTCGATACACTTAGTCCAGCGTTTTTTCTATTTTTTGTATCCCATCTAAAAAATACTATTTCTACACCCCTTAAAATAGGTTCTTGTTTCAGCAATCACCTCATCGTTTGAGCCAAATTTTTTTCCGCCGAGCCATTTTTGCATATTAGCAAATAGAAAATAATCATTGGGGGCTAAATCTGGCGAATATGCTGCATGCGGAAGCAATTTGTCTCCTAATTCATCGAATTTTGCCATGGCGACGTGGATTATGCCACCTTCATTCCAAGACACTGTGGCCATGACTGTTGGCCGATAAAGTCGCATTGGTCTTCTTTGGTACCGATCCACCATGAAAAACTCACTGTTTGGACTGTTCTTGGGTCTCTGGTGTGCTGTGATGAATCCATGTTTCGTCAACAGTGGTGAATCGACGCCAAAAATTATTCCGATTGTGCTTTAACATCGCCAAACATTCTTTTGAAGGTGACACACGTACGTGTTTATTGTCAATCGCGGCATCCATATTGCGGAAAGCTTTCTCATATCCAAATGAGTTGTTAGAATGTTCTGCACTCATTCAGTTGAGATGACCACCGTCTCAGCAGTCTCACGCACTTACACTTTCCGATTATTTATCACTATATCGTGGATTTTTTCAATCATGTCTGATGTGGTGATCTCATGTGAACGACCTGGACGTTCTTCATCAAAAATATTTGTACGGACTCGTTTGAATTCAACTGTCCAGTATTTTATGGTTTATAACGAAGGTGCAGAGTGCCCATAAACTTCGCTGAGTTCCGCTTTTATCTCATCATTCGTTTTCTTTTTCAAAAACAAATATTTTATCTCTGCTCGATATTTCCAGTTGTTGTTAAATCACAAAAGTTGTTCTATTTAAATGCGACTCACAAACTAAATTCTTGTGAAAGGTTATGTTTACGAAAAATATATTTTTTTTAAATAGTAGTAGCACCATCTCTAGCCGAAGCTAAGTACTTATCATAGCACCCTCGTATCTATAAGAATAACTCAACAATATCGTTTCTTATATATTCCAAAGAGTCAAGGTTTCTGCTGAATTTGACCAAATTGAAACTTATAATACTAAATTCTACAAAAGAGTAAAATCATGAATTACAAAATTTGTAAATAGAATTAAACAACTACAAAGTATGTTTGGGGGTAGAAATATGATAGCATTATTTGATAGATAAACGAATTTATTTGACTATTGTGAAGTATTAAAAGGTATTATGCAGTACAAATGTTTGTAGTCAAAAATGTTAGTCCGAGTTTTCTTTACGTATCTATAACTTGATCTTACCGTGAGATGGTTGTTTTTAAGGAAATACATGACCTAACATTTGTTAAAAATGACTTCCAAAGACGTCTAATCTGATGTAGAAAGAATGGTGAAAAAACAAGAAGTAACATTTTTTTTTTCAAAAACAAATGTTTACAGCACAGCTAGTCTCTTCATTCGACGAAAATATGTTCCTCAAGCCAATTTTTGAGATGAAGAAACAAAAAAGTCACTTTGACTAAATCTGGGGAGTAGGGTGGGTGGGAAACTATTTTAAAGTGTAGCCATGCAAACGGTCCAGCTACTGTTTTACCCTTTTCGAAAAAGACAATCATGATGATACCCTGTCAGTCCCCATCATTTTTCCCGCTGATAAAATTGTTTTTGCTTTTTGCCCTGCATTTTCACCTTTTTCAACTCCCTGTTTGGACTTCCGTCTTCTTACCGGGGTGTAATGTTGGATTTACGATTTTGAAATGTCCTGCTGCATGCTCTTTCGGTCTGAAGCCAACAAACCCGGCATCCATTGCGCACTCAGCTTTTTCATTTTTAGAAGAGAGAGGTTCATGCAGGATATTATGTATCCGTTCATATGAGATGCTTACTATCTCAGGAATCTTACCAAGTTCAATTAAACGATACCACGGATTTTATCGATCATTTCTTCAGAAGAAACCTTAATCGCGCGTCCTGAACATGCCGTGCTTGTATGGCCACGTTTAAATTAATTAATTTAACAATAAATGGTCAGCAGTCCACTTTTTTAGATAAAAATGTTTTATCACTGTACAATACTCAGCTTTATCCATTTTTACGAAACGTGTAACACCGATCATGCTAGCTGCCAACAATCAACTGCGCGTTTTATCTGTTTGAAACTTTGAACATAACCGTTACAAGAATCACGCTTACCAACAGGCATGCCTCTTAACAAAATTTCCAGCCATTTCGTAGAAATTTACCAAACTTATCAATTCACTCTCATAAGACGAAAAAAATCAGTTTTGAAATATCGTTAACAAATTTTATATCTAGAACAACTGCACTGTCATTAAACCTTGCTGTGGATTTAAGCAAATATAGAGAAAGAGCCTGAAGTGAATCGCAAAGTAAATAAATATTTAATATTTTTATTCTTTAAAAGCTTGCTATTCTACTAGACACAAAGCTAAAAGAAAACATAAATTTAACCGCCTTTATTTCATTGTACAAAGTTTCTTGGGACAATGTTAAGTCCTTTAAGATAATGGGATATACTTGTAAGTCTCGGGAGTTTACATGCACTTTATTTTTAAATTTAAAATTTATGTAATTTGTTTTCTTTACCACTTATTGAAATTTTCCATAGTTGACCCCTGTCATAAAATTCTCATTAATTATGATATGAAATTTACATTATGGAAATCATTTTTAACTGCCTTCGAAAGGGTAGTTCTCAATTCAATATGTATATAATACGTAGGCTGAAAAGTTTTGGTCTCACACATAGATCTCACTCTTTTCAAAAAATCCATAAATAGTATATTTATTATCCAACAAAAAAACAGGAATTACTATTAAAAACATTTTAAAATTTATCGACCCTTGGCCTAAAGCGATATTGTTCAAGAACTATAGGCTTTATCTTCATATTAGATGTAATCTGTGTATCAAGTTTGAAACGTATATCCATTTCGTTCGAGAGGTACCGTACCAACAGACCGACAGATAGACTGACCGAAATGAGTGGCTATGTTTTTCGTGATCCAGGAATCCTAAAACGTGAAGAAGCAAAAATCTAGAAATGCAATTTTTCACGAATATAATACTCTCCTTTGGCACAGAAAGTAAAATAACCGGTCAAGTGCAAGTTGGACTTGTGCAATTAGTGTTCCGTACGTTGATTGCTTTTAAAATATGGAGGTATAAAATCATCAATGACTTCACACAACACACCCCAAATAAGTTTTTAACAAAGTTTTTTTCGATCTTTACTGAAAACTGATGACCTTGAAAATTTTGTTTTCTTATATATCAGATAAATTATTAAAGGTAATGCACACGTGATAATTTTCGTTTAATTTACACCCTGTGGAGAATATTCCAGATTTTTTTCAAAATTTTTTGATCAGTAGTTTATGAGATAAGGGGGGGACAGCGATTTTTCGCGATTTTTTAAAAAATAATACAAATAAACGTGTGCGCAAGTGTTACATTATAGACATTTTTGAACTCGTGTTTTTAATATACATTCATTCATTTGACACCCCACTCGATGTAATTTTTTTTATACCCCAAAAACCAAGCCCTTAAGTCAAAATTTAACTCTCTCTGATGAGGCCATTAATTCCTTTATTAGTACCGAATTTTAACTTTCTATGTCAAATAGTTTCGGAGAAAATCGGATGTGACAGACAGACAGATGGACAGACGGATAGACACCGAAGTGATCTTATAAGTGGTTCGTACGGAACACTAAAAGTGTATATAAGCGAGTGCGACTTCCACCGACATCAAAATTTTGTATAATTTTGTGTTACATTTTGTGAATTAAGTATTAATTACATATTGCCGTACGGAACACTTATAAGATCACTTCGGTGTCTGTCCGTCTGTCCGTCTATCACACCCAATTTTCTCCGAAACTATTTGACATAGAAAGTTGAAATTTGTTACTAATATAGGAATTGATTGGCTCATCAGAGCCGTGTAGTTTTGAAAGTTAAATTTTAGCTTATGCGGTTAGTTTTGGGGGGTGAAATCGGAAATGAAATTTCTTTTTTTTACTAGGTCATCGAGCGGGTTGAAAGCTTGTAAAAACTCGAGTTCAAACATATATATAATGTAATACTTTCGCGTACTTGTCTTTGTATTATTTTTAAAAAAACGCAAAAAATCGCTGTCCTCCCTTTATGTCGAAAAGCACTGATCAAAAATTTTTTAAAAAATTCTAGAATATTCTCCACGGAGTGTAGATTGAACGAAAATTATCACGAGTGCATTACCTTTAATAATTTATCTGATATATAAAAAAAAACAAAAATTTCAAGGTCATCAGTTTTCATTAAAGATCGGAAACAAACTTTGTTGGAAACTCATTTGGGATGTGTTTTCTGAAGTCACTGATCATTTTATACCTTTGTTACAATTTTTTTTTTATTTTAGAAGCAATCAACGTATGGAACACTAATTGTGCAAGTTCAACTTGTCCTTGACCGTTTTTTTTTTTTTTTTTTTAATTTTAAGTTTATTATGATCGCTTCATCAGATCAAGCAACTTTTATATCGAATTGTAACGATAACTTATAATTCCGGGCATATATTTAAACTGCTTTTATTAAATAAATTCTTTAAAAATCGCGTTTCCATTCCTTATGCTTCAAAGCCGAGATAAATCCGGAAAATACCTTGCAAACTTATTTAAACTATCCAGCGATGTCTACGAGTATATGATTTAAAATTCAAACTACATCGAGTTTGTAAAAGTGCTTTTCCAATCTGGACAAATTGGCTGTTTCTGTATCAACATTCATTACTTCACTCTAATAATACTATATAGCTACCATAGGAAATATTTTCACATTTCATTCAATTGGTCCTACAATAAAGTTTATCTGTCCGTAAATGAATTTTCATTTGTAAAGTGAAAACTAAAACAAACAAAGAGAAAGCAAAATTGTTCTCACAAATTTAAGTAAATTATTTTTGTAATGGAACATGAAATAAAATTAACAAGTCCCGAAAATACAATATGTATATCAGTTAAATATGGCAGTTTTCCTATGAGTGTGACACTTTCAAGTTGTGAATGTCAAACGTAACGGGGCTTGTTTTTTTTATGGGCACAGCATACGCTCTGCAGGAAAATCCTTATAGCGCTACAGAAGCTACGCGTGTGCGGAAAAAGCGATTCACATTGGACTTGAATCGCTGTGGGGAACATTGTCCTGAGCAAATCAACCTAAAGGGATGAGGCTCTCCATATAAAAGACTGCTTGAAAAGGGTTGTACGAGCAGTGACAAGCTGAACTTCATCCGGATATGAAGTACTAGGGCGACGTGTATTTTTGGCATGCACCGCTTTGGGAGGGCTACATCGTTGAACACTTTCCATGAAAAAACTTGTAGAATAGACTCAAGTTGAAGGAATCAGAGTTGCTGGTCAATTCTGGGGCTCCAATGAGGCGAAGAGTTCTCTTCTGAATAGAATCCAACAAATGCAGTGTATGTTTGGGAGCAGAGCCCCAAACATAGCAGCAGCATTCCATTGTTGGCCGAACTTGAGCTTTGTACAAAGTTAATAGTGGTTGTGGAGTGTAGAGCTTTCTAGTTCGAAATAATATTTTCAGCTTTTGAGAAGCTCTTTCTTGTTTATACGTTTTGCACAAAATTATTTTTCTTATAAATATTAGACAGGTGTGGATTTAAATTATTTTTAAGTAAAAATATACATTACGAAGGTGTTTATTTAAAAATTGTTTGGCTGTCTGTCACGTCAGGTACTTTGACGAGAGTTCGTGCGACTTCATTGCGTTTTCCATCCTTTACACTTCTTTTTCTGGAAAATGAATGAAAATAATCTAGGCTATAGCATAGTAATAAAATGTTTCACTTAAGCGGGAAATAGATCAGTAGCTATTCCTGACAGATGGTTCGAGGTGTCCGGCATTGACGGCCTATCTTATTTTCAAGTAAAATTTTGGTCTAAGTAGTTTCAATAGTGCCAATACCCAGTTTAGTTTAAAATCAGGAATATCGGTTGAGGTAATATCTATGAAAATCATCAGACTTGTTGAGAATTTGTTGCAGAAGAGTAAAGATGTCAGTGCTTGCTGATGACGCTGGAGTATCTGAAACTATAATTTTCAAGATTGTATAGGACGACTAAAGGATAGAAAAGTTTCTGCAGAATAGATTCTCAAACTTCTTACACTAGAGTAGAAACTGGCGAGGCAAGAAATTTCTCAAAAGCATTTAGTCGCCTTAGAGTCATTTTTGCCATTTGTCACAGGTGGGAGGGGAAAATTTGGTCGTCTTCTAGAAAATTATTGGGGACCGTTTTTGGTTAATGGGGAGGTTTAATAGAGGAAGATCTGAAACGAAGCAGGTTATTACAGAGAAATGTCAGAAATTACGGAGAAGTAAAACGGTTACTGCTGAATAACAACTGCAGTTACCGAAAGCCGTGAACTTACCGGGTAACAACATGCACTCAATACCCCTAATTTAGCATCTTGCGACTTTTTTTCGTTCAAAGATCTGCAGATAGACCTCAGGGGCAGCAAATTTATTATGTATATATATATATATATATATATATATATATATATATATATATGTATATACATGTTCTATGATTAAAATTAGATAAAACCAGTGGTTTAAACCTATCAACTAGACACGCAATTGGACAGGATTAGTTTTGATTAATAAAAATGTTACCTTTTGTCATAATATCGATTTAGTACTGGCATGGAACTTGATTTGGAGTTGCTAAACATACCAGGTGTACAAGTATGAAATGCGGATTTCAGACAACAGATGGTGCTCCAATGCAGTTTGTGCTATAAAGATTTGACACTGCGCCATTTTGTTGTGTCATCAACAAGTGTCAGACGCGCACGAGCGATAAATTGGAAAAGTGTGTGCATAGTGTTGTTGTGTTCAATATGTCGAATTTAATACCGAACAAAGAGCATTCGCGGACAGCATTAATTTTTTGTTTTCATTTGAAGGAAACTGCTGTTGAATCATACCGATTACTTCGAGAAGCTTATGGTGAACATGCTCCATCGCAAGATACGTGTGAACAATGGTTTCGGTGTTTCAAAAGTGGTAACTTCGATGTTGCAGATAAGGAACGCGGAAAATCGCCCAAAAAATACGAAGATGTTGAATTGCAAACATTGTTGGACGAAGATGATTCACAAACACAAAAACAACTCGACGAGCAATTGGGCGTTAGTCAACAAGCTGTTTCTAATCGGCTACGAGAGATGGAAAAGATTCAGAAGACCGGTAGATAGGTACCACATGAGTTGAACGACAGGCAAATGGAAAAGCGCAAAAACATGTGTGACATTTTGCTCGCTCGGTACAAAAGGAAGCCGTTTTTGCATCGTATAGTTACAGGGGTTGAAAAGTGGATTTATTTTGAGAATTCCAAGCGCAAAAAATCAAGGGTAGACCCAGGCGCACCAACCACATCGACCGCAAGACCGAAACGCTTTGACAGAAAGACGATGCTCTGTGTTTGGTGGGAGCAGAGGGGCGTGCTCTATTATGAGCTGTTAAAACCTGGGGAAACGGTTAATACTAAACGTTACCAACAACAATTGACCAATTTGAACCATTCGCTGCTTGAAAAAACGCCAGAATACCGGCAACAAAGTCATTTTTCTTCATGACAATGCTCCGTCACTCCTTCCGATTACCACTTGTTTGCATCGATGGGTCACGCACTTGCTGAGCAGCGCCTTGGTTCGTACGAAGATGTGGACAAAAAAAATGGCTCGATGATTGGTTCGCAGCAAAAGGGGAAGATTTTTACTGGCGTGGTATTCACAAATTGCCCGAAAGATAGGAAAAATGTATAACAAACGATTGAGCATACTTTGAATAAAGCACTTTTTATTATTCTTTCGAATTTAACATGTTTTTAAGAAAAAAAATCCGCAATTCATACTTGTACACCTGGTATACGATGCACAATAGAAAATATATATTAATGTTAGAACCTGTTACGATAAATCCGATTTATGGCAAAATAAGAAAATGATCCATGACATATTTTAGAAACAACGTCATAGGAAGTATTACTGAAAATTAATGGAACGTCCTAATTATATAGAATCAATTTTTTATAGTTATTAAGGATATTCTATAGACCAGTTGAATTAGTGTTAAGCTTATAATAATTTTTAATACATATAATTTAAAATTCCGGCTATGAATTTGAACTCCTGCTTACCAAAAAAATCATTTAAAAACCCATGTTTTTGTTTCTCTCTCTCTCAAGCAATACGTATAATCTCGAATTTAAATAACATCGAATTTCCCAAAATGCTTTTCCACTTGGTATAATTTACTATTTCTATGCAAACATTCATTGTCAGTTTCTGATAATATTGTTCCTGTAGGAAAATAGTTTATAGCGTTGTCGATATTTCATTCAATTGATTTTCATCTAATAAATACATTTTCTCTTTTAGAGTGAAAACTGACAACAGAATTATATCTGCAAAGATAAGGAAAAACTTCTGTAAGAATTACAAATTTTGGTAAGGGAACATTAAATAATATAAATTTGTTTGGAATATACAGTCTGTGCACTATATATATATATATATATATATATATATATATATATATATATATATATATATATATACATATACATATATATATATATATATATATATATATATATATATATATCTATCTATATCTATATCTATATCTATATCTATATCTATATCTATATCTATATCTATATCTATATCTATATCTATATCTATATATATATATATATATATATATATATATATATATATATATATATATATATATATATCTATATCTATATCTATCTATATATATATATATATATATATATATATATATATATATATATATGTATATATATATATATGTATATAAAAAAAATAATCAGGAATTCTGTCAAAAGTAATAGTGTTTCTGAATTTTCATCCTCATCAGTAGCACACGCCTTGGTATAAGGTAAGTAACTTGGAAGTCAGGAAACACAAAAGAGTTTGCAGAGCAGGACTTGTAAGCATATTTATGATCTAAGTCAAAAGACCAACTACTTTGTTGGTAGCAACCGACATATGTAATAAATTTCCAATCCAACTCTATGTAAATATGTACTTTTTAAAGTACTTTTAAAAAGAATAGCTTACATTTTTTAGATTGTTGGTATAATGGTATTTAATTTTGGACAAATAAATATATTGTGATGACGATTTGAATTTTTTAGTTTAATACATAGGTAGTTCTAAATTATTTTGATTTCTGGTGTCAAGATTGTGAATGTTATTTCTAAATTAAATTATTTCATTAAAAAAAGTTCGTGGGCACATGTTTATCTGGGAACGCTTCGCCTAGTTATTTAAGGCTTTTTCAACCTACGTTGTATTACAAAAAAAGACCAAATTTAAATACCTCCTAAATTTAAACATCCATCCGGAAAACAGCTTTTCTATACACGTGGAGCAAAACTCTGCTGCTGTTTCTTTAGTCCACTTATTAACTGGATTTTCGAGTTCCTCTTGCTTGTGGAAGCGTTTTCCGGACACAAAAATCTTCAGATATGGTCGAAAACCTCCCATTTAAAGGAATCAATCAGAGCCTTGGTTACAGCTGTGGTGTGAGGCCGCGTTGTCACGTAGAAGCAACATTTTTTGACACAATACTCCTTTTCTCTTGTTTTGTCTCGCTCTTTTTCACAATAAGATTCTTTATTTATTTTTTATCTTGAGGCAAATAATCCACCAAAAGAACTCTGTGTCAGTTCCAAAACACTGTAAAGATGGTCAGCTCCTTTCAGGATATTAAAAACGTCACATCTTCATTAAGGATTTTGTCGAAAAGTGCATCTTCAAATTCACGATACAGCGTCAGAAACTTCAGCGCGCTAGCAATGCGATTTTCTTTGTGAATATCGGTTAATTTGCTAGGGACCTAACGCACACAAATTTTTTGGTATGTTAAATTTTTCTATACTATCTCAAATAATCTTAGAAAAATCAGTTTGAAGCTGTTGTCTCATTATTGTTATTAAGTTTAAAAAGTAAATAAAATCTTTACATTTTATGAATTAACTCGAAAACAACTTATTTCTCTTCAGTTTATTCAATTTTATAATTTGGGATATGTGTTTGGAGAAGAACATATAAATATTATTTAGTTTAATTAAACGTAGCTCAGAAACGTATATACATACATACTCGTATATGTAACATAAACCTAACGCAACCAGCTTGAAATTACACGTAAATAATGCAGACCACAGAGTACACTAATTACTTCAGAAGAAGTTTCTTGGAAATGTGTTACATAAAAACTTGCAAAAATAATCTCAATCACAAAAAAAAAACATAGAAGGATTGAGGTCTATTTACACCTATTTGCTAACAAAAAATCACACCAAACCAATAAAAAGAACGATTTTTATGAAAAAATTAGTTTCCAGTAAAGTTGAGGTTTCCTCCTGCTCTTTAAATATTCTAATTACTTTATGTGTCTTTTTGTTACATAGTTAAACAATTAAATATGATAAATAACGCAGGGCAACAAAAAATATTTTTGTTTTGGTGCCTGGGATTTTAGAGCTGATTTTAACTATATTTGGGACGCTAAATCTATACATGCAATCCGTTTTTCTCTATCAGCTCTACTTTTTTAGATACATCAACTTATCTACCAATGTGGTTTTTATTCAGTATATTCATTTATGAGAGTTCTAAAATTATTATATATTCATTAATGTAGGTACAATGGTTTTATTGTCAGTCTGTAATTGAGTAAATTCCAGGTAAATCTATAAATAGTGGAACCATTGCCTATCAGGTACCTGAACTGACCCTTTTAATCACCTAACTCGGGTAAGTCTCGTCAGTTTGTGCGTTCTTACTAATGAGAGTAGATCGAATTCGGCGTGTTTTTTATGTTAAGAAAAGAGTGTTTTTGTGTTATTGAACAGAATTAAAATGAGTTCAGGTTCCAGTTCAAGAAGAAGTTGTGTAAATCAACCTGATGTGTTTTGCTATATATGCGGAGAATACATGTTTCAACAAAACAGACAAACTATTACTGACTTTGTAAAGCGAGCGTATCTTGGATACTTTGGAGTTAAGCTTGGTGATCAGAACAAAAACGTGGGCCCCGCATCTCGTATGTAAAACTTGTACAGAGCATTTACGGCAGTGGACTACCGGGAAAAGAAAATGTCTAAAATTCGGCGTACCAATGGTTTGGAGAGAACCAAAAAAACACTTCAATGATTGTTATTTCTGTTTAGTAAATACTAATGGAATCAATCGAAATAACCGCAGTAAGTGGACTTATCCCAATTTAGACTCGGCAATACGCCCTATCCCGCACTCAGATGAAATACCGATTCCAACATTTCATCAGCTACCACATATCTCTGATGACGAATATTTTCCCTCTGATCGCTTTTCTGATGCTAATAAAAGTTCTGATGCTAATGAAACTAACAGTGACTATGAGGGGACGTCATCAGTTACTCAACGCTTCAATCAAAATGAATTAAATGATCTCACCAGGGATCTCAATTTATCGAAAAAAGTTTCTGAAGTACTGGCTTCTAGGTTGAACGACAAAAATTTACTGGAACAAGGAACCAAAATTACCTTTTACCGTACAAGAGAAAAAGATCTGCTACCATTCTTTTCTCAAGAAGACAATCTTGTATTTTGTCACGAAATTAGGGGACTCATGAAAGAAATGGGACTTTCTGAATATATTCCAGATGATTGGCGCCTATTTATTGACAGTTCAAAGCGAAGTTTAAAATGTGTCCTTCTACATAATGGGAATAAATATGGTTTAATACCACTAGCTCACTCAACGAAACTGAAAGAAGAATATAATCCCATAGCTTTGGTCTTGCAGAAGATAAAGTATTACGAACATCAATGGATGATTTGTGTAGACTTAAAAATGGTAAACTTTGTTCTTGGGCAGGAAAGTGGTTACACGAAATATCCGTGTTTCTTGTGCCTCTGGGATAGTAGGGACAAAACACACCACTGGGTTAGAAAAGATTGGCCTCAGAGAGAAAATATGGACGTTGGGGAAAAGAATGTCATTAACGACGCTTTGGTTGAAAGAGAAAAAATCATACTTTCTCCGTTACATATAAAGTTGGGCTTAATGAAGCAATTTGTAAAGGCTCTTGATAAGAATGGGTCTTGTTTTGCATATATAGGGGTAAAAATGCATCAGTTGAGCACAGAAAAACTCAAAGCAGGGATATTTGACTGCCCACAAATAAGACAATTAACTAAGGATCCTGCCTTCATAAATTCAATGAATCAAGTTGAACGAGAAGCTTGGACATCATTTGTTGCAGTTGTAGAAAATTTTCTAGGCAAACATAAAGCTCAAAACTATGTTGAAATGGTTAACAAGATGCTTAATAGTTTCAAATCCTTAGGGTGCAATATGAGTATTAAAATACACTATTTACACAGCCACTTACACCGTTTTCCAGAAAATTTAGGAGACATGAGTGAGGAACAAGGTGAAAGATTTCACCAAGATATTAAAGTTATGGAGGACCGCTACCAAGGAAGATGGGACATGCACAAGATGGCAGATTTACTGCTGGAGTTTAAAAAGGGACTGTTTTAAAAAAAAAAAATTCAAGAATGTCGCGGAAAAGAAGCTTTACAAGTGTTGAGTGACTATTTCATTTCTTCAATGTTTTTTTTTTGTTTGTAAGTACGACATAATATTGTATTTTGTATAACTAAAATAAAAATTTCGTATCTGCTTTTGTTTACTACACTTACGGATTTGAGTTACAATAATGTAACTTATATTTCTCTAAAATTGTATATCTTAAAAATTTGAGCTCCTAGGTGCAAATGAATACGTTATTTGAATTCAGGACATCAAATTGATATAGAATCAGCTCAAAAAACCTCGACACCAAAACAGCTGTTCCCCTGTGTGATAACTTTTCCAATAATGGCATTCATTTTAAATAATTCAAATTACTTTATGAGTCCCTTTGTTAGAAAATTAAAGAAATAATATAATAAATAATAAATAACTTTTCCTATATATATATATATATATATATATATATATATATATATATGATATGTTAGCGATTCAAAAAAGAGAATTTTTTTTTTTAAAGTGACACTCATTAGACTTGATTTAAATCGTGCCTTGGACCTCCAGAAACAATTACTAACACCTCTGAACACGACTTATTTAAAAACTTTTTATAGTTCAATATGCAAATGTTTACGAAAAAAATGGAAAAGTCGCTAAATTGCCATAAAAAGCGTCAAAAAATCAATATATAATGTACCGTTTTATAAGTTTATCCATGCGATTTACTGAAATTATTCATCGTGAATCTTGATAACGTTATCCTCTTTTATATCATGGCCATTTTTTGCCTATTTTGTATCTTTTAGTCAAATTAACGTCCTGGTTCACTTGTCTTATGTTCTTTGACCTGCTGACTTTGAATTTTTATGTATCTTGTTGATATTAAAATATCGTTACCAAGTTATGGTCACATTTTAACCACTTTTTCGTCAGAAATGGCAATAAATTAAAAATGGTGTATTTAAAGATATTAATCTTACTGCCAATGTACATATACATGTAAGATTAATATCTTTAAATTAACCTTTTTTAATCTATGGCCATTTTTGACAAAAAAGTGGCTGTCCATTGCTGGACGAAGGCCTCCCTCAAGTCGTTCCACCTTTTCTGTTCTGGACCGCATGTACGCAATTTCCTGCCCCTCTTTTCAAACTGACTTAGTGGTCTACCTCTACTCCGATGGGCTTCGGATCATGGTCGCCACTCTATGATTCTCTTGGTCCATCGCCCATCCTTAAACCTACCAACATGTCCAGCCCAGTTCCTTTTAAGAAACAGAATGAATTTGACTGCGTCTTGTACTCCCGTTCTCTTCCTGATAATATGATTTGGGATGTGATTCCTAAGAGTAACGCCTAACATTAACCTCTCCATCTTTCGTTGCATGACACATAGTTTATATTGATGTTTTTCTTCGTCATTGTGAGAGTATCGGCTCTGTACGTAAGAGAAATAATATGCATCTGTGTGCTGTTTTCTTTTTAGATACATAGGAAGGTTAGATTTGAATACCTAGGCCAGTTTGCCATATGCAGCCCAGGAGAGTTATTCGCCGCTGAATTTCATGTGTTTGGTTATCGCCTCCTATGCTGGTGATCATTTTTAGACCAACTTTTCCTGAAGCTTCCTGAAGCATGTGCAGCATAGTTTGTGCTTCTTGTATTTTGTCTGTTATTAAGATACTGTCGTCGGCGAAACAGAGGTGATTAACTTTTCACTGTCAATGTTAAGTCCCATTCCATCCCAGTTTATTGATTTTAGAATACTTCTAGAAGTGTGCCGAAAAGCTTGGGTGAGAGCGTATCACCCTGCCGCACTCCTTTTTCGAGTCGAAACCTGCTGGTGGATTAATTAGTTTATGTTTTCATATGAGCGGTGGCATTTTCATATATGTATTTAATTGCATTGGAATATCGATGTTCAATACGACACTCAGCAAGCGCTTCCAAAGTCTCTGCTAATTTACAGAATCAAAAGGCTTTTCGGAGTTCACAATTATGAGTATAAAGAGGCTTATTATATTCTATACATTTTTCAATCAGGATTGTTTGTTCCATACCCCGAGCGGAAACCTGCCTGTCCTTTTAAAAGGAAAAACTCGAATTTATTTGCCAGACATTTGCTAAGTATTTTCGTACATGGCTCAGGAGGCTAATGGGTCGATAGTTTGTAAGTTCTGAAGTATCTCCTTTTTTACGCATGATGACAATGGTTGCATTATTCCATTATGATGGAGTTATTCCTTTATATATATATATATATATATATATATATATATATATATATATGTATATATATATATATATATATATATATATATATATATATATATATATATATATATATATATATATATATATATATTTATTACATCTTTAAGTGTACTTATTACCTTTTGAGTCCTAAAATTTATATTTAGTTGAAACTAATCTTTGAGTTATGTCTATTTATCGATTGCATTTTTTTTAATAACACTCTAGTTTTCAGTTTTTAATTAGTATGCGACTGTTATTAATTTATAAGCTTTATTGCTATTTGCTTTCTTGCATGCAGACTTTATGTACTGTTATCAACTAAGCTCTTAGGATTTGTCAAATAAGTTTTATTGTCTGCACACACATCGTGAATGATTTGATTTGTCTAACTCCTTTATTTCTATTAAAATTGATAAACAAATTTAACATTATTGTATTTGATCTAACATGGAAGTATATATCATATTATATTCAGGTTGAGAGAGCTGTAAATAAAGAGAAGATGAAGTTCCTAAATAAACATAGACGTGACCATATAAAATGAGAAAAGCTAAAATGATTTTTCTTTGGAAACCCTAGAATAAATTGAAATCTATTAAATAAATAGTCGGGTGTCTGTATTAGGTGGATTTTGCAGATACTTTTGGTTTATAACCTTATATTGATATTGAGGTTGGTCAAATATAGTCGTATTTTTCGAGTCCTGTAGAAACGCTGACACAATTGTTATCTAGAATTTTGTTTGTTATTGCAACCGGTGTTTTGTGGTAAATAGCATCACAGCAATCTAGTTTCCTTAAAATTAGGGAATTTACATTTTAAATTGTCCCTCAAAATTTAAATAATCTGTAAAATTATATAAGATTCTTAATTTAAAATCTGTGTTTAATGTTCGATTAAAACTTAACTATTAATCAAAAATTAACCAAGATTTTTTCCGAATTGTATTGCTGATATTGTAGAAAGTTGTGTTATTTCTTTTTATGCTACGATCATTTATAATTTTAAAAATATTAGGCAGATGTTATTTGATTAAGAATACACCATTTTTTAGATCATTATAGTCGATTGGATGTTAACTTTGAGTATTATCGACAAAGGCTAAACGATTTCCATCATTGATGGAACGATGAAAGTCAGAAGTGTAGAAAGAAATAATAATGGGTCCAGTACAGACCCTTTTGATACTGGTAATGAGTTTAATGTCAGAAGGGATATACGATAATTTTCTTCTTTGTTGAAGTATGTTTTCCGATCAAAGAAGTACACCTTTACTTTATTGTCAGGTATTTACTTATTCAACTATTTTAGTTCTCGGTTACTCATGGTGGTATTAGCCAAAAAGTTACATTCATTTTATTAATAAATAAATCTATGTTATGATTATCAACATCCACCAAAAATGCTTTTAAATTCAGTTGTTAAAAACCATTCCCCTAAGAAATAACTAGAAATAGTAGTCTAGAAAATCTGTGTTAAACTCAATAAAAAAAAAGAAGGGTACTTCATATGTAGCAACTACCAATAAATCTAACAATCTTGTTAAAACCGCACACCCCATACAGAGCCTACTTCTCTCACCCATCAACCCATTACTCGAAAAGGCAGTTTATGCAAAAGAGGGCTGATGGTTTTTCAACCCTCTTTAGCCAATTAAGTTCCCTCTCTTTGACGCCCATAGTGCACCCCCTTATAGTAGCTAGGGGGTTGCGGATTCACCCCGCCTTATATGCATCGATGTGTCACCCTATATCTTGGTTTTGCCGACTGCCGACATGAAGTTGTGGTTTATCTTTAAAGATAGAGTGCAGGGTTGGATTTCCGCAGTTAATATTTAATTTTAAGTTTAAAGTTCCACATTTTGTATCTTTAAACAAGCCTCTATTATTGTATCTGCTAGATCAGTGAAGATCCTAATATTTTCAAAGTTATAGATGTTCGTGACTTGAAAATAAATCAAATAAAAAGTAGTTTACTTTATATTAAACGTAATAATAAATATTGGTTCTGATTTCAAAGTTAGTATTAATGTTAATATTTCAATACTAAAAATACAAACTGGAGAAAACTGTTGACCAGTTTATTATCAACTATTGATCAGTAAGAATAAATAATATATATATATATATATATATATATATATATATATATATATATATATATGTATATATATATATATATATATATATATATATATATATATATATATATATAATATATATATATATATATATATATATATATATATATTTATATATATATATATATATATATATATATATATATATATATATATATATATATATTATATTAAATAAAATCTGGAAAAGGTATTTTTCCTTATTTATATGTTTTTATTTACATTTTTACGTGCTTATAAAATAAATGCCCGACGTATTTCAATTTTTTTTTTGCCAGACTAATATTCTTTTGATAACCAATTAAAAAATGAAGGGTTTAGGCGCTATTAGGTAAAAAGGCTTGTTCAATATGGGATAAAACTTTGAACTTTTATTTAAATACTGACAACACTTATGAGTCTAAAGAAAACTATAAGCAATGGGGTTTTCAAAAGGTGGGATGTTATATAATTTTAATACATGTTACTGTTCAGCGGTTAGTTTCATATAGGTGTTTTATTTATGTAAAATGTGAACGTTCAAACATTAATTCATATTGTATAAACATTCAATTCACGGATGGTAGAATTTGATTCAATAAAATTCCGGTTTTAATCCTTTCGTCTAACAATAAATTTGTACGACGTTTCGCCAAAATCTCATTTGGCATTTTCAAGTGCTCTTGCTGTTGCTGCTACTCGATACTGTGATCTTGCTGCCGCTCGAAGCTAACTCTTTAACTAAATTAGCTTCGAGCGGCAGCAGCTGCAGCAGCAGCAACACCACATTATCGAGTAGCAGCAACAGCCAGAGCACTTTGAACAGAAATTTTTAATGTATCAAATGAGATATTTTGGCGATAACGTAATATCTTGCAATATTTATCGTTGGACGAACAGATTGAATACCCTTAATTTTAATGTATCATATATATATATATATATATATATATATATATATATATATATATATATATATATATATATATATATATATATATATTATATATATACATATATATATATATATATATATATATATATATATATATATATATATATATATATATATATATATATATAATATATATATATATTATACATACTTATATATATATAATATATATATATATATATATATATATATATATATATATATATATATATATATATATATATGTATATGTATATGATATGTATATATGTATGGTATATATATGGCAATGATCGTATCTACAGTCTTTCATGGTTCAAGCAAAACGCATCGTTTGGTTGTTTTTATTTGTATGATGTACTTAACCTTTCCCACTTAAGAGAAAAATATAAAACAAACTAAATTAAATAATTTTCACATATTTTTAAAGCTCATATATACTTGGCTTTAAAATAAAGCACGTATATGGAGAGCTTTTGTTTTATTAGTATTGTATTTGCATGAAAAAAATGTAGAAAACACTCGTAAATTGTTCTAAGTATAAAGTTGATAATAATATTGTTAAAATTAATTTTCTCTTCTTCTTCTGGTGCCTATCAGGTCCGAATGTTGGCGATCATCCTGGCTATTGTAATTTTATTTACGGCTGCTCTGAAAAGCGCGGTGGTTGTTACCGAAAACCACGTTCTAAGATTTTTCAACCACGTGATCCTCCTACGGCCCGGGCCACGTTTACCCGGAATTGTCCTCTGCAGTATTTCTTGTAGTAATCCATATCTCTTCTCATTACGCATTATATGGCCCAGGTACTCTAACTTCCGTGTTTTTATGGTGTAGTTATTATCTCCGTGGGTTTTTTCATTCTTCTAAGAACTTCCTCGTTGGTCACGTGATCCACCCATGAAATTCTCAGGATTCTGCGGTATAGCCACATTTCAAACGCCGTCAGCTTTTTCATGGTGGCTTCAGTTACAGTCCAGGATTCTGCTCCATAAAGCAAGACGGAGAAGACATAACAGCGGAGAAGTCGTACCTTAGTTGTTATTGTCAAGAAGCGGTTTTTGAAAACTGATGCCATTTTAACAAACACAGCTCTCGCCCTCTCTATACGATGCCTTATTTCCTGTGAGTGATCCCATTGGTCATTCAGTACGGATCCCAGGTATGTATATTTATTGACTCGTTTAATATGTTGATTATTGGAAACTATCAGATCCTCATGCGGGATATTATTTTGCTGATCACCATATATTTGGTTTTATTTATATTTATATCGAACCCGTACTCCCGACTAACTGCGATAATTACGGTGTCGTCCGCATACCTTAAGTTATTTAAACGTTTTCCATTTACTAGTATTTCTGCGTTATTGGTTTCGAGAGCTTTATTAAATATATGTTCGGAGTAGATATTAAATAATAGTGGCGATAGAACGCACCCCTGTCTAACTCCTCGTAATATGTTTATTGCTTCAGATTTGTCTCAATCCACGTTTATGCAGGCAGTCTGATTCCAATATAGATTTGCATTTATCTTTAAGTCACGATCGTCAATCCCCACCTGCTTCAGTATCTCCATGAGTCTATGGTGTTGCACCCTATCAAAGGCCGTGCGATAATCCACGAAGCAAGCATATACGTCACAGGTAACGTCACGACATCTCTGAAATAGCACCTGGATACTGAATATGGCTTCTCTTGTTCCCACTGCATCACGAAATCCAAACTGTGTTTCCGACATGTGCTCTTCACAAACTTTGTAGATCCTTCTATGTATGGTTTTAAAAATGCCTTTAATAGATGACTCATGAGACTAATCGTTCTGAAGTCTTCGCATTCTTTGCTCCTGGTTTCTTTGGTAGTGTTATAAATTCTGATTTTAACCACTCCTTCGGGATGTTCCCGGTTTCATAAATACGATTAGATATGTGTGTTATCTGTTTGATGCTATTATCGTCCAGAAGCTTCAAGAATTCTGAGAAAATTATTTTAGCAATGGAAATTACTCAACAATTTTGTAGAGAACACTCATTTTCAATGAAAAACTATGAATTAATTCTTCTTTCTTTCTTATGGGTCACCTCCTAGCCGGAATAGGGATTATTCTTTTTGTATCGATATCGGCGAGGATGTCTTAATGGCGAAACATATATTTGTATTTCACGGCATCTTGTTAGACAACG
>CM032456.1:72687436-72779936 GCA_019049505.1 Pachyrhynchus sulphureomaculatus
TATTTACCTTGTTTTTTACAAGACTTTACAATCTAACCTCGCATACGAAGCCACGTTTCTAACTGCGCTTAAAATTTGTTGATTACCTAAACCAGAAACCAGGAAAAATTCATATGATATAATTGAAACTACACGAATTTATCTACCCTCATCCTTCTATTCTTTTCCTGAAGCAATATCACTAAAAAATTGAAGGTTCTTCTTTTATTTCGAGCATTTTATGGACATTAAAGTTGAAAACGATATTATAGGCAGATAGGCAGATAAATAGACAGAGCGATGAACTGATCGAAATTGAAAAATATGTGGGGACACTGAAATGTAAAGACGTTGAAAAAAATCTGAATGGACGATTTGTTCTGATTTAAAAACTTTCTGTACCAAGAGAAAACAATTGCATTTTTGGGAGAGCAATATATACACAATAAAAGAATTTTAGTTCCTTAATCCAACCCTGCTTTCATCCCTATGCACTTTCCGTAAACGGATTTCAAAATTAGTATGGAGACTGTTCGATTTCATACCAGCGGAAGTAATGAGAATTTATTGTTTTTGGTGGGAAGCCATTTTTGTATATTGTTTGTGGGTTTACTTAGGGAACACTCGGAGGCATTGTGTTGCGAAAAAGTTATATTTTTTAACATGTGAACGAACACAAAACAAAAAAGTTACCGTACTTAAAAAAAAAGAATGAAAATATGAATACAAAAGAATTTAGGTTGTTGTTTACCACAAAATATTGTTATATTTTTTTAAAATTCATTTTCTTATTTATTTTTTTCAGTTTTTGTAGATAAAAGAGTGTAAATCTGAGAGTAAATTTTAAAAGTACATTTTGATGTCCGATGCAAGATTGTCGTCATCGATCAGCTTCGTGATACTGAATGGGAATCAGCTGTATTTTTCTTTCTAATTCTCCTCCTCATTCTCAGTCCGAACCTATTAGCAGAGGTGTGCAAGATGAACTGCATCATGCACTCCAACTCCGGTTAGCTCCCGAACCTGATCCGACCAGCGATTTGGAGACCGGCGTCTGAGTCTACGGCCGTTTACTTTTCCTTCTATGACTAGCAGCGCCATATCGTTATTTCGCCTAGCTATGCGGCCAAAGTATCGCCAAATTTTTTCATGGATGGTATCAGTTATTATTAACTACTTCTAGTTCTTTCATAATCCAAATATTGGTTCTATGCGTAGTCCATGGTATACGCAGTAGTCTGCGATAACACTACATCTCAAAAGACTTTGTCTTGAGCGGTCCCTTTCTTTAAGCGTCCATGTCTCTACGATATATAGTAAAAGAGAAAAAACCAGAGAATTGAGGAGTCACGACAGCATCTAATTCTATTACATATATCATAACATAACCTATAAAAATTTATAGTAGTTACTGTGAACTGAATAGTGTTCTTTTTCTATAACAAATTGCGGTTATAAAATAATAATAAAATCAATAATTTCAATATACAAGCCATAATCATATATGTATATTAAGTGGCCGCTGAAGTTTATGATCTCTATTTAATCGACTGTAATCAATGATACTCCGTACTGGAAGAAAATTATTACATAAGTGTGTATGACAACTTTATTGAAATCAGCTTTGGAAAGAAAATATAATCCGAATTTATACTGCCTCGAAAAGAAATGCTTGGTTTGCTCAAGCTATTGGGACTGTTCTGTTTTTCCAACAATATGTTTTATTTCTAAAATAATGATTGCAGCATCGAAAAGAATAAGGCGGAGGAGTTGCCCGTAACTTTAAAAGTAAAAAAATATACTTTATTCGCACCAATAAAATAAATTGAGCTGATAGGATTTGGTTTTAATTTAATAAAATTTTCCTTTTAAATTTCAGAAAATTTTGTTTTCGGTAGTTGTTAATTTGTAAATATATAATGGATCATTTTAAATTCATATATATATGTATGTATATATATATATATATATATATATATATATATATATATATATATATATATATACACATACATATGTATGTTACAATAAAGGTTTTCACGGATGGTGGAATGTAATACATTAAAATTCCGGTTTCAATCCGTTCGTCTAACGATGAATTTGCACGACGTTTCATCAAAATCTCATTTTACATTTTCAAGTGCTCTTGCTGCTGCTGCCGTTCGAAGCTAACTGAGAAACTGAAGCGCAGTTGGCATCTTTTATAGGTCGGCGTCTACGCAGATTGTAGGTGGGGGGGTCGGATGTATTTGTCCGGACATCGGTGTTTGCCGGCTGGGTGGTAATTACGGGTTCCGGCGCTATACTGACTGCTGCCTTCTCGATGTTTTGGTTATTCCTTGGTTTAGCTAGTAGACCCTTCCATGTAGTGGACATATTCAGGCATCATCTCGCTTATTTACTTGTCCATTCTTTTCGATTTCCAAGGCTTCTCTGACTATGCATGTTTTATAATGTGAAATCGAGGCTATTTGTTTAGATCCCTATAAGTTGATGTTGTGACCAGTATCATGATGGTGCTAAAAAAGAGCTGATGTTTGTTTATTTTTGATACTTATTTTATGTTGTGGATCCGGATGCAGATTCTTCTGTTTGTTTGCCCTATGTACAATTTGTGGCTGTCTCCGCATGGGATGCTGTAAACTCCATGCCGGAGTGTTTTATGGTTTGTATGCTGTACCTATGTTGTGTTTTCTTGTGTGTGTGATAGGATTGGAAGAGTCCTATATATATATATATATATATATATATATATATATATATATATATATACGAGGCATGTTTTTTAAGTAAGTACCGTTTTGGAATTAAAAAAAGACGTGCAAAGATATCGCTATAATTTTATTTTTACATGAAAGCCTGTACCTTAATCTACTTTTCTACATAATTTCCGTGAATATTGAGGTACTTGTCATAACGTGGCACCAGTTTTTGAATACCCTCCTCATAAAATTCTGCCGCCTGACTTGTTAACCACTGTATCACAAATGTCACAATGCGATACAAAACACTACGAGAATATTGAGGAAAGCAGTCGCACAATGATGAAATTGTAAAGCGTCTGTTTTCTCTCACCTTTTCGTCCACTTTCTGCACCAAATCTTCATTAACGACCGAAGGACGCCCACTCCGTTCTTCATCATGCACATTTGTGCGGCCATCTTTAAATGCTCTCACCCATTTCCTTACCATTCCATCACTCATAATGTTTTGTCCGTAAACTTCACAGATCTCACGATGAATATCGATCGGTTTTACGCCTTTAGCACTAAGAAATCGTATAACAGCCCGTACTTCACAATCGGCGGGACTCACGATTGTCGGAGGCATCTTAAACACTCAGTAAACAACGTATACAATGAAGAATCAGACTGTAATGGCGTCAGTGCGTAGACATGAGATGTAGGTTACCAGCGCGCATGCGCGGAACGCCGACCGTATCGCTGCGTCGGCGGAATCGCAAAACGGTACTTACTTAAAAAACATGCCTCGTATATATATATATATATATATGTATATATATATTTATATATATATATATATATATATATATATATATATATATATATATATATGTATATATATATATATATATATATATATATATATATATATATATATTATATATATATATATATATATATATATATATATATATATATATATATATATATATATATATATATATATATATATATATATATATATATATATATATATATATATATAGGGTGGTTGCAAAAGTTCACGTCCAATTTTCATAGATAGCAGAAGCATGCACTTTTGACTGTGCTGATGTTTCTTTTTATAATCATATTATTAACTGACAGTTATCTAAATGAATCATGAGTTAACATAACCTTAAAAAGAATTTATTTAAATTAATTTGTGTGCAAGGTTAATATTCAAAATGGAAAATGAAAAGTTACATATATGAATTTAAAAATGGAGTGAGTGTTGGAACTGCAACAAAAAATATTCAAGACGTTTATTTGGATCATGCTCCTGCTCTTAGGATAGTTAAAAAGTGATTTGGTTGATTTTGAAATGATGACTTCAGTCTAAACGATAAACTTCGCTCTGGGCGATCTTCCGGCTTTGATAATGACTTTATCCGTGACTGAATAATAATCCACGGATTACCACTGAAGAGACTGTTGCGAGATTAAATGTTTACAATTAGATTGCATTTCGTCATTTAAAGCAACTTGAATACACTTCGAAACTCGATATATAGGTTCCGCACGTTTTAATAGAACGGGACAAACTGAACCGTGTTTCCACAGCCATTTCTCTTCTGGCCCGTCGACAAAACCAACCTTTCTTGGATCAAGTCATAACTGGAAATGAAAAATAGGTTGTGTATAACAACATAAAAAGAACAGAATCTATGGCAAAAGCTGAATTGCATCCAATGAAAGTGTTTGGTGGGATTGCAGAGGATTAATTCTTTACGATCTTCTTCCACGTGACCAAACGTGGAAAAGAGAGTAAGAGAGAGAAGCGGAGAAGTACTGTGAGCAACTTACCCAACTCAATGTTGAAATCCAAGCAAAACATCTAAATTTGGTCAATCGAAAAGGCATCATCTCTCACCATGACAACACTAGACCACATGTCACAATTAAAATGGGAAATCCAGGGTAAGGGGAATACGGCACACGCCGTATTCCCCTGATCTTGCCACTTCAGATTTTCATTTGATTCGTTCTCTGCAAAATAATTTGAAAGGCAAAAATTTGATTCCATGAAAGGAATCTAAAACTGCCTTAGGACTCTCTTTGAAGAGAAATCACGCTGTTTCTACAAAGAAGAAATTCAAAAACTTGTAAAACGATGGGAGACAGTTACAAAAAATGATGGAAAGTACATTATTGATTAATAAATACTATTTTTCATGAAAATGTGTTGTATTTAATTTGATTTCTAATTGGGCACGAACTTTTGCAATGACCCAATATATGTATTTCCACAAATCGGAGTTACACTCTGTTCCCCCATCTGGCTTCTCTCGTGCACTGCGTTTACGCGATAAGCTAAACAAATTTTGACCTATTTATCAGACACCCTTTATAATGCCCTTTTATTGCCCTGTCAGTACTAAGTCAACTGAATATAATTGCGGATATGAAAATCGAACTTTAAAATGATATCAAATACAATCAGTTTTTACGCTATATAAAAGTTTAAAACTGTTTTTGCTCTTAAAAAAACTAGTCAAATTCCCTGTCTCATATATTTAGAAAATCCGTATTAATCAAGCCCATTTAGATACAGTTCTGAATGGTTTTTAATAGGCCACATTGTTACGTATTGTGTCCAGTCTAATCAATCAAATCAATATGAGTCTATAAAAACTTCGTTTCCAGATATACGGAAATGAGTGGGTATTGTTCAGATACTCAAGAATCGCAAAAAATTATGGGATCGAACCACTCCATCATATCTGACGTCCGAATTTTATCACAATAAACTGATCCTATGTTTTGAATTTTTTTTTATTGTTTACGTATACAGCATTGGCGTTACGTGATATACATATACATATATATATATATATATATATATATATATATATATATATATATATATATATATATATATATATATATATATGTATAAAGGGCTGTCCAGAAAGTATTGAGATATTTACAGTCAAAATTGAGATAACTGTTTTTTATATTTTGAAGAACTTTATGTAACTAAATATACGCCATTTTATTTGATAATCTTCCGCCATTTTTCAGGAAACTCCATAATGCCGTCACTGTAGAACTTCTGCGGTTTTTGGGCAAAAAACTGGCACAAGTGGTTTTCGCAAGTCTTTTTTGAAACTAACTTAACGACGTTCAGAGGATTCTGTAGAGATCGAAAGAAATGGTAGCCTGAGTGTGCAAGGTCCGGGCTGCGGGGGGGTGGATCTATTAAAACATCCCAGCTAAGCTATGTCAGTTCTTGCTGAGTCATGAAATATGGGTGTGGTCTGGCGTTGCACAGCGTGGCCATTCGAGTGGTGTTGCTTCAGAAACACCTACAGGTTTCAGGGGTCATCCATTTTAATTTTTTTTTTAAATAACCCTGATCAAATTTCGAAAAGATCTTCGGAACACGATTTAAAAAAAAACCTAACCTAACTTAACTCAACCTAACCTAACGTAACCTAATCTAGCCTAACATAAATTAAAATAATGAAAAACTAAGAAATGAATACTAATAGTCTCTGAACCTAAAGGCTTTAAATATGACCCAACATAACCTAATCCAACCTAACACGACTTAACTAAACCTGATCCAACCTGAACTAGCCTAGCCTAGCATAACAAAATACAAAATAAATCTATGTAAAATATATGTAAGGTAGGAAATGAAAAATAATAGTCTCTGAATCTAAAAGCCTTAATACAATCTAACCTAACTTAACCTTACTAACCATACGTATGGTTAATAAGGTTAGTCAATCGTTTGGCCAGGCTGCAGCAGTTGATGATGCGCGATTGTCTTCCAATCTCATCAAACACACAGCCTCATCTTTTTTTAGCATCAATCCGGGCTTTGCCATCGTCTGTGGAGCTTCATCCTTTTTTAACCATGTGATCCACTTTTTATCACCTGTAATCAACTGTTTCACAAATGACTCGATTTCGGTACGTTTCCGTAGAGATTCGCAGATGAAAATTTGATCGAGTAAATGTTTTAGCGTCAAATTATATGGCACCCAAATGTCGAGTTTCTTTTTATAGCCAGCTTTTTCATAGTTTAAAACTATTTGGTGATGGATGCTTAGTTCGTTGGCGATATCACGGCTACTTACATGCCGTTCTTGCTCAATCTTTGGCCAAAATCCTATCAACTTTTTCTATCATTGGTCGACCAGTGTTACGAGCATATTTGACATCAAAATTTCCAGACAAAAGCGACTACACTATCTTTTGGCTATTGTTTTTGGTAACATATCTTGATCCATTTCTTCCTTGTGCCTTTATTGAAATAAAATTGTAAAAACTCATCTTCAACTGATGTGACTTATCAGTACTTTTACGATAACCCAATATATATGTATAGGATCATGAAAATATATTGAAGCCGGTAAATCTTTGTATCAAAGGCAATTACAGAAAAATAATGATAAATGGCGATTCTCTATAATTATTAGAAAAATTAATCCCGAAGTTTATTGGTTTTTCCGCAAGGACAGCAAATACACACGTAAAAAATATTGATAATAACCTGCAATGTCACAATGCCGCTAACTTTACAATGATAAGTTCGTTATTTTATATTTTATCAAACTAAACGAGTTTTAATTTTTAGTGATCCGTACGGAACACTTATAAGATGACTTTTGATTTTCTTCGAAACTATTTGTTATAGAAAGTTGAAATTTGGTAATAATATAGGAATTGATGGCCTCATCAGAGCCGTGTAGTTTTGAAAGTTAAATTTTGACTTAAGGGGTTAGTTTTGGGGGGGGGGGAGTGAAATCGGAGTCATCGAGTGTGGTGTCAAATGAAAGCTTGTGAAAACACGAGTAATATATATTATATATATATATATATATATATATATATATATATATATATATATAATGTATTACTTGCGAACATTTTTCTCTTCATTATTTTTAAAAAATCGCGAAAAATCGCTGTCCCCCCACCTTATCTCGAAAAGTACTGATCAAAAAATTTTGAAAAAGTTCTGGAATATACCCACGAAAATTATTACCTTTAATAATTTATCTGGTATATAAAAAAACAAAAATTTCAAGGTCATCAGTTTTCAGTAAAGATTGGAAACAACACAAACACATTTGGGGTGTGTTTTGTGAAGTCACCGATCATTTTATACTACCATAACAAAACCTTTTATATTAAAAGCAATCAACGTACGAAACACTAATTGTGCAAGTTCAACTTGCACTTGACCGGTTATTTCAATTTAATCTCAAGCTGATAAAACTAACTACCCTAGAGGTTCAATAATTCAACAACAATTGTTTACTAAAGAAAATATGGGCAAATAGCTTCATATTCAAAGATATTGACATCACTGTTAAATGGTGAATTAAAACTGAGAAACATTCTGCCTGAAATACGAGGGTCGCCTTTTAAGTTTTCACAAACGACCACTAGATGGCGCTATTGAGATGTGACATTACCATTGTTGTAAAATTTGATATTTGTTATTGTTAAAACAGTAATAGTTCAGAAATTGGCCTAGTGGTTTGTTTACAGTGAGCGTTTAAAAAAAAAAACAGTTTTGTGGACAAATTGAAATTTCACGTGAAAGTTTTCATTGGATAATTTTTTACGATCTTAAACAGAGACAAGCAGAGAGACGTTGCGTTATATATATATATATATATATATATATATATATATATATATATATATATATATATATATATATATATATATAATATTCTTTGCTACATGATATTGTTCCATAGTTAACGGTTTAGGCAGTGTATTGCAAGAGAGTGGGTTAGCTGTAAACTTTTTTCCGACTTGATTCACTATTATCAATACTGCTTATTCCTTAAGTTACCTAACGTAATAAAATATGTCCTATAACATGACCAGAGAATATATCTATGAATTAAAAAAAAACACGTAAATCGGATAAGTGGTTTTTGAACAATAAGTGCACTAACGGACAAAAAGACAGATAGACAGAGACATTTTGTATTTTATATATATTATAGATTATAGATATTCTCAAGGTTATGAGACGAGATTTAACTACTCGATCATAAAATTTAATTCTTGTATTTTATCATAAATTACAAGTCTAAAATTTTCATTTTTCACTGTGATATATTGGCGCAGTGCTCCTAATAAATTTTATTAAAATACCATAAAAAATACATCATAATAAAATGTTTTTTATACGCTTGTAGAATAAATTTGAGATAAAATTATATTATTTGAACATGTTTATATCTGAACATAACAGCACGGGTAATCAAAAAGCATGTTGTTGTCAAATCATTTAATTTTGTATGAAAAATAACTTTATAGCGTCCAACTATAAAAAATATTGTAAAATGTTAATACTTTAATAAATAAAAAAAAACTAACGATTATTCAACACCTAATAACTTGAGAACATTGCATTATTGAATAATAGTCAGCAACATTGCTCAAACAGCTGTGGTTTGTGTGGATTTAATGCTCCAAAAAAAGAACGAATTTTCACATTCTTCTTCGAAGGGGATTTCCTACATCAAATATTTTTGCTGGATTAAGTCGGATTTCAAGACGGGACTTTCAAAATGTTACCAGTCACTTATTTTAATACTTATGTGATTTTTGTTACAATTTTTTTGATGGATGTATTTACAAACTGAAATAATAAAAAAAAACGATTTCAAGAAAGTGATAAAAAGTACACAAGAATGTTTTCCCCTAATTTTAAAAACTTAGAAATGCCAAAATTGTAGGTATTTAGTATTTAATACACAAAATATAATATATAAATATTCAATATTAAGGAAAATATGCCTGACAACAATAACTTCCTGAGAGGTCGTGGGCAATCTATATCTTCTGGAGGTGTAAAACATAAATCTTTATGAACAATGTATTGTAGTGAATTTTTTGGCACATTTATGGCACTTAATCGTGTACGTATTGAGAGATCGGAATTGACACTCAAACGCACTTCACGTTTACATTGCTTCTTGAGGTCCTTGGTTGCCCTTCCCGAGATTGACTTACCATTGAAACATTTTTTTTAAACTTTCTCGCCCACTTCTAAACGATTTAAATATTCGGAGGTTTATTTACGCTCTGTAAATGATATTAAGCGCGAAGTTTTTACTTTACAATAGGCGTAGAATCAATATTTTTGTAAAACTGTTGCACACAAATCGTACCCTCCTCTCTGGTTAACCTTGCGATAGCTACTGAATTTTCACCATACGCTTTACATGTTGGGAATGTGAAATCAGAATGACACTACTTAGTATATATCACCACTACACCAAACGCTTTATTTTTGCGCTCGACGAGCGATTCGCTAACTATGTTAGCTTCATCAGGAGATATGATTGGCTCAATCATTGCTCCTGATAAAAAAAATAAAGTATTTGATGTAGTGGTGATATATACTAAACACGCCTTCCATTAGTGGAATAAGCTAAAACAATTGGAACATATATGACGCTCAAGTTTTAAAAAAGCGAATGTAAAATTGTTTCGTTCGAGAGGAAGTGTTTAAAAATATTACCTCTGTGAGCATCTCATCATAAGCCACCTCATGAGCATACATTATTGTTTCGTTTTTTTTTCTATTTCTTTCATTTTTTCGAAGGCTTAAAGTGCATTTGTTTGGAGTTCATAGCAGAATTCTCTCATTGTAGATGCAAAAATATGTTGGGGTGCACCCAAAAAAAAAAGAGATTTCTTATGCATTTTACTGGATTTTGCTACCTGCTTTGAATTATTTTTAAGAGTTCACCCTATTTTAGGCCGAAAATATCCGCTATACAATAAAGTCATAAAATGCTTGATTTGTAAAAACACAAATAAAACATTTAATCAACATCAACAACGTTAATTTGTCGAATATTTTAGTAAATGAGGGTTCATCGGTAGCATAGCCATCTGAGCGTAACCTGCTTTTAGTGTCTAATAAATAATTATCTTTAAAATAAAGTTATAGAAATATATTATTTATTACCAAAAAATTTTAATCTATAGATCTATGTATATATACAAATTCACAATTTACGATATATAAGTACTTTAATTACAATCAAAAATAATCGTCATCTTCAAAATCTGAAGACTCGACACCATCTTTATGTTTGAGATTTTTGTCTCTTATCCATTGAAGAATATCCGCTTTCTTCCATAAATTTGTCGGGAGTCGTTCTAATAATCGAGAATGGTATGGGGCATTGTCTAATACTACAACTGATTCTGATGTTATAGATTCAATCATTTGTTGGAAGTACTCCTTAAAAACATAGGCCGTCATGTCCTCATAGTAATCTTTAGTTGACTTTGATTCGAATTCCAACAAGCCACCGTCGATAAATCCGTTTTCACTACCAATATGTGCTATAATTTATCCTGCGACCTTTTTCTGAGGGGTGGTTGTAATTTAGTTGACCAATCTTGCATAAAAGCTTGTTTGGCACTTTTAATGTTTTTGTCAATACAGAATTTTTTCACTGTGTGTCTCTCATTAACTCAAGTCTCAGCTAAATAAAAAATGTTGGTTAGAAATTTTCTGATTGCTCGTAGATATTCTCTTCTCCAACAAACGATTTTCTATTGTGCTTTTCCCCACGAAAATTCAGGTTATGAAGGATTTTCCATAATTTCAATTTTTTTAAGTTCTCGTCTTTTCTGATTTCTTGCAAAACTTTATATAGTATAAATATTTCTTTCTTAATAAAAAAATGCTGTACTTTTTAGTGTTCCGTACGGAACACTTATAAGATCACTTCGGTGTCTGTCCGTCTGTCCGTCTGTCCGTCTGTCACACCACCCGATTTTCTCCGAAACTATTTGTCATAGAAAGTTGAAATTTGGTAATAATATAGGAATTGATGGCCTCATTAGAGCCATGTAGTTTTGAAAGTTAAATTTTGACTTAAGGGGTTAGTTTTGGGGGGTGAAATCGGAAGTGAAAAAAAAATTTTTTTACTAGGTAATGGAGTGTGGTGTCAAATGAAAGCTTGTGAAAACACGAGTAAAAAATATATATATAATGTAATACTTGCGCGCACTTTTCTTTGTATCATTTTTAAAAAATCGCGAAAAAATCGCTGTCCACCCGCCTTATCTCGGAAAGTACTTATCAAAAAATTTTGAAAAAATTCTGGAATATTCTCCACGGGGTGTAGATTGAAACGAAAATTATCACGAGTGCATTACCTGTAATAATTTATCTGGTATATAAAAAAAAACAGAAATTTCAAGGTATCAATTTTCAGTAAAGATTGGAAATAAACTTTGTTGAAAACTTATTTGGGGTATGTTTTGTGAAGTCACTGATCATTTTATATCACCGTAACATAAATTTTGACTTAAGGGATTCGTTTTGAGGGGTGAAATCGGAAGTGAAAAAAAATTTTTTTACTAGGTCATCGAGTGTGGTGTCAAATGAAAGCTTGTGAAAACACGAGTAAAATATATATATATATATATATATATATATATATATATATATATATATATATATATATAATGTAGTACTTGCGCACACTTTTCTTCGTATTACTTTTAAAAAATCGTGAAAAATCGCTGTCCCCTAACTTATCTCGAAAAGTACTGATCAAAAAATTTTGAAAAAATCCTGGAATATTCTCCACGGGGTATAGATTGAACGAAAATTATCATTACCTTTAATAATTTGTCTGGTATAGAAAAAAAAACCAAAATTTCAAGGTCACCAGTTTTCAGTAAAGATTGGAAACAAACTTTGTTGAAAACTCATTTGGGGTGTGTTTTGTGAAGTCACTGATCATTTTATATACCACCCTAACAAAATTTTTTATTTTAAAAACAATCAACGTACGGAACACTAATTGTGCAAGTTCAACTTACACTTGACCGGTTATTTTCTTATTGCGTTTTTAAAGTCTTCATCGACCTCTATGGGCTCCTTTCCTTTGTGATTCTAAGGTTCGTTGCAAGGCCGTGTTTTCTTTCTTTTAGAAATCTATAAATAGTTGCTGATCAAACTCCGGGCATGTTGGTACGGGTTTCCACAATTTTACGGGCTTGTTGGCTGTTGATGGGCATCATGGACGTTAAGTATCATTGTTTCTTCTAGCAGGGAAAATGCAGATTTACAGACTCCGCGAAGTTTGACCGGGGTAAAACTGAAAGTTGAACACATCGCTGTCCTGATTTGAACTAAGCATATTATAGGTTTTTTGCTTTATTTTTTTTTGCATACTTAGGTACTTAGGCACCTACCTACCGATAAGTACTTTGGTTAATTATATTCCAATAACTGCTAAAATCCCAAATAATTTTATCGTACCTCTTATCATTAAGATTTATAACACTGTAAACTTCTATTTCTTAAGAATTGTTAATTGTACTCGTTTAGGCCTTTATCATACAAATAAGATTTTTAGTTTCATCATTTAGTCATTAAAATAAACTTTGAAATGCGTTGATTTATATAGCTTAGTGAATGAACGAACAGTTTTTTTTAGACTGTTTATTTCGCATTAACTGATAAACTAGTTTATAGTCTACCGATAAACTAGTTCACTCGTGAACGACATTTGTGCACGGTCACAACCCGACCGTCGCGTCGCGTCGACGAGATAAACTGTATGGCCCTATGGTCTACTACAGACGAGTCGACGTGAACGGACGACGACGGTGGTCCGAGTAAACAGAACAGTTCATTCGTGGACGTTGTTCTGTCGATGACGGTCGAAACAAGTCGAAAATTAAACGGTTTTATAAACTAGTTTATCATCGACGATAAACTTGTATCGTTTCGTTGACTGTAAAAGCGTCAACGACCCACCACTAGTATGTTGTATAGCAATAGAAAATAAAGGTGATTAAAAATAAAAATGCAAATAATTGGTAGAAAAATTTCGGACGCTTATGGTTTATGACATTTTAATGTTTAAAACCCATGTTGTGTGCTATCAACGCCAAATAAACGGGCGGATTTAAATAGTGTGCATCGAATACCACACTGTCAAGAATTTTTACTGAAAAAGAAATGTAAACCTTAGCTAATTTCCTGAATTTATCTACTTTTAATAAATTTGTGATAAAAACGTATTTTATCACAAATATTTGTCTAACTAATTTAAAAAATCATAAAAATTTTTGTTTTATATTAACTTAACTAGCACACAAAGCATAAGATAATGAATTTTGTGTTATTTTAGCAGTGTATGATAAATGCTTGTTAATTTATGATGACACAGACATTTTTGCAAATTACCACGACCGCCCATTTTTTCGCTTGATTTCTAAAAACACAGAAATAAAACATTTAATCAACATCAACAACGTTAATTTGTCAGAATATTTTTAGTAACCCCAAAAAGGAAATTCAATTTATATTATTCCCAAACCGTTCGTTTTCAACGTGAATCAACTCTTTAAACGCTTACGTGTCAGAGTTTTTAATTTGAAATAATATGGAAAGAATATTTTATCGGTGTGTTTGCTGCATGGAATTTTAAAATTTTGGTTTATAATGTTGCCTTATGCATATATGGATAATATGTCAAATAGATCTAAAATAGTCTGGAAACGTGAGCAAATAGATTCTCTTTTAATTTAAAATTGCTGGATAATGTAGGATTTTACATTTATTTACCGAGTAGTGCAGTTTGCGTTCAGTTGTTTTCAGAAACCCTAGAAAAATGGTCGCTTTTTAAGTAGATTGATAAAATTTATTTCGATATAGTCTTCTTCAAAAATGATATTAGGCAATGTTGATACTTTAACGGAATTTTTTCAAAATACTTACTGTATAAATTTGGTGTTGAATTCATTATCATCCTTGTTCTACACGTAGCATCTAAAGAAGTTATTAAAGTGTATTTTGGTGCTCTTCGTACATAGGTTCGAAATAGCAAAAAATTAACAGCTCATTATATTTTTCTTTTGGATATCTAGAGGAAAAATAGGACTTCAGTTTGTAAAAAAAAGAGGACGGAGCACCTCCTCACTATGAAATCAGTGTTCGTATATATATTTGGATGCGATTTTTCCTAATCGATGGATAGGCAGAAGAGGTGCTGTAAAATGGCCTGCAAGGAGTCCCGACCTTACGCCACTCGATTTTTTTTATGGGGTCATTTGAAAACCAAAGTTTACCGAAGTCTACTTGAAATTGTAAAAGATTTACAACAAAGAATTCAACATGAAGTAGTACAGAACAGAAAAATTCCACATTAACTACTGTGGGGCCAAAGAGCATGATAAGGCACCTGGTTACAAAAAATTCCGGAGGTAAAATAGCCCCCCGTTTGGATCTCCGGGTGGGGGCTGGTTCGGAGGCGTCGACATGTAGACATCATAATTTTAAAATAGATTTTTTCAACATACGAAGTTTAAACTGGAACATAAATTCAGTGCACTAACACTTGCAATCAAATAAACGTTATGTACTAGCTCTTTGTGAAACCAAGGCCAGTTCATCGACCAGCACAGATAACTATCTTTATCCTGGGTACGACTTATATTCCGGATTTAGGCGTCAGAAGCGACCTCTCTTGCCAACGAGAAGAGGCTCTGGAGCCCCCAAACTTTGATGCTATGTGGTTAAAAATAACGACTCAACAAACCACAAGGTTCATCTGTATCCTCTATCGACCACCAAGTGATACCAATTTTCGAACACTTTTCTCTTCTCTTGCAGACACCATTGATCATTTACAAATTAACTATCCAAGTGCCCAAATTGCCATCCTGAGCGAATTTACTGTCCACAATATCGAACAAGGTCGTGAAGCTGAATCATTCGCAATCAGTTGTGGCTTAACTCAGCTTATTGACGAACCAACACGGATCCCTGATCGAGATGGGGACTTCGCCAGTCTTCTTGATCTGTTTTTAACCACCAATCCGGAGATTTACACGGTCACCGTAAATCCGCCGTTGAGTTCTTCCGAGCATAAACTGCTTTAGACATCGAGTATCCTACCAATTAGTGACAGAGAGGCGCCTAAGTCGCGCAGGATTTGGCACTACAAATCTGCTAAATGGGAAGATCTAATGGAATGTTTTCAAACTTTCCCCTGGATGGACGTTTGTTTTTGATCCGACAACCCATCTGATTGAGCCAGGGAGATCTCCGATGTTATTTTGGCTGATATGGAAGCTTACATCCCTCTTTCGAAGAAATGCCCCTCCAACGGCAAGCCTTGGTTTGACCGAAAATGCAAACATCTTGCCTACCGATAAAGGCGTGAAAATCCTAATTCTATAAATCGTAACACCTTTGTTCGTGCCCGGAACAGATGCAAATGAATTATCGACGAAACCAAGGAGGCACATAATCAACGAATTAGAAACAAACTTCTCACTTGTCCCAACAATTCCAGGTATTTTTGGGCAGTTGCTAAGGCAGTTGGTCAAAATTTCACCAAATCCACCATACCACTTCTCGCACGGCCAGATAATTCCATTGCAACCACACCTGTTGAGAAAGCGAACTTGTTGGCTGAACTCTTTGCATCACATTTAACTGTCGATTTCCAAGGAAAAACACCACCTACTATTTCTATATTGCAGTCAAGGATGCCCGATGTTGTCTTCAGACAGCGTATCATAAAGCGTATTTGAATGAAGCTAGACACCAAAAAGGCTTCTGGCGCTGACGGAATACCTGCCATAGTTCTCAAAAACTATGCAAGGGAACTAATACCAGTTTTTTTGTAGACTTTTCAACTTATCCTACAGGAAAGGTTCAACTTAATAAAGACCTGGAAGAAATTCTATCTTGGGGTGGCAGTAACCAAGTGGAATTTAACGCTACAAAAAAACCCAGGCGGCAGTTTGTTGGACGTTAGTTTGGGAGCACATATGTCCTGGCATGAACATGTTGCAGGCATAGCAAGGAGAGCTTTTCTAAAGTTTAAATTCCTTACAAAGCTCAAATTCGACCAACTATGGAATACTGCTCCCACGTTTGAGACTCCGCTCCCAAACATACACTGCATTTGTTGGATTCTGTTTAGAGAAGAGTGGTCCGTCTGATTGGAGACTCGGAATTGACCGGCGGCCTTGATTCGCTGAAACATCGAAGAACGGTTGGCGACTTGAGTTTGTTCTACAAGTGTTTTCATGGAAAGTGTTCGAGGGATGTAGCCCGCTTAATTCCTCCCAAAGCGGTGCATGTTAGAAAAACACGTCGCACTGGTGCTTCACATCCGTATGAGGTTCAGCTTGTTACTCCGCGTACAACGCTTTTCAAGCAGTCTTTTATATGGAGAACGTCATCCCTTTGGAATAATTTGCCCAGCGCTGTGTTTCCCACCGAGTACAATTTACAGGGATTCAAGAACAACGTAAATCGCTTTTTCCGCACACATGCCGCTCCTGGAGCGCTTTAGGGACTTCCCTGCAGCACGTATGCTAGACCCATAAAAAAAAGAATTTTTAGTAGAACTGGTATACAGGGCTTTCCATTTTAAAAAAATATATAATAATACCATACATGTTTTTCTACGAGATATGATATATGACTTCAGATTTTTTTTTTGCTATTGTTTCCAGATACAAGGGATAAAAATACTCCTAAAAAGATAGCCCAATGTGATCAGCATGTGAGTGAATTATTTTTCTTCGAGGATAGGGTTTAAATGACAATACATATTTTTCTGCGAGATACCTGGATTTAATTCTTTATTTGATCCAAATTTCAACAATTCGAAACTTTGTGAAGTAACTGTAGTTCACTGTTCTAGGGAAAAAGTCTTTTAAGGGACAATTTTGAAAACCTCTATACGCAAAGATTTTTTCTCTCGTAAAAAAAAGAAACAATACGCTACTTTTTAATCTTAATCTCCAAATTAATCACAGTATTTGCCATTTACCAAACAGTCCGACTCATTTTATACGAAACAGCAAAATACTTACGAGCTGAATAAAAATCTTCATCAATTTATATGATTTATGAGTTTCCCAGTATTCCGGAGCCTTTTTAATAGCTGTCATTAAAAAGGGATAAACATGAAAAATCTCAAATCCTTCAATCCTTATTCAAAGGAGAATTGGGTCATTAAAGAGAGAGTAAGAAATATATAATTTGGCCTTCGATTTCTGATCATATTATGTGTTTGTTTGTTAAAGACCTTTTCCATCATGGGACTTGAAGCAATTGACTTTGTTCATATTTTGAGGTAAAGTATATATGTCCATGTCAATAAACAGGCAATAAAATGATGATTATTTGTTGAAAATTAAAGGCGTGTTTTTCTTTTCATGATTTTTAGTCTCAATAATAAGTCACGCCAAAAAATATACATGAATACGATTATTGAAGAGAAATAATATGATTTTTTTTTTAATATTCTGCTCCACTTTCTAAAATTTAGGTTTTACATTAAGTTATATCGTTTACATTGGACCATCACATAGTAGCAAAGAGAGCTTCCCAAAAGCTAGGAATATTATTTCGAACTAGAAAGCTTTACATTACACAACTATTAATTCTGTACAAAGTTCAAATTTGAGTAACGATAGAATACTGCACCCATTTTTGGGGCTCTGTTCACAAACATGGACTGCATTTGTTGGATTCTCTTCAAAAGAGAGTTATTTGGCTGATTGGAGACCCAGAACTCACCAGCAACCTCGATTCTCTGAAACATCGAAGAATGGTTGGCGAGTTAAGTTTATTTTTCAAGTACTTTCATGGAAAATGTTCAATGAATGTAGCCCGTTTAATTCCTCCCAAAATGGTGCTAGGAATACACGTCGTGCTAATACATCACATCCATATGACATTGAGCTTGTCACTCCACGTACAACTCTTTATAAGCAGTCATGAAGAACTTCATTCCTTTGGAATTATTTTCTCAGGACTCACCGAGTACAATTTACAGCGATTCGCTTTAGGGATTTTCGTGCAGCATGTGTGCTGTGTCCAAAAAAAGTAAACTTTTCAAAGAAAGACATCTACAGGGTGATCATTTTTAGGCGCCTTAAGGGAAATTATTGGATATTTTTTTTTTTTTTAATATAGAATGGTATAGTGCATGTCAAGGAGTATACTGACATATTTGATATTTGGCAGTGAAGACGACGCTGGGAGCCGCGACGCTAAATAACTTTTTTTTACCATCGAGATACCTTTTATAAAACGGCTTTGGAAAGCCCTAATTTTTTTCAATATTCATTCCTTAAACCGTTTTTTCCAATTTGTTTTGCAAAAAAGTTATGCAGTAAAAACACCCTAAAATATTATTTTTTGCTCATCGCAGTTGCCATGGATCGTATGCCACGTTTGGCGCTTTTCAAACAATTTATCTAGTAGGAGACTGTCATACTTGAATCTGACAGTAATTATAATAATATTAGATACTATGCTGTTGAGGTTAATAATAAAGTATCTTTGAACAATAAAAAAAAAATAATTCATTATTTTTATTAACACAACAAACTATTAACTAACTAACTTTTAACATTACATAACTTATTACATATCTGTAAAATTAAATATTAGCAACTTAAATATATATATATATATATATATATATATATATATATATATATATATATATATATATATCAGAAGAAATTTTCTATATGTCTTTCTTCTTCTATCATGAATTTTTTCATACTTTTCATTATCGCTTGATGAGTAGCTTTGTAAATAATTTCTCCAGTTATACTATTGTACGCATATGATTTTCTGCCTTTAAATGCTCAATATCATTTGTCGCAGTTTTGAAAGAAAAGAAGAAAAAATCTAACGGCGGTGAGTTAGGTGCCCATTGAACAACTGGGCTGCGAACCCCTATTCATCTTCGTTGAAATCATTCATTCAAATCTCTCTAACAGCAGCAGTTGTATGAGGTGGTGCTCCGTCGTGTTGATACCACATATGCCTTCTTTAAATACCACGTATGCCTTCTTTAAATAAGGGGAACATTTTCTAAAAAAACTAGTAAAGTATTAATCAAGAAATTAAGGTATCTATTTCCTCCAGGTAGTGTTCCCTCAAAAAAGTATGGTCCAACCAAATGTCTCCCAATCATCCCACACCATGCATTAACGCCATAATGGCTTTGATTCTGAATTTGATTAACGTTGTATGGTTCTCGTCAACCCAGTAATGATAATATTTTTTGTTTGGGCAAAATAAATAACGTTCTTTGTCATATTTAATCATCATTTCTGCTGCAAAATTTAGTCGTCGTTCCATATGAAACTGTGTCAATAACTGAAGATTAGGCCTTTTATAGTCATGGTATTTGTTAGCGTTTGAAAATATTGCATAATTTCGGCTACTTTTTCATATATTAAAACAGTTTTTTGTTTAGAAATACCTTTCTGCCCAGAAAAATGCATCCATATTGCTTCTCAAATTTCGTTCTAATCGAAAAAACATATTGTTATCAGAGATATACCTGTCAAGGTAACGTTTTCGTTACAGTTTAAAGGCTTCCAGAGAATTTCTTCTTGCTTCTCTCCATAAATAAATCTATTTATCTACTTTTTTCAGCGTGGGAAACCACTTCAACTAGAAGCTATTAACATACTGTTTATTTAGTTGTATTCTACTTCAACAATCTCTTTTAATTTATGAAAGAAAATAAAAATAATTTTATTTCAATCCGCTATAGTGGATTCAGATGAATTACACACACATACAGATTCCACACTTAGTTTTCCATTAAGTCTTAAGAAAGAACCTGTTAACAACCGAATAATCAGCATTCTGAAATGATGTTTGGTAGTACGGCTCTTCATCCATTCTTACGTATTAAATATTAACATAATATTTCCAGCTACTCAAAACTCAAAGCTTTTAAATTTCTTTTCTACGTCTTTATACGTACAAATAATACACAGGATATCACCAAACCAGCCATCAAAAGATTGGTCCTACGTGGTGAAGTAAAACGTATTTCTGTATTAATCTACGAAGAAATAGGTGCTGTTTTAAAAGTTTTCCTAGAAAATGTTATCAGGGATGCTGTAACATACAGCACATACCGTAACAGCTATGGACATCGTTTAACCCTTGAGACGCCAAGGATGTACTTTATATAGTTTTGTAGGTTACAAATCGAAAAAAAAAAAAGTAAAAAAAAAAAAAACACTTACATACACATACAAAAACGGTTCTTTTCAGAACACCGATATCATAAAAAAAAAGATGGTAAATATAAAAGTGTAGGTAAATATTTAAATACTAAATGAAGGTACTTATTTGATGTCAAAGAGAAATTAATAGGTGTTGATTTAAAAAGAAACAGAAAAAAAATTGCAGTTTCATAGTGTTTTAGTAACACTTATTTCTATAATAACGTGTTATGTGTTCAATGTATGAATAATAACAACTATTTTACTTACCTCTTATGAAATAATACGAATAATTCAAAATAAATATAATATTTCTATATATATATATATATATTATATATATATATATATATATACGAATATATATATTTATATTTACCAATATATATATATATATATATATATATATATATATATATTATATATATATATATATATATATATATATATATATATATATATACACTAGCAGTGCCTGCGGCTCCGCTCGCGTGGACTTGATTCACTAATATCGTCACTGCTTATTCCTTATGTTACCTAACGTTATAAAATATCTGCCATTATTTCCCCTTATTTCCCATTATTTCTCCTTATCTCCCATTATCTCTACATAATTTCCATTATCTAGGGTTATCTCTGCTCATCTTCCATTATTTCTCCTTATCTCACCTTATCTCCCATTATCTAGGCTTATCTCGACTTATCTCGCAATATTTCTCCCGTATCTCCCATTATTTCTCCTTATATCCCATTATTTATACTTATCTCCCATTATCTCACCTTATCTCTCATTATCTAGGCTTATATCGAATTATATAGAACATATGTATAAAGGACCCCGCACAAATTAAGTGGATTCGTGCCCCCGGTGAAATTGGCTGAAATTCGGATATGTTGTTCGTTCCGCCATCCTGAGCAAAAGTCTCAATGGGCACAAAGCTCAATTTTGCGAATTTTGGCTTCTAGGGAGCTCCAAAGTTCCACGGATTTAACATTATTTACTACTTGAAATAAGGTATTCTTATCAAAAGTTTAGTATTTTTTTGCCTTAAAAAAAGTACTTTTTATGATTTCGAGGTCGCTGAATTCAAATCAGATGTCAAATAGACGATATTGACAGTTGACAGCTGTCAACTAGCTGTCAAACAACAAGCAATAGTCAAAATCAATAAAATCCACATGTATATATGTGTTTTTGAGGTTGCTGAGTTCAAAACTGATGTTAAAAAATCGATGACAGTTGACAGCTGTCAAAGTCAAATAACTGTTAAATAGCATTTAGTAATTGAAATTGATAAAATTAACATGTAAACATATGTTTTTAAAGTTGCTTAATTCTGAGCTTCATTTAAGCCTGAGCTTATAAAGGCCATAGGAAAGTATGCCGTACCTGCAAATCAAATATTTTTCTCAACCTTCAACTCATTTATTTAACCGCTGTCATTAGCTACAACCAGGGAAAGCCACGTGGAGGCAGACAGTCGGATTTTTTCCCCTTTTTGTCTGGTGTTGTCATAGTATGTGTGTTCTTGTCTGTAATATAAAAATATTTTAGTCGTATATGTGTCACTGGGAACTTGCCAGGTCAACAGTTGCATTTTCCATAGTGATTTGTGCATGGTACCGATTAATCAAGGCTCCATCAATTCTATAGTAATCTGATTTCAAAATTAAAACATAATTTTTGCAGAAAAATAAAATATTAATATAATAGAGTTTAAAATACCTAATATAATTAAGGATAAAAAAGGATAAATATTGATTCTTGATAAAATAATATACTTTTCTTTTCTCGCCAATGAAATGCGTTTTCAATTGCACATATAATATGTACTTTGAAATAACTTTATATCGTCATGATCATTGAATCTTTTTATAAGAAGTATCTTTGAAATTATTCAATCAGTTCTTTTTCATAGCTAAAGCGTAAATAATAGTTTTCTGAACTTAAAGCATAAACAGTTCTTTTTAGAGCTAAAATCAAAACAGTTCTTCTCAGAACTAAATACCAAATCAGTTCTTTTCAGAACTATCCATTTTTCTGGACAACTACTAAAAATAATATTGTTTTTTTATTTAATCAACTTGAAGATCATATAAGACGGAATAAATAAATATTTTTATTTCCTTCGTTTTGTAAAGTTTTAAATATTTTTTCTTGATAGATAGATCATTAACTACTTCATAGTCTCATATAAACTTTCCTATATTTTTTACTGAGAATTGTGTATTCTTACTTTGCGATTTTGTTAATATGGCTAATCGCGCACGAAATGCTCAAGTCTCTTGTTTTGTTTGTGACTGCTTAGGTCGTTTACAGCAAATGCCCTGGATGGGTAACAATATCGATAAAAATCAAATAGCAATTCTTAGATGAGCTGCTAATGGTTTTGCTGATGCTGAGGTTGTGGAAGAGACCAGAATTTGCTTTAATTGTAACCAATCAATTATTACTGAATTAGAAATCATCTAAAATGATCCTACCCATTTAAGATTAAATGTTGTAAATCAGCGACAAAATCGAGCTTGTATTATCTGTGGAGCTATTGAAGGTACTACAAAATTATCATCTGAATGTAGATCTAATGTTTTTGTAGAAGCGAATATATATATATATATATATATATATATATATATATATATATATATATATATATATATATATATACCTGATGGTATTAGGTGTTGCGCGAATCATCTTAATGGAAATAGATATATTTTTCAGCCATTAATTCTTGGGTTAACTTATGTAAATCGCCCTTACGTTATTCCAGGTACTGATCTCCAGAATTTGTTAGAGAATATGCGTCAAACTGCTCAAAAACAAGATAGATTATTCAATCCTGATAAACTGAGTGAAGAAGAATTTGGTTGTTTATTTTCTGTCAATAAAGCTCAATTTGACGATCTTTTAACGTTTTGTGATCCAGTCCCTACGGATGGAGGATTAAGATATGTTCATCCTAAAGATCTTATGATGTTTCTCTGTAAGATGACACAAGGTTTATCGGATGCATTTTTAGGTGTTTATATTTAACTATCCCACCCGTCAAGCCGTAAGTATGGCTATATGTTCTGTAAGATTGTCACTAATGTTAAGATTTGTTCCACACAATATTGGTACTTCAGCAATTACAAGAGAAAATTTCATCTCAAGCCATGTTACTCCTTTTGCAAACGAATTGTACAATAATGAGCCTGATGTTCCAGTGGCTATTGTAATATGTGACGCTACTTATGCTTATATACATAAAAGTAGCAATTTCAGGATCCTTCGTCAATCTTATTCTATGCATAAAGGTAGACATCTATTAAAACCAAGACTCATTGTAGCTCCAGATGGTTATATTTTGTCTATTCTTGGACCATATTTCTCAGATTCACAAAATAACCATGCCGATATATTAAGAAGTGAATTTGAAAGGGACACTGAAAACTTACGTGATTGGTTTCGAGGTGGCGACATTATGATAGTTGATAGGGGTTATAGAGATATAATACCATTATTGGCTCAATTAGGTATCGAACATAGAATGCCAGCCTTTCTTGAACGGGGACAAAGGGCAGTTTATAACTGAAGTAGCTAATGAAAATCGTATGATTACTAAGGTTAGATGGGTAGTTGAAGCCAGAAATGGTCACATAAGAAGTATATTTAAAATGTTTCAAAATGTGTTTAATATTCAAAATGCTCGATACATTGGTGATTACTATAGAATTGCTGGAGCCTTGATTAATCGGTACCATCCACTAATCTCTATGGAAAATGCAACTGTTGACATGGCAAGGCAAATGTTGCAGCGAAGGAATAGAAGAAATAACCTACAGGATATTGTGGTGCGTAACAGGTTGCAATATAGACGTGCTCAGTGGATTCGCCTAAACAATGAACAAGTTCCCAGGTTTCCAAGGCTAAGTATTGAATTTTTGAAGATTTTAACCCTTGGGATTTATCAAATTAATCTTGGATGTTCATATATTCAAGATATACTTCAGAGAGATAACGAAGAGGAGATTCAGATAGATGAACATTTTGATATGAATAATGTTATAAGACTGCAAATATATTCAAGATTTCGAAATCGCACCAGTCACCAAGTGTTCATTTCTTTCATTTCTGAGGATGAATTAAACCCTGGAGAAGAACTTATTAATGACTATTATTGCACTTGCCAATCTGGTGCTCGGACATTGGGAACTTGTGCTCATATTGCCAGTATATTATGGTACCTAGGATATGCAAGGCACCAAGACAACATAAGATACCCAGATGAAAGCCTTTTAAATACTTCACGTGATGCAGCAAATAGATGGCAAGAAGATGCCAACGGTATTGAAATAATTGATGAAGCTTAAAAATATTAATAATATTGTAATCAGAGGCGCACTTTTTACAATTGATTAGACTATTTTTTTGTGATCTTAAGTAAAAATTACTGACTTTGACTTGACGTAAGAATACAGTGACTATGACATGATGTGACAATGCCCATGAAATAAAATACAAATACAAACCTACTTGACTACTTTTTGTGACCTTAATAAAAAATTACTATGACTATGACATGACGTATCTACAGCATAATATATAGTAACGTATACGACTAAAATATTTTTATATTACAGACAAGAACACACATACTATGACAACACCAGACAAAAAGGGGAAAAAATCCGACTGTCTGCCTCCACGTGGCTTTCCCTGGTTGTAGCTAATGACAGCGGTTAAATAAATGAGTTGAAGGTTGAGAAAATATTTGATTTGCAGGTACGGCATACTTTCCTATGGCCTTTATAAGCTCAGGCTTAAATGAAGCTCAGAATTAAGCAACTTTAAAAACATATGTTTACATGTTAATTTTTATCAATTTCAATTGCTAAATGCTATTTAACAGTTATTTGACTTTGACAGCTGTCAACTGTCATCGATTTTTTAACATCAGTTTTGAACTCAGCAACCTCAAAAACACATATATACATGTGGATTTTATTGATTTTGACTATTGCTTGTTGTTTGACAGCTAGTTGAGAGATGTCAACTGTCAATATCGTCTATTTGACATCTGATTTGAATTCAGCGACCTCGAAATCATAAAAAGTACTTTTTTTAAGGCAAAAAATACTAAACTTTTGATAAGAATACCTTATTTCAATAATGTTAAATCCGTGGAACTTTGGAGCTCCCTAGAAGCCAAAATTCGCAAAATTGAGCTTTGTGCCCAATGAGACTTTTGCTCAGGATGGCGGAACGAACAACATATCCGAATTTCAGCCAATTTCACCGGGGGCACGAATCCACTTAATTTGTGCGGGGTCCTTTATAAAAGCACGTAAATCGGATAAGTGGTCCTCGAGTGATAAGCGCACTAACGGACAGACAGACAGACAGACAGACAGAGGGACGTTGTATTTTATATATATTATATTCTTTGCTACATGATATTGTTCCATATTTGATGCTTTAGGCAGTGTATTGCAAGAGAACGCGCTACCGGCAAACTTTTCTCCGACTTGATTCACTATTATCGTCACTGCTTATTTCTTATGTAACATAACGTAATAAAATATATCCTATAACTGACCAGAGAACATATGTATATTTAAAAAAAAAAAAGCACGTAAATCGGATAAGTGGTTCTCCAGTGATAAGCGCACTAACGGGCAGACAGACAGACAGACAGAGAGACGTTGCATTTTATATATATTATAGATTATATATATATATATATATATATATATATATATATATATATATATATATATATATATATATATATATATATGCCGTATCCTGGAGCGCTTTATTCCCTGCAGCATATAAAAAAAAAAGAAAAATATATATATATATATATATATATATATATATATATATATATATTTTTTTTTTTATGGGTCTAGCACACGTGCTACAGGGAAGTCCCTAAAGCGCTACAGGAGCGACACGTGTGCGGAGAAAGCGATTCACCTTGTGCTTAAATCGCTGTAAATTGTACTCGGTGGGAAACACAGTCCTGGGCAAATTATTCCTAAGGAATGATGTTCTCCATATAAATGACTGCTTGAAAAGCGTTGTACGAGTAGTAACAAGCTGAACCTCATACGGATGTAAAGTATTAGCGTGACGTGTACTTCTAACATGCACCGCTCTGGGAGGAATTAAACGGGCCACATCTTTCGAACACTTTCCATGAAAATACTTGTAGAATAGGCTCAAGTAGCCAACCGTTCTTCGATGTTTCCAGCGAATCAAGGCCACCTGTCAGTTCCGGGTCTCCAATCAGACGAACAGCTCTTCTCTGAATAGAATCCAACAAATGCAGTGTATGTTTGGGAGCGCCCCAAACATGGGAGCAGTATTCCATAGTTGGTCGAATTTGAGCTTTGTAAAGAATTAACAGTTGTTGTGAATTGTAAAACTTTCTGGTTCGAAATAATATTCCCAACTTCTGAGAAGCTCTCCTTGCTATGACTGCAACATGTTCATGCCAGGACATATTTGCTCCCAAATTAACGCCCAACAAATTGAGTGATGATGAGGAATGGAGTGCCCCGACGTAACTATGTCGAGTTCAGCAACGTTAACTTTTTTAGAAAAAACTGCCACTGGGTTTTTGTAGCGTTAAATTCCACTTGGTTACTGTCACCCCAAGATAGAATTTCTTCCAGGTCTTTGTTAAGTTGAATAACTTCCTGCTGTCTGCAGAGTAGTCGATCTCCGAGTGTTCAAAAATAATGAAGAGATAAGTGTACTGTCATCTGCAAAGCTGTAGATTGGATTCTCGGTCTTTTCCAGCAGATCGTTAATATAAATGAGAAAGAGAGTAGGAGACAGTATGGAGCCTTGAGGTACACCGGCGTTGATAGTGAAGGTGTTAGAAAGAAATCCGTCGACTGCCACTCGCAAAGAACGCTCTCTGAGGGAAACATGAGAGCCACAAACAGAACTTTTCAGACATACCAAAAGAACGTAGCTTAGCCAACAGCCCATCGTGCCAAACACGGTCGAATGCCTTGGGTATGTCAAGAGCAACCGCTCGAGATTCTCCAAAGTGTTCAATTGCGTTGTTTCAAACATGTGTTACATAAGTCAGGAGATCTCCTGGTGATCTATTTTTACGAAAGCCATATTTGTGATAGCTAATAATGTTGAATCCTTCAAGCTATTTTAGAAGATGCTGATTGATAGCCTTTTCCATGACTTTCGATATTATTGAAAGCAGTGCGATTGGTCGGTAGTTATTTGGCAAGGTCTTCTTGCCTTTTTTAGGTATTGGCTGAACTGTGGCACATTTCCAGCAGGAAGGAAATATTCCCTTTCTGTAAGATAGGTTGAAAAGTCTACAGAAAACTGGTGTTAGTTCCTTCGCACAGTTTTTGAGAACTATGGCAGATATTCCGTCAGAGCCACAAGCCTTTTTGGTGTCTAGCTTCATCAAAATATGTTTTATGATACGTGCCTGAAGACAATATCGGGCATCCTTGACTGCACTATGGGAATATTAGGTGGTGTTTTTCCTTGGAAATCGACAGTAGAATGTGAAGCAAAGAGTTCATCCAACAAGTTCGCTTTCTCAACAGGTGTCGTTGCAATAGAATTATCTGGCTGTGTGTGAGTGGTGGTATTGTGGATTTGGTGAAATTTTGACTAACTGCCTTAGCGACTGACCAAAAAGACCTGGAATTGTTGGGACAAGCGAGAAGTTTGCTTCTAATCCGTTGATTGTGTGCCTCCTTGGTTTCGTCGATAATTTCTTTGCATCTGTTCCTGGCACGAACAAAGGTCTTACGATTTATGGTGTTAGGATTTTCACGCCAATGTCGGTATGCAAGATGTTTAGAAGCAACAGCTTCTTTGCATTTTCGGTTAAACCAAGGCATGCCGTTGGAAGGGCATTTCTTCGAAAAAGGGATGTAAGCCTCCCTACCAGCCAAAATAACATTGGAAACCTCCTTGGCGTAGTCAGATGGGTCATTAGATCAAAAACAAACGTCTAACTAAGGGAAAGTTCGAAAATATTCCATGAGATTTTCCCATTTAGCAGATTTGTAGTGACAAATCTTGCGCGGTTTAGGCGCCTCTCTGTCACTGATTGGTAGGATACTCGATGTCGATAATAGTTTATGGTCGGAAAACCTAATGGCGGATTTACGCTGACCTTGTAAATCTCCGGATTGGTGCTTAAAAACAGATCAAGAAGACTGGCGAACTCCCGTCTCGATCAGGGATCCGTGTTGGTTCGTCAGTAAGCTGAGTTAAGCCACAACTGACTGAAAACGATTCGGCTTCACGACCTTGTTCATCGGTAGTATTTGAATATTTAAGCCAGTTGATGTTGCGGACATTAAAGTCGCCCAGAATGGCAATTTTGGCATTTGGATAGTTAATTTGTAAAAGAGCGATGGTGTCTGCAAGAGAAGCGAAAAGTGCTCTAAAGTTAGTATCGCTTGGTGGTCGATACAGGATACAGATGAACCTTGTGGTTGGTTGAGTCGTTATTTTTAACCACATAACATCAAAGTTTGGGGGGTCCAGAGCCTCTTCTCGTTGGCAAGAGAGGTCGCTTCTGACAAAAAGACAGATTCCAAAGGTTACGCCTAAATCGGGAATAGAAGTCGTACTTAGGGTAAAGATAGTTAACTGTGCTGGTCGATGAACTGACTTTGGTTTCACAGAGAGCGAGTACATGAGGTTTATTTGATTGCAGGTGTTGGTGCACTGAATTTATGTTCGAGTTTAAACCATTTGCAAAAATCTATTTTAAAATTCTGATCTCTGCAAGTCGACGCACCTGAACCAGCCCCCACCCGGAGATCCGCACGGGGGGGCTATTTTACCTCGGAATTTTTTGTATCCAGGTGCCTCATCATGCTATATGGTCCCACAGTCCGGGACATCGGCACAGCCACGAAACGTTAAGCAACTTCACGCAGCCTAAGCCGATGCGATGGTATTACACCGGGCTATGCTGGTGGGATCTGGGCATCTACCATCTAGATTGTTCTTTAAGTCGCCTCCTACGACAGGCAGAACGTACCGGGGGAGATATTATATCCCGCTATATATATATATATATATATATATATATATATATATATATATATTTATATATATATATATATATACCCCGTGGGGGAGCGGGATTATCTCCCCCGTACGTTTGCCTGTCGTAGGAGGCGACTTAACTTTGTCATTCATTTAAAAGTTTCATATTCTTAATTACGTTTTTATATTATATTGTTTGATATAAGTGAAACTGCGTGTAACTGTAATTTTTTATTACAAAACATTCTCATCCTCTGGTAACAAGAATTCGAGTTAACTGGCATGTAAAGGATTATAATCTGGAAAAGCTTTTGAAATAAAAAGAAATAATGTGGTAATTCTCTTTTGCTATTTTAATCATAAAAGCTTGGTAGCTTAATTTTTAATATGCAATTTCATGGTTTGAAAAATTAACTGGCACATAATACTTACTATTACAAGCACTGTTTGATGCGTAAAAATTATGAATTTATTCTTTTCAAACAAGCTGACCTTAAGTAAAATAGCAATAATTTGCACCTATGCCTGGTCTAAGCCTAGTTTTGAAGGGGTACATGAGCCGAGGTGCTAATTACTTGCATCTCACTTATTTTTAAATTTTGTTCCTTTTTTTTCGTCGATCCTAGCTCAGTTGAAGAGCCGCGATACGGCGAAGCGCACCCTGAGACGGGTTGACGGATGCGAGATCAGTCAAAAACTGCTGAAAAATAGACATTGTCCAACTTTGGTGGATTATATTGATTTTTAAGCCGACCTTATTTGATTTGCCCAAAAATCAATCTCATTCAAGTCCAGCTTTCTAGTTACTTAATATGTCTTAATAGAATTCATTACAATAGATATTCTACGAATTAATTATAAAATAACTTAATAAAACTAGATTTTGGATGCGAAATTTACGTAACTTGTTCTATATAAGAAAGTTTTAACAGAGAAACCAGACATTTTATTTAATAAAATGCAATGATTCTTTCCGTTACCATTGTAAATCTTAACGTTCAAACGTTCTTCATGATATAATTTGCGTATTTTAGGAGAGAAACGAGTAATCCTCCGTTGAAACTGTTCAAATGTGTAAATATCAACCGCCAATCGAGTTTGCAAACCGACAAAGCGAATTTCAATACAGGTCTTATGTATATCACATAAATTTTGTAGTACAAGGGTCGTTCTAAAAGTTTGCCTAACACAGATATGGTGGTAAGATGTCTTAATTATTAATAGATGGCGAACTGTAAAGTTTTAGACAGGTGTGCTTAGTTGTTTTTTTTGTAGCTGTCGTGTAAACAAACAAGTTTTAACATTTTCTAAAAAATGGATAAAATTGAAGTGCGAGCTGTTATAAAATACCTCGTTTTAAAAGGTTTAACATTCAAAAATAATTAAATGTCACATTAAATGATTCTTCTCCTTCGGTTTCGATGATTAAAAATTGGGCACCTGAATTTAAACTTGGTCATACATCTATTTAGAATGATAAAAGTTCAGGACGCCCGAAAACATCTACGACCGACGAGATTGTGACAAAAAATATTGTAAATTTTTGTCGTACTAAATGATCACCGACTGAAGGTACACGAGCCCGCTGACATTGTAAACATCTCGATAGGCCGTGCCCATCAAATTTTGTAGGATGTTTTGGGTTTGGGAAAGCTTTCCGCTTGATGGGTGCTAGGTCTGTTAACAATCGACAAGAACGCTTTCGAATGAAAATTTCCCAAGGATATTTAGACTTGTTTAAACAAAATTCTAGTGAGTTTCTTTGACGTTTCATTTCAAAGAAATTTTTTTCTTTAATATTGCGTTTTCTTTGTTTGGCCGAGAATTTTAGGAACGATACTCGTATAGCAGGTTTAGGACTTCTAAAAGTAACTGATACCATGTAAGTTACAGAGTTGGCTTTTTTGTTAATTTTTCCTATATGTGCTATCTATGTTCGACTCTTCTTGCGAACCTGCTGCCTTAATTGTTGCACGAAGAAGATTAAATTGCAGATTTGGATTGTTATAATTTAGTAACATTTAACGGTAAAATCTACCTACTGCACCACTCTTCTACCACCTTAATGTTTGTCCTCCACATCAGCATTTGTGATCGGGTTGGAGAAAAATTCTGTATCGTCTTCAAACATTGATAAATGGGACATAACCAACTGCAGTAAGTTTGTAATAAAGATGTTATATAAAAGAATCATTCTACTTTTAACTTTATGATTAAACGATATCGATTTAAACTCTCACTGGATTTACTCAGTCGTAGAGGAAATCTGATAACTATTGTTAAAAATTGCCCATGATTCAAACATTTATCCAGTAGTCCTCCATAAGGGACTCGATCAGAAGCTTGCTGAAAATCAGGGTAAATTACGTCTAGTGGCACTCCGTTGTCTACAGATCTCGTCCGCTGATTCATAGATTAAATGGAATTGGTTGCAGATTTATCAAGAAAGAGGTCATGCTGTCATACCTTTAAAGTGTTATTTCGTAGTAAAGATTTATTCAAGTTATTTCAAAACAGATAATTTTTTCAAGATATTTACTAACTACTGAACTTAGATATTTGTAAATAATTTCTTGCGTTATTTTTATCGCTCTTACTAAGCAACAGTTTTCATATACCTATGTACCTGTTGTGTAGCCAAAAGGGAGCCAAGGAGCATAGGTTTCTCCCCTCCCCGTTCTGTTTGTAGAAAAAAGCGCCATCTTAGAAACAGGTTTTTTTTTTATTTGTTAAATCTTTTGCAGTTCTAATACATACAGAGTTCTTTTTTGTGAAAAATCTCCATACCATCGGTCATAGATTTTAAATTAGGTTCAAGTTTATAAGGTTCCATTGCATAAAAAAAGGTTTTCTTGTAAAACAATGTTCCCTTTAATCATAAATCGGTAAATTGGATGTAAATTTTTACAGTTCCACGGGATAAAAAGGTTCTTTTCTTGAGGAAAATCTCCCTCCCCTCTCGGTTCTTGTTTTGAGTTTACTGTGCTAGAAAAGGGTCTAAGCTTTTAAAGCTCCAGTGAAAGACGGTATATTTTTAATAAGTGATTTTGCCTTCGGTTATCAATTGGTGTTTCGTAGTTTGTCGATTGGCGCTCCCATCTATTAGCAGTTTGTCTGTCACACACGATTTTCTCCGGAACTATTTGACACAGAAAGTTAAAATTTGTGGTAAATATAGGAATTGATGGCCCAACTAAAGCCGAGTAATGTTGAAAGTTAAATTTTGACTTAGGACATTAGTTTTGGGGGTGAAATCGAAAGTGATAATTTTTTTTTCAAGGTCATCGAGTGAGCTGTCAAATAAAAGCTCGTGAAAACACGAGTTCAAAAATATATATGATGTAATACTCGCGCAAACTTTTCTTTATATTATTTTAAAAAACCACGAAAAATACTAGTACTATTCAGAAAATTTCGAAAAAATTCTAGAATATTCTCCATAAGGTCTAAACTGAATGAAAATTATCACGAGTGCATTACTTTTCTTAATATATCTAGTAAATATTAAAAAAAAAATCAAGTTCATCAGTTTTCAACAAAGAGCGGAAACAAGCTTTGTTGAAAACTCATTTGGGGTGTGGGGCTGGGGGTGAAATAATCGATCATTTTATACCTCGGTAACCAACATTTTTAATTTAAAAGTAATCATTGTATGGAATAATAATTGCGCCAGTCCGACTTGGTTTTTCTCTTCTTAAAGAAATGAGCCTTTTTTTTTATGGGTCTAGCACACGTGCTGCAGGGAAGTCCCTAAAGCGCTACAGGGGCGACACGTGTGCGGAAAAAGCGATTCACGTTGTTCTTGAATCGCTGTAAATTGTACTCGGAGGGAAACACAGTCCTGGGTAAGTCCAGGGATGATGTTCTCCATATAAAAGACTGCTTGGAAAGCGTTGTACGAGGAGTAACAAGCGGAACCTCATACGGATGTGAAGTATCAGCGCGACGTGTACTTCTAACATGCACCGCTCTGGGAGGAATTAAGCGGGCTACATCCTTCGAACACTCTCCATGAAAATACTTGTAGAAAAGTTGCCAACCGTTCTTCGATGTTCCAGCGAATCAAGGCCGCCGGTCAGTTCTGGGTCTCCAATCAGACGAACAGTCTTTCTCTGAACAGAATCCAACAAATGCAGTGTATGTTTGGGAGCGGAGCCCCAAACATGGGAGCAGTATTCCATAGTTGGTCGAATTTGAGTTTTGTAAAGAACTAACAGTTGTTGTGGAGCGTAAAGCTTTCTGGTTGGAAATAATATTCCCAACTTTTGAGAAGCTCTCCTTGCTATGCCTGCAACATGTTCATGCCAGGACATATTTGCTCCCAAATTAACGCCCAACAAATTGAGTGACGATGCTAGGGGAATGGAGTGCCCCGACATAACTATGTCGGGTTCAGCAACGTAAACTTTTTTAGAAAAAATTGCGGCCTGGGTTTTCGTAGCGTTAAATTCGACTTGGTTACTGTCACCCCAAGATAGAATTTCATTCAGGTCTTTGTTAAGTTGAATGACTTCCTGCTGTCTGCGGATATTCACCTGAGTAGCCGATGTCCGAGCGTTCAAAGTGAATGAAGAGATAAGCGTACTGTCATCTTCAAAGCTGTAGATTGGATTCCCGGTCGTTTCCAGCAGATCGTTAATGTAAATGAGAAAGAGAGTAGGAGACAGTATGGAGCCTTGAGGCACACCGGCGTTAACAGTGAAGGTGTTAGAAAGAAATCCGTCGACTGCGACATGTAAAGAACGCTCTCTGGGGAAACATGAGAGCCACAAACAGAACTTTTCAGACATACTTTAAGAGCGTAGCTTAGCCAACAGTCCATCGTGCCAAACACAGTCGAATGCCTTGGATATGTCAAGAGCAATCGCTCGAGATTCTCCGAACTGTTCAGTTGCGTTGTTCCCAACATGTATTACATTAGTCAGAAAATCTCCTGTTGATCTATGTTTACGAAAGCCATATTGGTGATCGCTTGCTACATTATTGCTCACAATGTATTCGAACCTCAGCATAAATAATTTGTTAAAGATTTATGGCAGTTCTTTATGAATAATGGATTAATATCATCAAACATCAGTCTTCATATATTTCAGGGCATTACGAATCATATCTTCGGTAATAACTATATTTTCTAGGGAATATGCGTTTCTTACATGAAGAGAAATAAAGAAAATTTCATTCTGAGCTTCTTTAGAAAAATAATGCGCAAAGTTGGCAACCGATTAAAAACATCTTGTGTATCTGATACGACCACTCTTTACTATTACTAGTATTATTAGCAAAAGTTCGCCTACTAATTTGACTAGGCTTTTATTCACACCTTAAAATTAACATTTATCGGTAAACTACAAGGTAAAGATTCTAAAGTTGACACCAACACTCGACAAATATTTCTGAATGAAAAATGTGCCATTAAAAGATCAAGTCATTGGCTATTTAGAGCAGATAGAAGTACAGAGAAACCGACACCGGCGTTATGCTTTAATCTAACCAAACATACAAACAATACCATAGAAAATGGTGTGAAAGTGGCATTGTGTCTTTTTGCACACTGTGAAGCCCTGTTGACACGAACATAATGCCTAAACCCCGATGCGGTACTTTAGAATCACCGCACCAAAAGGGCCGAACGCCGATATTCAATTGTCAATGGACTCGGCCAACTACAAGTAATTTGCTTTACTTACCGTTCCGACAAAAGACGATCGACCCGGGACTACTTAACTTTTATGGCTGAAATTATGTTAAGCTATTTTTTCTTCAAGATTTTTATTGAATTCAGCCAGGTGTTAGAGAAGTGTACGATAATTGCCCTCATGGGTTTTCGAGTGGATTGGAATTCTTGCGCATTAATAATTTATTAAAGGCCATGGTGTTTTTTATATCACTTCTTAAGTATCCTAAAGTTTCAAAGGATTTATATAAATCTGGAATATTTTTTTTGGAAGGAGGAATATCATGAGATATTTTGTACCTGGGTGAAAATTTGTGAAACGAAACACCTCCGACCCGACTATTCGGAAAACCAAAAACAATGCTTTGTTTTAATATTACTTATAGGTAGTGAACAAGCTCTGAAATATTTTCCGTTGATGTTGACTATTATAATTATTATAAACATTACGTCAATTTTTTTTCAAAAATTCATAACTCGGAAACTGATTTTTTTATGAAAATTCTAGTTGAGACAAAAATGGCCAAAAACATTATGAATTTCAAAAAAAAAAAATGCATAATGAATTTTTTTTTTTTAGTGACAAAAAATCATTGTATGGGAAAAAATGGGAATTTAATAAGATTCTTAATCACTTTTCGAAAATAGGTTTAATTCCGTATATGCGCTAATGTTTTCTGTAGAAAATGAAAAAAAAACTTTCGGCCCTTATTTGACCTTCAAATGGCATTAGTTTTTATGAGCGAAGGCCTGGCGTAGTGCAAAGCAGCGTGGCGCAACCTAGTGTTATTAGACGCACATATAATTTAAGATAATCGCATCTATAATATATATAAAATGCAACGTCTCTCTGTCTGTCTGTCCGTTAGTGCGCCTATCACTGAAAAAACCACTTATCCGATTTACATACTTTTTTTTTAAACATACATATGTTCTCTGGCCAGGTTATAGGCTATATTTTATTACGATAGGTAGCATAAGGAATGAGCAGTGACGTAAAATAGTGAATGATGTCGGAAATAAGTTTGCCGCTAGCGCGTGCCTTGCCAATACACAGCCTAAACCATTAAATATGGAACAATATTATGTAGCAAAGAATATCTGTAATCTATAATCTATAATATATATAAAATGCAATGTCTCTCTGTCTGTCCATTAGTGCGTTTATCACGCGGGAACCACTTATCCGATTTACCTGTCTTTTTTTAAATTCATACATATATTCTTTGGCCAGGTTATATAATAATAATAATAATAATCTATATCTATAATATATATAAAATGCAATGTTTGTCTGTCTGTCTGTCTGTCCGTTAATGCGCTTATCCCTCGAGAACCACTTATCGATTTACGTGATTTTTTAAATTCATACATATGTTCTCTGACCAGGTTATAGGTATATATTTTATTACATCTATAATATATATAAAATGCAACGTGTCTTTGTCTGTCTGTCTGTCCGTTAGTGCGCTTATCACTGGAGAATCACTTATCCGATTTTCGTACTTTTTTTTTTTAAAACATACATATATTCTCCGGCCAGTTTATAGGCTATTTTATTACGATAGGTAGCATAAGGAATGAGCAGTGACAATAATAGTAAATGAAGTCGGACAAAGTTTGCCGCTAGCGCGTTCTCTTGCAATACACAGTCCAAACCATTAAATATGGAACAATATTATGTAGCAGAGAATATCTATAATATATATAAAATGCAATGTCTCTCTGTCCGTCCGTCTGTCTGTCTGTCTGTCTGTCTGTCCGTCCGTTAGTGTGCTTATCACTGGAGAACCACTTATCCGATTTACGTGCTTTTTTTTTAAACATACGTATGTTCTCTGGCCACGTTATAGGATATATTTTATTAGGTGACATAAGGAATAAGCAGTGACGATAATAGTGAATCAAGTCGGAGAAAAGATTGCCGCTAGCGCGTTCTCTTGCAATACACTCCCTAAAGCATTAAATACGGAACAATATCATGTAGCAAAGAATACAATATATATAAAATGCAACGTCTCTCTGTCTGCCTGTCTGTCCGTTAGTGCGCTTATCACTCGAGAACCACTTATCCGATTTACGTGTTTTTATAAATTTATACATATGTTCTATATAATTCGATATAAGCCTAGATAATGGGGGATAAGGTGAGATAATGGGAGATAAGGAGAAATAATGGGAGATAAGTCGAGATAAGCCTCGATAATGGGAGATAAGGTGAGATAATGGGAGATAAGTATAAATAATGGGAGATAAGGAGAGATATATGTAAAGATAACGGGAGTTATGGTGAGATAATAGGAGATAAGGAGAAATAAAGGGAGATAAGGAGAAATAATGGGAGATAAGTCGAGATAAGCCTAGATAATGGGAAATAAGGTGAGTTAATGGGAGATAAGGAGAAATAATGGGAGATAAGGAGAAATAATGGGAGATGAGCAGAGATAAGCCTAGATAATGGAAATTATGTAGAGATAATGGGAAATAAGGAGAAATATTGGGAGATAAGGAGACATAATGGGAGATGTTTTATTACGTTGGGTAACATAAGAAATAAGCAGTGACGATAGTAGTAAATCAAGTCCACGCGAGCGGAGCCGCGGGTCCGGCTAGTGTTTATATAAATGTTAAGGGTTGACAAGTAATTCTTTAATTAGAAATAGTTTAATTTTCATGTTAAAATACACTTTTTAGGAAACCTTCAACAAAAAAATCTATAGTAATTGAGAAATCTTGCCGTAATGTTAAATTAATGGGTTACATCATAATTAGCAAACCTATCATCGTTCGAATAAATTTTAAAACACAATGTTTTTTCATTAATTTGCACGAAACTGTGGAATTGACGTGTGTTTCGTATTGATTGTGCTCGATTAAAACGAGTTTTTAGGAATTCAGCATGAGTTTCATATTGCATTTTTGTACAATTATCAAATTTTATATTCTTAAAAAAACTTTCTAGCCCAAATATACAGATCTTCGGCACTGAGAATTTTCGCACCATCAATTTGACGTAAACTGACAAAATATGCTTGACGTTTTATGGCCCCACCTATACCGTCACACGTTCCTTTACTGTGCGAAGTAGCAAAAAAAAATGCCACTCCGCTTCTACATTAAAATCTAACTTATGTTTAAACAAATGAGAAAAACTGAATTTATTTTTGTATTGGGCACCATATCCATCCGAAAAATAAAACAATTTTTTTACATAAATTATTTTGTTTTTCAGATGGATCTGGTGCCAAATATAAAGATAAATTTAATTTTTCTAAATTGTTAAACCATAAGTTAGATTTTATTGTAGAGCCGGAGAGAAATGCCTGTGGTTTGCTACTTTGTACGGTAAAGGTGCGTGTGACGACATGAGTGGTACCATAAAATGTCAAGCATATTTTGCAAGTTTACGGCAAATTGATGGTGCGAACCTTCTCAATGCCGAAGATCTATATATTTGGGCTCGAAAGTTTTTGAGAATATAAAATTTGATTTTTGCACAGGGTGAGTCAACGATAGAGTAAAATTCATTATCTCATTTGTTTCGGGAAAGACGAAATAGTTTTAGGGAATGTTAAGGTCCAGGTAAAAATTGAAAAATTCAAAATAAATCGAAAACTATTAGAAATAGGTATATGACATACTTAATAAAAGTTGGAGGGTTTTATAAAATCTATCAGAAAAAATAATAATATACAGGGTGTGTCATTTAAAAAATTTGAGATTTTTCAACTTAAAATACTCGAAATGCATAAATTTATTTTGAACTCCCTGTAGCATCTAACTTAAATTTCTTTAAATATATCTTTTTTCATCTCTATAGAACGCTCGTAACAATTATGAGTATTTCACTTTCAGAAACAATGGCGCTACTGGCAATTTCTTACAAAACTGAAAACAAGTATTTTTTTTTTTTAAATTTAAATATAAAAAAAAAAAACTACTAGGTTCAGGTATATAACATTATTAATAAAAAAGTTATGAAATTTTACGCAGAATTTAAAAATAAATTAGAAAATAGGATATAACAAATGTTATATCGGCCACACTTTTTTGAAGTACCCTGTATACTCAAAAATAATTTTAAACTGTGCACTTTAACATTCCTTAAAACTATTATATTTAACATTTTTTTGTCATTCCCGAAACAAATGAGATAATGAACTTTACTCTATCGTTGACTCACCCTGTACAAAGTTGCAATATGAAACTCATGCTAAACTCGTTTTAAGCAAGCACAATCAATTCCAAACATACGACGATTCACAGTTATGCACCAATTAATGAAAAAACATTGTGTTGTAAAATTTATTCGAAAGATGATAGATTTGTTAGTTATGATGTAACCCATTAATTTAACATTACACGATTATATAGATTTTTTGTTGAAGGTTTCGTAAAAAAGGAATTTTCCTATGAAAATTAAACGATTTCTAATTAAAGAATTACTTGTTAATCCTTAATATTTATATAAACATTAGCCGCGCCCGCGGCTCTGCTCGCGTGGACTTAATTCACTACTATCGTCACTGCTTATTCCTTATGTTACCTAACGTAATAAAATATCTGCCTTTATTTCCTCTTATCTTCCATTATTTCTCCTTATCTCCCTTTACCTCTACATGGCTTATCTCTGCTTATCTTCCATTATTTCTCCTTATCTCCTATTAATTCTCCTTATCTCCCATTATCTCACCATAATTCCCATTATCTAGACTTATCTCGACTTATTTCGCAATATTTCTCTTTATCTCCCATTATTTCTCCTTATCTCCCATTATCTCACCATAACTTCCATTATCTATACTTACTCTGCTTATCTCCCATTATTTCTCCTTATCTCCCATTATTTATATTTATCTCCCATTATCCCACCTTATCTCCCGTTATCTAGGATTATATCAAATTATATAGAACATATGTATAAATTTATAAAAACACGTAAATCGGATAAGTGGTTCTCAAGTGATAAGCGCACTAACGGACAGACAAACAGATAGAGAGACGTTGCATTTTATATATATTATATTCTTTGCAACATGATATTGTTCCATATTTAATGGTTTAGGCAATGTATTGTAAGAGAACGCGCTAACGGTAACCTCTTCCTTGATTCACTATTATCGTCACTGGTTATTCTTTATGTTACCTAACGCAATAAAATATATCCTATAACCTGGCCAGAGAACATATGTATGTTTAAAAAAAAGCACCTAAATCGGATAAGTGGTTCTCCAGTGATAAGCGCACTAACGGACAGACAGAGATACGTTGCATTTTATATATATATTTATAGATGTAATAAAATATATGTGGTATCTATAACCCGATCAGAGAACATATGTATGAATCACGTAAATCGGATTAGTGGTTCTCGAGGGATAAGCGCACTAACGGACAGACAGACAGACAGAGAGACGTTGCATTTTATATATATTATAGATATAGATTGTTATTATTATTATATAACCTGGCCAAAGAATATATGTATGAATTTAAAAAAAGATACGTAAATCGGATAAGTGGTTCTCGTGGGATAAACGCACCAATGAACAGACATACAGACAAAGAGACATTACATTTTATATACATTATAGATTATAGATATTCTCTGCTACATAATATTGTTCCATATTTAATGATTTAGGCTGTGTATTGCATGGGAACACGCTAGCGGCCAACTTTTTTTTTCCGATTTCATTCACTATTATCGTCACTGCTCATTCCTTATGCTACCTATCGTAATAAAATATAGCCTATAACCTGGCCAGAGAACATATGTATGTTTTTTAAAAAAAAGTACGTAAAATCGTATAAGTGGTTCTCCAGTGATAAGCGCACTAACGGACAGACAAACAGACAGACAGAGATACGTTGCATTTTATGTATATTATTATAGATGAGATTATCTTGAATTATATGTGCGTCTAATAACACTACATTGCGCCACGCCGCGCCGCGCCGCTTTGCACTACGCCGCGCGGTGTCTTCTCTCATAAAAACTCACGCGATTTGAAGGTCAAATCAACGCTGAAAGATTTTTGTTTTTCATTTTCTGCAAAAAATATTGGCGCGTCTACGGAATCAAACATATTGTCGATAAGTGGTTAAGAACCTTATTAATTCCAATTTGTGTAAAACAAAGTAATTTTTTTCATTATGCAGTATTTTTTTTGAAAGTCTTGTTTCTGGCAACTTTTGTCGCAACTAGAATTTTCATGAAAAAATCAGTTTCCGAGTTACGAACTTTTGAAACAAAAATTGACCCTAAACTTGTATTGTTTGTAACGGTTATAATCAACAATCAACTTCAACTGAAAATATCTCAGAGCTTGTTCACTACCTATTTGTAGTATTAAAATAAATCGAAATGTTTTTGCCGTTTCGAAAAGTCGGGTCGGAGGTGTTCCGTTTCACGATTTTCACCCACTTATTTTATTCAATTAATGACTATGTTAGTTTATATATTTATTTTGAGAACGAATATTCACTCAGTAATAAGTTGGAGTAGATTTTTGCTTTTCTTCATGTTTTCGAGTTACTAGATCATGAAAAATATAGTTGCTTATTTTCGTCAGCCTGTCTGTCGGTTTGTGGGTCTATCGGCCTGTCGCTCTGATGACACGATAACTCTTGAACAAAATGAGATACCTATTTCAAATTTGGCGCATAGATATTATCTAATGAGGGGATGACGCCTATAGTTTTTGAATTTGAATTGGCTTTAGGCCTAGGGGGGAAAAGGGTGGGAGTCGATAAATTTTATATGTTTTAATAGTAATATGGTAACGTTTTCTTTTTTTTTTTTGTTGATATAATAAATAAAATTTATGCCTAAATATTTATAGTAAAACATATAAGGGATTATAGGAGTGGGGGAGGAGATTCGACGGGTTGACTTGTCTATATCGTGTTATATGTCCTTTTTAGGGTTTTAGGAAGTCGAAATATCCAAAAATTAGGTTGTTTTTTATTGCTTTCAATGTTCACGTAGGGAGAAGCTGATCTTGAAATATTGAGAGGTTTGGAGGAGGGGGGTTAGAAGTGTTGCTTCTTATATATGGTGTTACAGGTGTTTTCCAAGATTTTTGGAGTCGAGGGATCTGAGAATTCCGTTTTTTTACATGTGTGAAAAAGGTGGAGTGGGTAAATATGGTATAGTTTTAATATATTATGGGATATATTCCAAGTGTTTGGCTGCAGTAATAAATAAATTTTAAGCATAATTACTGATTTACTATAAATAATTATGGAGAAGGGTTAGAAGGGTGATTTCGTATTTAGTGTATTTTGGGTTTTTTCAGGATTTCTTGAGTCAAGGAGTAGAAAAATTACATTATTTTTTCTTCAATTTTAATTTTAACAGGGCAAGAGGGTCAAAGAGTGGGGGACCATTAAATATTGTATAGTTTCAATACTATTATGAGAATTGTTCCTGGTTTCTGATTGGGATATTTTATAATATACTTCTGTTACAGTGTTTTTAATTTGAACAGAAATAATATGTAGAACGAATTGAAATCTGGTTACAGAGGGACCTAAGAAAATGTTAAGTTGATTTTTGAACCAGTTTTAGAAATACAAACAGTTAACTTAGCCGCAACTTACTTACTCCTAACACAATAAGTGAATTATTGCTTTTCTTTACGTTCTAGTGTTTCTAGAACACGAAAAACATATTTTCCTATTTTCGTCGGTGTGTCTATCTGATTGTCGGCCTGTCGATCTGTCGATTGGTTGGCACCATAACTATCAAACGAAATGAAACCTACAGTTTTTGAGCGATATCGTTTTAGGGAAAGATGGTGAAAGGGTAGGGTGTCGATCTGTTGTATGGTTTTAATTGTATTATGGAAATTTACTTGCCTTGACTTGACAACGTCAAATCAGTTACTTATTTTAGAACTGCATGTTTGCAAGAAAAGTACTGGGTAGATTACTTTACTGATTTTTTTTCTTCAATGAGAGAACTTAAACAAAAGATCTGTAGAAAAAGAACCCCTCACTAATATTATGGAAATTGTATCCCGGTCAAATCGGGTGAAAATATAATCTGTTATGCCTCAAGCCATTCTGATCAAAAGTCTCTATGGATACAAAGTACAAAAATGGTTAGATTAGGTTTTGAGCGTGGAGTTAGTAAAAAAACTGCTGCTATTTTTACGTTCTCTTAAGGACTTATTTTGATCAGAACAATATTTTACGAAAAATCCCTACGGGATTATATGTTTTTTGGATTGCTAAGTATGAATATAATAATTATTTTGACCTATTTCGCTCCTACTTTCGAATATTGCCCATTTTGGCCATTTCTGGGGTATTTTTTTGATTTAATTTGCCTAGTAAATATTTTTGCGACAAATTCTAACGGAATTTTATGTTTCTAAGTTAATAATTACGAATATAATAATTATTTTGAACCAATTTGATCCTACTTTCCAGTAGCGCCTATTTTTGGTCAACTTTTCGCACTTTTCTGGTTTTAATTAAATTAGAACATATACACTTTCTTTTCAACTCTAAGAAAATTGTTAAGAACGAATGGTGAAAGTTATATGGCCAAAAATAATTATTATTAATTATCAACTCAAAAAACTTATAATTCCATTAGAATTTCTAAATGAAATGAAACGAATTATTTTGTTATTTGTCACTTATTAGTGGTCCGTACGGAACACTTATAAGATCACTTCGGTGTCCGTCAGTCTGTCTGCCACACCCGATTTTCTCCGAAACTCGAGTAGGGTGTTAAATGAAAGCTGATAAAAAGACGAGTTCAAAAATATATATAATGTAATACTTGCGCATAATTCTCTTTGTATTATATTTAAAAAAGTGCGAAAAATCGCTGTCCCCCACCTTATCTCGAAAAGTACTGATTAAAAAATTTTGAAAAAATTTTTGAATATTCTCTACAGGGTGTAGATTGAACGAAAATTAACAAAAACAACAGATAAATTATATCTGGTATATAAAAAAACAAAAATTTCAAGGTCATCAGTTTTCACTAAAGATCGAAAAAAAACTTTGATAACAATTCATTTGGGATGTGTTTTGTGAAGTCACTGATCATTTTATACTTCCGTAATGAAAACTTTTATTTTAAAAGCAATTAATGCACGGAACACTAATTGCACTTGACCGGTTTTTTCAAATTATTTTTTATTTATCTGCAGTTTCGTAGGTTTTCTACATTGTTTAGCGTAATACTACAAACTAAGGTGGTTTATTTACGATTTATAACAAATTTCCAGGTATAATTTGGAATTACCCATCATTCAATTTCGGTCAACTTAAATTAAAATTATTTTATTACAAAGGGTTAAATGACATTAATGTTTGCAAATCAGGTATTTTTTGTTAACAGTAAAAATATGTTCTAGACGAATTAAATTTGAAAAAGACTCCAGAAATGGCCAATATCCGAAAGTAGGAGCGAAATAGGTCAAAATAATTATTGTATTCATAATTAGCAAGCCAAAAAACATATAATCCTGTTGGAATTTTTCGTAAAATCATGTTCTAGTCAAAATAAGTCCTTAAAAAACGCAAAAATAGCATTTTCTCAGCGGTTCTTTGTACTAATTCCACCCTCGATAATTCCTAATCTATCCATTTTTGGGCTTTGCGTCCATAGAGACTTTTGATCAGAATGGCTTGAAGCATAATATACTATATCTTCAGCCGATTTGACCGGGATCCTATTTCCATAAGATTAGTGCGGGGTTCTTTCTTTATAACACTGCAAATTATTGCATATATTTTTAATAATACTTCTAAAATATTTTTGAAATATCAAAAAAAAAAAAAATTTATTTAAGTAAATTTAAATTTATAGAAAGAAAACATGTCCTTGTTATGGTTTATGAAGGGACTAAAATACTTATCTCCTTGCTAAAATTACGAGAAGTGAAATGCTCAATTAACTTCTGTCAACAACTTTACTGTTTCAGTTTCAATTTTCAGAGTTCATGAATCCTAGTAAATTTTTAAGTGTTTTCTGCTGAGAATAATTGTCAAGCTAACAAAAAGGATTTCATTTCAGGTCGGTTTAATCTAGTTAAAATTGTAGTTTACGGCGAATGACTCCGAATTTTTAAATTCTGTGCTCCAGTTTTTTTTGTAGTAAACCAACGACAAATAATAAAAATATTAACATTTTCTAAATTAAAAAAGATTATTTTAATAAATGTTAGAGGTTTCGAGAGACGGATAACACAGGTATCTAAAATAAAAAAAAATCTTTTTTAAGTTTTTTTAAGTATTTTTTTATGCTGAATCCAAAAAAAAAAATCATAAAAAAAAGACATCCATCGTGAGATTTTTCAGAAAACACACTTAAAGTTGCCAGAAAACTATTAATTTGAAAAAAATACATTTTAATAAATAATGTCAAACTGTATATTCATTAAAATTATGGAATAAAACTATTATTTCGGACATCTTTAAATGTTCTGAATCCACATTTATCATAAAAACTTAAAAATATTAGGTTTTAGTGTACATGTTTAGCAAAAAACACGCATACACCACCTTTAACTAAGCTACGTAGCTAAATGCTGTTTAAAATAAATATGTGCAACAGCTAAATTAAAAAAATGTTTTTAATTTTTATTATTATGGAAGTTCTTAATCCTGACTTGATATCAAAAAATAAAGTTTTATGTTCAGTTTCAACAAAAACCTAGCTTTTAAGACTTACAAGGGTGCTATATGGTTGGTAAAATCCTATTTTAACTAAATAAATGTAACAGCTAAACAAGAATTTTTTGTTTTTTGACAAAACTATCATTTCTAGTAGTTTATTAAGTTTCAAATTCGAATTTCATATCAAAACATGAGTGTTTAGTGTTGAAATAAATGCAGTCTAATGTATATCCCTTGACAGTTTTAAAAGTCAATTTTGTGGATAGAATGAGTGAATATGGGGGGATGTGAGTAGGTGAGTGAGGGAGTGAGTGAAGGAGTGAGTGAGGGAGTGAGTGAGTGAGTGAGGGAGTGTGTAAGGGAGTGAGAGAGGGAGGGAGTGAGTGAGGGAGTGAGTGAGTGAGGGAGTGAGCGAGCGAGTGTGAGTGAACTAGTGAGCAAATGAAAGTAGAAGTGAGCGAGTGATTGAGTATGGGGGTATGAGAATGAGTAAGTTAGTGTTTTGTTTAATATTCATAACAATTAAAAACAATTTTTTAATTTAGCGGTTGCACAAATTTATTTTAAACAGCATCTTGCTACATACCTTAGTTAAAGATGCGTGTTTTTTGTTAAACATGAACACTAAAACCAAATATTTTCAAGTTTTTAGGATAAATGTAGATTCAAAACATTTAAAGATGTCCGAAATAATAGTTTTATTCCATGATTTTAATGATTATACAGTTTTACATTTTATTTATTAAAAAGGATTTTTGGCAACTTTAAATGTGTTTCCTGGAAAAACCTCACGGTGGATGTCTTTTTTTATAATTTTTTTGGATTCAGCATAGAAAAATACTTCAGAAAACACGTGACTCACTTAAAAAAAAGAGAATTTTTTTTGTGTACCTGTAAAATTTGAAAATAGTCTTCAATATGGTGGCTTAAAAAAGCGTAATGACCAGAAAAATAACTTTTTAAATCGCAAACCTTATATTGTTACTGATTTTAATTCAAACATCTTTACATATTTAGATAAATAGCAGGAGTCAAAATTTACTCGTTTAGAAAATATCATTGTTCATATTTTGATGGCTATAGCTCGCTGACAGTGTCATTAAGGAAAATGATTTTCACTATACTAAATTAGTTCTCAGCTCAGAATTGGAAGCTAGCGATTGAACTAGGTACCTTTGATAGAATATTTTCCATTCACACACTAGTGGGTCACTTGGCATATGTAACATACTCAGCAAGGCACGAAACATTAGTTTTGTAGTTTCCGAATGTTCTTGAATTACGGTCTGAATGTAAGTAATAAAACGGGTCACAAATTCCAACAAGTTGATGCCACCTTGTTCGACTAACATGCTGGATATCCTGTACCATGGTTTCAGCGACGCAGCACAATATGTGCAAACACGACAGCCACGGCAAACACGGTAGGTTTGGCAGTTAGATCCAAAATGCTGGACAATATGTTTAGGTTCGTCGTGCATGCTGGATGTGTATATATTATTTTAAAAAGTTTAAGAAAAACTTTAAAATGTATCTAAGCAGTGAGTTTATTATTATCGCAAACTAAAGATTCAGTGACAACGGATCGATTCGATGAAAAACAGGGTACGTCACAATTTGATTGCTTATTTGTCTAGTTTAACATAGAAAACAACATGAAGAAGAGAAGTCTGGTAACATGGCCCATTTTATACAAAAATTTAACTATCTTAATATTTTTTTTACATTAAAAAAGATAAGATTTAAGGCAGTTCTACACTATTTATGAAAATTGAATTAAAAACCCTTTTTGAGTATGCAGAAAATCGAGGAAGGAAATAAGGGATGAAAATATAAGAAACCTAAACAACACCAGTTTTATATTAATAGTTATATTAAATAAAACGGCAAAAGAAATGGCTCCTAGAATGATCGATAAAACAAATAAATTAAGCCTAGAAACAAAAAATACATCGGCAGGAAAAGAGAGATTCTGGGGGGAAAGATGAGATGAATTTAAAAAACAGGATAAGGAAACACGGAAGATAATAAGACAAGATCTTAAAAGATATTACGAGTTCGAAACTCAAAATGGTCATCGTAAACAGATAATAACTCTGAAGAACTAATTTACAAATTAAATACAAGATAAAAACCAGATGTTATGTATAGCAGAAACAGTCTACGGAAATTTGTATAGTTAAAACGTTCAACAAGATCACAACCAAAAGGACAAAATCCATTCATAAATGTAGGCTTGGGAAAGCTTTCAGAAATCATAGATGAGATAAGTTATGCCTAAAAATAATAAAGCACTGGGAAATGATGAAGTCTTGGCAGATATGCTTAATTGTGGCGGAACTGTACTGTTGACAAAGCTTAGCAAAGCGAGTTATTTAATGAATTCATATATCAAGACAGAATCCCTAATAATTGAAATAACGACGTTTGATACTCTTATATCAGAAAGGGTACAAAACCAGCTTAGAGAATTACCGGTCCATCTTCTTTCCGTTATAGGTGAACAAATTATTTATAAAGATCCTTACCAACAGACTTATCAGTAAACTAGATCAGTACCGGCTAAAGGAACAAGCCGGCTTTAGAAAACAGTTTGGTACATACGATCATTTTTTTAACAATGAGGATTTTAACAGAAAAGCAATCGAATAGAGACCTCTACACGGTTTTGTTGATTTTCAGAAAGCGTTTGACACCATAAAGCAGTGGGTAATAATTAGAGACCGGATTAAATGCAACATAAAAATCTTGAAATATGCATGCAAATATGCATGAAAAATGCTTATAATATGCATGAAAAGGGTCAAAATATGCAACATTAAATAATAATAAAAGTAGTAATTTTAAGTTTTTTATTTCAAAATCAGCATAAAATTAACAAGTTATCGATGATGTTTAAATTTTTTAACATTTGTATTCTTGTACACGTAAACAATAAGGTATTGTTCCAAATGTTGGGTAGAAAGATTGTGTCTTCGATCACTTAAAATATTTTTATAAGTGGAAAAAGACCCTTCCACATCTACTGAGGTAATTGGGCAGTATTTGAATTTGGGTGCCATGTTAGCACTTATTGTTTCTGGCAAAAGTTCACCCTTCCCGTTAATAAAACTATCAATTTGACACAAAGGTTCAAAGCCTGGGTTATTGCACAAAATGTTTATTCATTAACTGAATTGATTTGGTCAACGCCAAACCTCGAGTTTTAAGCTTTTTAATATCCGCAGGTATGTGGGAAAAGTGAGTGCTAATCAAAGCTATGTTTTTTTTTTAATATCAGAATCGTTAAATGCTTCCTTGGATTGACGAACTGGCATAGCCTCTGCACTCTCGAAGTAATTTACTACACCTTTGATGGCCTCGAAATGTTCATTGTAAAATAGTACAGCTTCAATCCATGTTCCCCATCGAGTTATCACTGCACTGGTTCGGGAGGTAAAGTCACATTTGGCAGTTTTTCTTTATAGGCGTTATTGCGAGCAGCTGCCTTAAGAAACACTTTCTTTGCTGATGAAATCAGTTTATTTACATTTCCAAACGTGGATTGTACTTCTTCAGCGAGTCGATGGACTCCGTGAGCAAAGCACGTCACATGAATTAAATTTGGATAATATACTTGGAGGACTTTGGCTGCCTTGATCATATAGGGAGCAGCATCTGAGAGAATATAAAACACTCTTTCATCTGCAGAAGATTCAGGAAATATTTTTTTAATACCCTCATTCAGAAATCTGGCGATCGTAGAATGATTTGTCTTGTCAAGTTCATTGCAGGCCACCAAATAGGAAGAAGAAGGCTCTAATCTTAATGCACCTACAATTAAATTCGCAATATAGCGACCACAACTTTCGGTAGTTTCATCAGCTGAAATCCAAATAATGTCATCCTTAAGTTCATTACGTATTTCTTCCAGAACATGTTGGTAAATTATTGGTATGTAATTTTTACGCAGTGTTGATTCGTCTGGTATTTTTTGATTCAAGCAATATTTTCGCAGAAAATCCTTGAATGTATGATTTGTAAGCTTGTGGAGAGAAATATTACTTGCAAGCAATGCTTCACATAAATCCATGCTAAAGTGGTTTTTTTTTGTTTGCCTATAGAAGTGGAATCACTGCTACTTGCTGCTGTTATAAGTTATTGTCGTGGGCCTTTTTTGCAATCCTGCGATATGAAGACTTGTCTTGACATACTGGTCAATTTGAAACTTTTTTGTGCACGAAACATTTTTCTCGCAAACTCGACAATATAAAACATTTCCGTCGTATGTAAATGTTCCAGGATAATCAGCTACCCATGAAGAGACACTTTTTTTGCGGGTGGCATGGTACACGTTAAACTTTAACACAACACGTTAAAAATTGCAAAAATACTACACTGATGCAAGTGCGTCAACAATAATGTTAAAACTGATATCTTGTTTTAAAATAAAAATTCGCCTTCGAGAAAATTGTTTATTTGATCCACGCTCAAACAAATATTCTTAGCAACTAACTACTTATCACTTAATATCCCGACCAAGAAACAAAGGAATAAAATACCGTCGTACTTTTGGGTATTCCCTTGGCACTATAACCTAATCGATGTTTAGACTATTGCAGGTAATGTTCCGGCGATAAGATCGGTTCCAGACGGCTACATTAACAATACCCTGAGCAATTCAAAAGCCTAGTAATACCGAGAAATATTGTAAATATAGGGAAATATGCATCATTACTAGATTTTGGGTAAAATATGCAATAATCGTCTAAATATGGAAATGCATATGAAAATATGCAAATGCATGTAATTCGGTCTCTAGTAATAATGAAATCTCTAGAGAACGCAAAAATAGATAGTTGCTAGACTCAAATACTTATATCAAAACGCGACCTGTACGACACAAACAATGAAATCACAAATCCAGTAAAGATAGAAAGAGGTATAAGACAAGGTGAATGCCAAAACTGTTTAGCATTCGAAGATGTGTATAAGGAGTTGCACTGACAGGATATGGGAATATCAATAAATAGAAAGGCACTCAGCTACCTGAGATACGCAGACGCACTGGAAGAAAAGTTAGCGATAATCGGACTTCAATGAACTTAGGAAAAACTAAAGTAAAGGGTAGGGAAGCCCCATATATAATAATAAGAAACCAAATTAAAGAAAACTTATTAAACTATGTTTATTTGGGTCATACAATATCCTTGGGGAAAGACTGTCAAATACAATGATAAACAAAAATATTTCACTGCTTCTCCGTTTCTGTCTGTTCGATCAGTGTATACTGCTTGTAATGGCTTATGGCTGTCAAATCTATATAATAACGTGGAATCAATGGAAATGCTCATAAAAACACAAAGATCTATGGAGAGGTAGATACGCGGAGTATCCTTAAGACAAAGAAAAAGAAATGAAATAATAAGGGGTACAACAAAGATAAAAGACGTTGAAGAAGCTATTATCGAACTGAAAATTGTTATACCTATGACCCATGAAAAGATCGTTTATTTAAGTAATAAACATATTTTACTTTAACACCAAGTTTTAAATTAAAAATGCCTATTATTTTCTTTTTGGATTCTGCAGTCATCTTTCTTTATACCATTTTTCGATGATATAGTTTAGTGAGTAATCAAGACTATGTAATTTTACTACTAAGTGTCTCTGATAATGTCACACAATTCTATAAGGAATGGACAAACCCTGTTTAAATGAGGTAATCCAGAAACACTCTAATGTATCAAACAGATTCTCTTGAGAAATAAATATTACCACAAATTTAAGATTCCGAAGTGGAACTGAAATCAAAAGAATTTCTGCCTTCAAAATTAAAAATTTAGGCACGTAAAGAAGTAAGTATTTCAAAAAGTGATTCACACTGATAAAAAATCAGAAGAAAATCCCATATTTTTTTATTTAAATCTTACGGAGTTATTGAAAAGCTTTTTGATAAATCTACATTTAAAAATCTATTTTTTTAATTCAGGTTTTAACTAAATAATAGTTTGATGTGTAGTGTCAGCTGGTAGCGAAGTCGGCGAGAGCTTCGTATCCCTAGCTGCGCTAATTACGAACTCTAGAGGATGCCCGGATGAGATCGCGAGGATGATAGCGATGGCCAAGACAGAGATCAAAAAATTGAAAAAAATCTGAGAGGATCACATAATGACGAAGATAACCTAACTTGTAAACCAAACTGATAGAAAAATAGTTAGTTTCGAGATATGAGTACACAGCCGAGTTCCTCGGATCTCCTGGCCGAGCACTGGACTAACGCTTCCGTGTTAGAGGAGATGCACTTGAAAACTAGGTTACTCAAACGTGTAAATCAAGACTACCTCTCATATTTTGGACACATCGCCGGAAGAAGAGACACCATGGAGAAACTGGTGGTCGAAGGAAAAGTTAACGGCAGAAGATGAAGAAGCAGATTTCCTATCAGATGGTTGGATCAACTGCAGCCCCTTGTTGGAAAAACTCTACATGAGACGGATCAAATGACCCTAGACTGAGAGATCTGGAAGGATCAGATGCGAAGAACTAGCTCATGAGTAGTCACCACGCTCTGTCGAGGGCAAGGAGTTTCAGTATCAAAACAAAGGTTAGACTTGGAAATTGAGATGGTTTTTGTATTTGTTATATGATATTTTTAATATGACTTTTGTCAAAAATATCTAGACCTATTATTATAGTGCTTTTTGGATTTCCTCTCTAAGAATTGGTAACCAAAATAAATATAAAATGACAATAATCACTATTTAATAATATGCAAGCATTTTTTTAAAGTTAGCGTGTTTTAGTTACTAACTTCTGAATTACTTGACTGTTAATTACGACGAACGAATTTTTTGACCTTTATCAAAAGCTTGTTGATAGTTGGATCTATGGAATTGTGTATTTGATGTAGTTTTTGTTTTCTTTCAAACTAAAATTTAAAGATCTTATTATTGACAATGCTCATTTTTCTTTTAATTTCCGTTAAATGGTTTAGTCATCATTATCAACCTCTCTCCACCCACTGCTAGATATAGGCCTCTTTCATGTTCTTCCATCTTCTCCTGTCCTGTGCCACCTCATACCATCGCCTGTCTGCATGTTTGCTCACATCATCCAACCAACGTTTTTGCGGTCTGCCAACACTTCTCTTTGATGTCCTTGGCTTCCAATGAGATGTTCTGTTGAGCCATTCGTCTAGGTTTTTTCTGGCCACATGTCCAGCCTACTCTCACTTGAAGGATGATACTCTCTCTATCACATCTGTAACCCTCAGCATTGTTCGTTCCATTTCACGTTGTGGTTCTCTCAACCTTTTGATACTGTCTTCCGTTAAAGTGATCGTTTCCATTCCATATGTTAGAACTGGCAGGATACAACTTTGAAATTCTTTCCTTTTTAAGGAATTTGAGATATCTTTGTTTCTCAAGATCTATGACATTTTGTCCAGCTCAATCAGATTTTTCGATGTATTTCCGCCTGTTGGTTTGCTTTGTCTAGTTTAAGAAGATGCCTCAAATATACATATTCCTGTACATTGGTTAATGTGTTATTATTAATTTTAAAATTTTTATTGCTGTTTGACATAATTTGTGTTGTATCTAAGTTCATTTCAAGGTCTACCTGTTCTGCGGCTTCATGTAATTCATTTAACATGGCTCTAACTCCTAGGGATCTGGGTTTATCCAAGACTATGTCGTCGGTGAACCGCAGATGATTAAGAAATCTTCCATCCACATTTATTCCCTTCCGTTCCCAGTTTAATTGTTTGAACACATTTTCAAAGGCAAGTGTGAACGGTTTCGGTGACTCTGTATCGCCCTGCCTAACGCCTCTTTTTGATGGAATTTTGCCAATTATGGTGTCTTCGTCTATTCTTATGTGCATTGAGGCATGATTGTAAATGTCTTTCATTGTGTTGTTGCCCCTTGAGTTCCCATAGTTCTAGTGTGTCAAAAGCCTTTAGAATATCAACGAAAGCCACTTGGAATGGAATATTATATTCCTGACACTTCTCTATTATGTTTCTCATTGTTTGTATATGATCCGTAGGACTGAACCCGTTCCTCAAACTAGCCTGTTCCAGGGGCTAATAAATGTCTAGTTTGTTCTTTAGTCTTGTTGTGACTATTTTTGAGAACAGTTTATATAGATGGGATAAAAGACTAATTAGTCGGTAGTTGTAAATCTGAAACCATTCCCTGTTTCATATATAGATCAAATAGTTGTTTTATTGCTCTTAGCAGAGAGATCATTTCCTTTGTGACTTGGTCTTCGCCGGGTGAGCGGCCATTTTTCATCTTCGCTAAAGCTATCAAGATTTCTTCTTTCGTAATTTCAGGTATTTCCTTCGAATTTACGTTCTTGATATTCTGAGGGATTCTATGTGGTTCAGGTATTTCGAAGGAATATAGATCACCATAAAAATCTTCGATTATTGTTGTGTTATTGCTAATCTGTCATTTAAATGGATTAGTACTGGATCGCATTTATTTCAGAGTTTTAAATACTTTTCATATGTTATTTATCTCATATTCTTTATATTGTTCTTGACAAATGTCCATCATAAAAGTGTTTAGATAAGCTTTTTTGGTGAAATCACAAATTAAAAATCAATTGGAACAAATTTCCAAGTTTTGTATGATAATCGTTTTGAGGCGATTTCTGAGAATTGCAGTTGAAGTAAGAACTCATTTCCAAGTTTCTAGGGATTATGGAAATTTCTTGTAATATTTTATGATAAAAACTATGCTATAAATACCATTGCCCTTTTGGAAATTAACTATTCGCAAACAGTATTTTGTCATTGATACAGGCTTAATTGTTTTGTGAAAATGCCAAAAACGAAAGAAGTTTCCGTTGAAAATCGGGCTCTGATAAATGCGAGACATCAAAATGGTCATTCGAGTCGACAAATCGCGAGTGATATGCGTATGCCAAGGATAACGGTGGATTATATCGTAAAAAAATTTCTGCGGGATATGGAATTCTCAACCAAAAAGGTTCAGGAAGGCTTCGAAAAACGAGTCCCGTTGAAGACAGAGCCATAACAATGTCCAGCAGACGTAATTGCCCCTTAACCGCACCAGAAATCACGGCTCAAGTAAATCTGGAGCGGCCCATCTCCATCAGCGTGACAACCGTGAAGAACGGGTTAGTAGAACGTGGACTACACGGGAGAGTTGGAGTGAGGAAACCACTTCTTAGGCAAATGAATAAACGTAAACGATTAGAATGGGCCCGAGAACATGAAAATTGGACATCAGAACAATGGAACTGCGTCCTTTGGAGTGACAAATGTAAATTCGAAATTTTCGATTCAAATCGACAAGTTTACGGTCAGCTGGAGAGAGGATGTTGAAAGCCTGTCAGTTGCCTACTGTAAAACATGGTGGAGGTTCATTAATGGTTTGAGGTTGTTTTGGCAGCGGAAAAATCTTTAGGACAGAAGGAATCATGAGAAAAGAACAGTATCAAGAAATTTTGCTAACTCAAATGCTTCCTTCTGGAAGAGATATTTTTCAGGGAAATTTATTTTTCAACATGACAACGACCCTAAACAATCTGCAACAAATTAGAGAACTTTTGGACCAATGAAAATCAGATGACGTCCTGGAAGTGATGACAGCCTTCACAATCACCCGACTTGAACCTCATCGAATTGCTGTGGAACCATTTGGACAGGTGTGTTCGAAAACTCAATCCAACATCAGAAAATCACTTGTGGAAACTTTTAGAAGCAGAATGGATTAAAATAACCGAGGAAATTCTGAAGAAACTACTGGACAGAATGCTAAAACTCTGTAAAGCGGTAATTAAAAACAAAGGAGGTCGCATAGATGAGAAAAAACCTGGAAAATCATGAGTATTTTTCTGATTTTCTAGACTGTAAATAATGTGAAAAAATAAATAATAATTCATTAAAATTTTTAAAAAAAATGGGACTGAATAACTAGGTGAGCAAATACTTTCTGACGGTAATGTATATATATATATATATATATATATATATATATATATATATATATATATATATATATATATATATATATAAATATACCAGAAAACATTATATTTCAATTTTTACTTTTTTTTTACAATTTAAAAAAGCTTTAAAACATCTATCTAAAAGTTTTAGGGGACATTTATTTTTATTAAAACTTTTCCGAGAAAGTTCATTTCTTCCAAAAATGTGTAACTTGGCGTCAAGAGCTAGTTTTCCAATAGTCATCATAAATGCATGTTTACACTGATAGGGTAACAGCATAATACAAGGGCTTATTCGGTGAAAATGCACAATTTTTCAACAATGCAGTGGCAGGACAAAGGAGAAAACTCCTTTTAAGTTGATTAATACTTTCAAAAGCCCCATGTAATGAAATGTACACACTATTCCCATTTACTAAATACATTGACTTTGTGAAGAGGGTATTCGGGTTTATCTTTTTTGCATATTTTGCAACTATTTAGTATAGAGAATATTTCTGCAAAACCATTTCGCTGGATTCACAATATTAATAAAGTTCTAGCCATAGACATAGAGGATGGACTGAGCATTAACCTTACAAAATTGACCACTCTCTAAAAAGAGTCAAAGTGACTGTGTGGCCAATACCTGTCTCTTTTCTGTAGGCCTGTAATAAACAAGGTGCAGTACCCTGAGACGGAATTCTAGGCGAGAAAAGCCCCCCAACCGATTTTAGTTCAAATAGAATACTTAGAAACATTATTTTCAAGAGCGCTGTAGCTCAGCGATTCTAGAGAGAGATAGCTATTGGCCGCTTATTCGCCTTATCTCTCTCACACTTTTGCGTCCATATTTACTTCACAGCGGGATACGGAACACTCAGTCCATCCTCTATGTCTATGGTTCTAGCACTATATAGGAAGCGACATCCGGAGCGCTTAGTGCTCGGGCCTCGCGATATGTGCGCTCGTCTCATTCGTTCAGAGCGGCGCTCGTCCGAATTCGCTCGAAAAGAAAGAGCACAACATAGCGAAGAATTATCAGCTCTGTATGATTTTTTTCAGCAACAAAAAGGTTTACTATATGGGTCTGGAATCGATGATTGATCGTAAGTAAAAGTGTACCACACACATGGCGCCATTTTTAACATTTTCACGATTTTTTTTTTTTTATACTGGTACCGACTATAGAGACATTCCTACTAATTAAGAATCTCTTTTAGAACTGCATGGGCGGCATCGAACACCGTTTTTTTCTTCGCGTTCTTTTCATATATTTTTAACATTGATTATTTGTAATTGTTTGGTAGCATTAAAATTTGCAAACATAATTCAAATATATATAAACATGTTATAAAAAACCGTTTTGTAATAACCCTTATATTTTTCTCCCAAAAAATCCCAAAAATAGCATAAAATTTCGACCGCTATACCAGAATACTCCCTTAAGTTATGATTATTTACTATTTGTACATAAATTAGCAGTCGCCCAAAGAATGTTAAAATTAATAAAACGGGTCAAGAAATGAACTTCAAATTTGTGACTGGTGATATTGACATTATAAGGAATTAGCAAACAGCGTATGCTCACTATTTTTTTTTTTAATAATAATGTTTTATATGTCAATTTGTACAATGCTGAAGTATACATAATAATAAAGAAAAAAACATTGAAATATACGTAATAATAATAATAATAATAATAACCTCAGGCAGTTTCTCGCGCAAATTATGAAAACATGGAGAACCAAAATACGCCTAGAAACACAAACCGAACGCATCCAAACAGAAGAGCTGTACATCAGACGGGGTATATTTCAGGGAGACTCGTTCAGCGCTCTTGCCTCTGTCTCAATCCACTCTCAAATATACTAAACAGAACAGAGCATGGCTTCAATATCAGACACCAAAAAGTGAATCAACATAAAATAAACCACCTCCTATATATGGATGACATAAAACTCTACGCTGCCACAAAAACACAGCTGAAAGAACTCCTCAAAATCACAGAAATATTCACCTTAGATGTCAATATGGAATTTGGTATAAGTAAATGCAAAGTGCTCCACATCAACAAAGGCCAATGGAAGTGCCACCATGAGACAGAAACCATCAACAATGAAACGCTCGATAACATGTTCGACAAAGAAACATACAAAAATCTAGGCTTCCAACAAAGCACCAAACTCAATCACACTCACATCAAAACAGAGCTCAGAACCGAATTCAAAAACAGACTGACGAAACTCTTGCAAACAAAACTCAACTCTAAGAATCTCACTAAAGCCATCAACACGTTCGCTATACCTATACTCACATATTCATTTGGTATCATCAAATGGTCACAGACATAGAAAATATTCACATCCTTATACGATCTCAATTCACCAAATACAGGAAATTACACCCCAACGCATGCAAAGAAAGACTTACCATCGAGAGGAAGGCAGGAGGAAGAGGAATTATAGACATCAGATCATTACACACAAAACAAATACAAGCACTTAGGAAATTCTTTCACAGCAAGCAAACCAGCCTTCACACAGCGACAGTGAAAGCAGACAAAAACAACACACCTCTCGACTTATTCCGGGCAGACCACTCAGCAGACACACACAGTCACACCCAATTACAACAGGAAAAGATGAAAACGTGGTCAGAGAAAACACTCCACGGAAAACACAGATACCACATAGAACAAGACCACGTAAATAAAAAACAATCATACACCTGGTTACAGGATGGGCAGCTATTCCCTGAAACAGAAGGCTTCTTACTTGCCATCCAGGATAAAGTCATATTAACCAGAAACTACCAAAAGCATATCATCAAAGACCCGACTATTGCAGAGGACAGATGTAGGAAATGCCACCAGCAGAAAGAAACGATCGAACACATAACGAGCGGATGTAAAATATTGGCCGGAACAGAGTACACAGCCAGGCATGATTCAGCTGCCAAAGTGGTTCACCAAGCACTAGCCACAACATACAAACTCATAGAAAACACAGATCCATACTACAAATACACACCAACATCCATACTTGAAAATAAAGATTACAAGCTCTACTGGGACATCAGTATCCATACAGATAAAACAGTCTCCGCCAATAGACCCGATATTACTTTTCAGTGCAAAAACGGAAAAGTCACCTATCTAATTGACATAGCTGTCCCCAACGACACAAACATCCAAACGAAATACACAGAAAAAATTTCCAAATACATAGACCTTGCAATGGAAATAAAAAGGCTATGGAGACAAGAAAAAGTCATCATTGTCCCCCTCATTATATCAGCCACAGGCCTTACACCAATAACATTCACACCACATTTAGTACAATTAGGACTCAGCACAAACATACACAAAAACATTCAGAAGTCAGTGATTTTGAAAACATGTAACATTGTCAGGTCATTCCTTAATACATAATGGTAATAGCGTTTGTGCTGACTTGGTTTTGGCCCGTCAGCCAAACATGGAACCACATTGATCAAATGTGAGAAAGAAGAACTTTTTGTAATGATAATGATAATAATAAAAATCTTTTATATGCATATACAACAGGCAAAAAGGAGGTTAAAATAAATTTTAAGTAACCGGTCAAGTGCAAGTTGGACTTGCTCAATTACTGTTCCGTACGTTGATTGGTTTTAATATAAAACATTTCGTTACGGAGGTATAAAATGATCAGTGACTTCACAAAACATACCCCAAATGAGTTTTCAATAAAGTTTTTTTCCGATCTTTACTGGAAACTGATGACCTTGAAATTTTTGTGTTTTTTATGTATCAGATAAATTATTCACTCGTGATAATTCAATCTACACCCTGTGGAGAATGGTCTAGAACTTTTTCAAAATTTTTTGTTTAGTACTTTTCAACATAAGGCGAGACACTGCGATTTTTCGCGATTTTTTAAAAATAATACAAACAAAAGTGTGCACAAGTATTACATTATATATATTTTTGGATTCGTGTTTTCATTTGACACTCTACTCGATGACTTGGTAAAAAAATTTTTTTTCACTTCCGATTTCACCTCCTTAAGTCAAAATTAACTTTTAAAACAACACGGCTCTGATGAGGCCATCAATTCCTATATTAATGCTAAATTTCAACTTTCTATGTCAAATAGTTTTGGAGAAAATCGGGTGTGACAGACAGACGGACAGACAGACACCTAAGTGATCTTATAAGTGTTCCGTACGGAACACTAAAAAGATTCTGGTTTAACCTCCTTAGAAAACTAAAATAAGTAATTCTCTTACTGTTTTGCCCATTACCAAAAATAAAATTAGATATACTCATTTTTATTTTTCCTCATAAATTGATATAAGTTTAAGGTCATTGTGTATGTCTCCCAAAACGTAGCAAGAACTTTTAAACTGATATCGAAATGCTGTCACTGATAAGGTTTTAAAACGTTCAGGAATATTATTATAAAGTTTATAGATATTGTCAGAAAATGACCTCCGATAAAGAGCAGTGCTGTGAAATGGAGGAGAGATGCAGCCACGATACCTTAAATTGAGTGTGCGAACGTCATTTCTATAGTGAATTTTAGCTGTAAGATACGAGGGACGATTAAAGAGTATTACTGAATGAAATAAGATATCTGCATGCAATTTTCTGCGATTTTCCATATAAAGCCATGTTGTTTAATTTTACTTGTAAGAAATAGTATCATTTCGACGAATACTGTATATAAATCTTAAACAGGATGCTTGGACGCGTTCAATTTTATCGTTATCTTCTTTAACAATACAGGGACCGTAAATAGCGTTAGAAAAGTTGAAATAGCTATGAACCAAAGAGTCTGCAAGATTTATTTTCTGAGAGTGTCTATGTTGATTGATTTTATCAATAAATGATCCTAAATTTCTACAGCATTCAGAGGTGAAACTCCATCTGCACCGATTTTTATTTTAATACTATGTTATAATAAATCATGATTTTTTCCGATCATCATAAGAGTTGATTTTGATCAATTTATTTCCAAGTAATGTTTCATTGAAAATTCTACCAGCCGACGCAAAACTTTGTTAATTCTTTTTTGGGCACCTTCAAATACTTAATTAGAGGTGTTCTTGACTTACAGTCTGCCAAGTAAGAACGTGTCCGCGATAATTCATTTTTGGTAGATACGATTCTAGCGGTTCAACAAAAAATCTGTATAGGGAACCTTTGTCTACGGCGCATTTTAGTAAAAGTATCAATCGATTCCGAACTTTCGTCGGAATCAAGTAAAATCCAAAATAAGTCACTTGTTTGCGCATCGGTTCGAGGCATTCTTTCTTTGTTTCCAGCCAAAGAGGCTTAAAATTACATATTCCGCTGCCGCTAAATATATTGAAAAGTAGGTATCGTTTGTGAAGAAGTGGGTCTATGAAGAATGTCGACGACTTGCCAAAACCTGGCTCGGTAGGCAAAGTTACTTCGAAAGTCGAAAAACGAATCGTCTCTTTGTTTTTACGTACCCGAAATTGACGCCGCGTCAAGGTGCGGCAAAATTCAGAAAATTGGGTTTGAATGTTTCCCATGAGATCATTCGACAATATCTTCGTACTCATGATATCAAATTCAGAAGCAAGTTAAAGAAACCTTTGCTGGGCGAAAATAACGTCGCGAAGCAGGTCGCTTGGGTTCATGATAAGATACTAGAGTGGCCCTCACTATCGCCGGAGGCCAACCCTATTGAAAACATTTAGTCCTTTGTAAAGAGAAAGCTCAGAGCAAAGACTCTAAGGACTTTGACTAAGTTGTTTCGCGAGATTCGAAAAATTTGCAGATGCAGGAGGCGATTGGACAATTTACTAAGGTAATTGCGCCGTTGTTAGCACACCAAAGAATACATTGATGGCAAAGAATGTTCTCGAAACACATTTTTTCAAGAATACGAGCGGTCAGTTTCTTACTTGACAGACTGTTTCTCTAGGTTCTAGCTTTATAGAATTACGTCAGTTCAAAGAAAGTTAAATAGTGCAGTAGTTTAAAATTGTTTGCCTATTTAATTTCTAAGTACATCCTCCGCCTAAAAACAAAGCGAACTTTTGAAAAATAAAATATAGTAATGTTGTCAACTATTGTACCTTCCTGTAGTGACGACTTTCACTAGCATTACGTCAGCTGATTTATAAAATTTGTCCCGTTATATTTCTAATTATAATGGTAAAAATGAGGGGGGGTTTTAACAAACGGTAGGAAAATGAGTTTCAAATAAATAGTTGTCATTAACATAAGTGTTTAACCTGGTAACCGAAACGTATCAAGCATTAAAGTATTTTTTGCTAACTGCCTAATCCGTACTCAAGTGTACCAGCAGACTAAGTAAATTTATAGTGGTTATGAGACGGTTGAGGATGATAAAAAGTCTGGCTGGTTGCTTCGTCTTGGCTGCAGGCGTTCAGCCAAGTTAATCTATACTGACTATGGATAGTTCTAAAATGGGTGATCGCTAGGAAAAACCAAGTGCTCTGTTATTGTAGAAATATAATACCTGTGGCAGCACTACCGCGTGGTCTAAAAATTGCCCTGAAATGTAAATGTACGTTTCGGCACTTGGATGAAGTAAACGGATCTGATGACATGCTCGCTGATATGCTCATGATTTAGAAAAGAGTTCGTCTTTATTCAGGTGGGAAGGTAAACGATTAAGAAAAAAAGAGATTGATTGATGTTCTCGAAATCAGCTGTATACAACTTTTAGACCGGGAGTTTGAGTCTTTATAAATTAAGTTCACGATTTGTTTCTTACAAATTGTTTGTTGAAATATTCATTGTATTGACCTTATTTAGTAAACTGCAACTGCTTTCTACTTCGCGGCTCCATTTACGATGAAAGGAAAGCGATATGACACTATTAAAATGTTCAAGTAACAGTGCCTATGACTATCAACAGTGTCTCAAGAACACATAAAAGACTCTTTTAGTGGATTTTGGCAAACATTGTATTCAAGCTGAGGAAGAGAATACACATTGAAATTTTTATTTTCGTTTAAAGGATGAGTTTCATTTTCGCCAGAGGGAGTATAAGATAGAATATGAAAACTATACATACTGTAGTGCCTTCTCTAAGGAGTTTTGAATTTTTATATGCAAACATCAACGTTTGTTTCAACATTTTTAAATAATTCATAAATTTATTTAGAAATAAAATTTTCTTTACACTCCAACGTACCTTTTTAAGGCTTTTCAGTAATCTTGAAATCTCTTAGAAAATTTTTCGGGTTTATCCTAAATATTTCAAGCACGTCTCTATCTTTCAAAATAAAGAAAAATAAAAACAAAGGGAATATCAAAATAAAAACAAAACGAAACAATGTGAGGGATTTTTCCACAGAAAAGAACGATTTTTCTCGGATTCGAAAGTATTTCATCCTTTTTACCATCTTGCATTCTTTTTCACTGTCCTGTTACTGATTATCTCAGTAACCTATAAGTAAAGGCGTCTGCTTTCGCCTGAAATTGAACTCTGTTCCGATCCAATAGAGTTAACAGAATCGAACTAAGAAAATTTCATTTTTTTTGTTGTATTAATATTTACAGTTCCAAATCTTTTATGTATATACATTTCGACAATTATCTTTCTGAACTGGCCCTATTTATCCTTATATCCCAAATTAGTTGCATCATCTGTAAGTTTAATATGTCATTTTAAACCTCTATTTTTTCTCTATTTTTGATTTAAATTTTAGAATGATAATTATTGATTCGTTCCATCATGATCTCGCAAAATTCAACGCGTCTATCGTGATCATCTTCAGATAATTCTTGCAAGGAGTCCTGACCTTACGCCACTCGATTTTTTTTTATGCGGTCATTTGAAAATCAAAGTTTACTGACGTCGACTTGAAACTGTAGAAGATTTAGAACAAAGAATTCAATATGAAGTAGCACCGATCACACCGGATTCTCTGCAAAACTCTGTTCAGGCCGTTTATGACAGATTGGGTCATTGCCTCGCTGTTAACGGTAGACATTTTGAGTAATTGTTACCTAGAAACTAAACCTAGAATATTTATTAATAGTTTTTTGTCTTTTTTTTACTTTAAATTTCAAATGACAATAATTCCAAAACAATTCAATTTAGACATACCTATGGTATGTTAGACAAATAATATCTAGAATTTTTAGTAGGATTCAAAAATAAAATAATATATATGGCTTTCCATTTAAAGAAAATCAAGATGGCGTAATTTCTTCGAACTGACAGTTCAAAACATTTTATTGTCAACGTCAACATATGTGCCGTATATCACCCTATAACTCTTATTTACACATTTTTTTTCATACACTGATTAGCAAATTCTGTGGAATCATTATTCCATACATATGTGGCACCATGTATATATATTTATATATATATATATATATATATATATATATATATATATATATATATATATATATATATATACGAGGGCTGATTGTAAAGTAAGGTTCCCAAAGCGCTGGAGCCACAGGGAGAGACTTTAGGCGAAATCCGGCAACACTGCCAATGTGCAGTAGTTCTCCCATTCTTGATCCCACCTTACTCAGCTTCGCTACGTCGCGCATTGTTGGTTCAATAGCTGTTCGTGATGGAGGTTCTAATCACCACTACCGCCAAATTCGTGCAGTAATTCGTTTTTTAAACGCGGAGGGGGTTCCACCTATAGACATTTATCGACAACTGACGGAAGTGTATGGTGAAAAGTGTAGGGGTGTTCAACACATCCGCAAATGGTGTAGGGGGTTTACGGGCGGTCGTACGGACATTCGTGATGAAGAACCGAGCGGAAGACCGGCGGTTTGAGACGAAAGGTTCGAAAAGGTTGAGGGAATATTGCTTGAAGATCGGAGGATCACTATCCGTAAACTCGCTCTTCGGGTTACTGAAGTTTCTTGTACCATAATTCAGAAGATATTGACTAAAAAGTTGGGATATCGGAAGGTGTGCGCGTGGTGGATCCCGCGAATGCTTACAGAAAATCATAAACAACAACGCGTCGACTATTCCCGCCATTTTTTTCAACAATGTGGAGACAAGAAGGAGGAATTGTTGGATTTCGTTGTTACCCGCAACGAAACGTGGGCGTTCCATTTCACTCCGGAAACAAAACAATAATCACGCGAGTGGCGCTATTCAACTTCGCCCAAGCCGAAAAACTTTAAACAAACGAAGTTTGCTGGCAAAGTCATGGCAACTGCGCTTTGGGACTGAAAGGGGATATTGTTGATCGACTTTATGCTTCCTGGGACGACAATAAACTCAGACAGGTATTGCGACACACTAAGAAAACTCAGACGAGCGATTCAGAACCGCCGGAGAGGAAGGCTGAGTAAAGGTGTGACGCTGCTCTATGACAACGCTCGACCCCACGTCTCGTCAAACCCAGGACCTGCTGAAATAGTTTAGATGGAGTGTAATACCCCACCCTCCCTACAGTTCGGACCTCGCACCTAGTGAGTACTACTTGTTTCCAAAATTGAAGGAACACTTGGTTGGACAATGCTTCAGCACCGACGATTGAGTTAAAGAAAAGGTGAATCGCTATCTCAACGGGCTGGCGGAATTTTTTGATACAGACTTACGAAAGCTGAAGTAGCGTCTACAAAAATGCTTGGATCGAAATGGCGATTACGTTGAAAAATAGAACGATGTTTAGGCTTTCAAATGATGTATTTGGTTTTGAAAATAAACGTTCCTGTCTATTTTGAACAAATAAGAGAACTTTACTTTACGATCAGCAGCCCTCGTATATATATATATATATATATATATATATATATATATATATATATATATATATATATATATATATATATATATATATATATATATATATATATATATATATATATATATATATATATATATATATATATATATTATAATTGTTTAAAAGAATATTAAAAAAAATATTGGTAAAGTGATTTAAAAGTATTTCGTCGCAAACATGCAGGTATAAAATAAACACTTTTAACTATATCAGACTAAAGAATAACTTAATAGAATCGACTTTATGGTGAAATAGTAACAACAATTCGCAGTATTAAAAAGATAATTATAATTTTCACATTCTTCGACTCCAAGAATATACTCCAAGGACATAAAACACATATACTAAGCAATCCCTCTACCAGCCGCCCCAACCCAAAATTAATCCCTTAACTTAACGAAAAACCTGGATAAATGCTATTACGAGCATGTCAAACTATACTATATTTAACGATTTCCGCTTCTTTACCCTGTTGAATTACTAATAAATCAATTTTCAGATTTTGCGACTCTAAGAACTCTAAAATGGATACGGTGTATACGAAGCAGTCTCTCCCCTCTCCAACCTTTTACAAGTTTCATTGTGAATAATTATGCATATAATTTTCTTAATACCATATTAATATGAAATCATAAAAAAATCTATCGACACTCGCACCTTTCACCCCCACCCCTGAAGCGACATTGCACACACATGTACATAATGTTCATCCATCCTATAGGTTTTATACGTATATCAAGTTTAAAATTGATATCTCATTTCCTTCGGGAGTTATCGTGCCAACGAGCCGACAGACCGATAATTTGATGGAAACGGGTGGCTCAAAACGTGACAAAAGATTTAGATGATTCTATTTTTTATTCAAAAGTGTACATATTCGAGATGGTTCCATAAATATAATGTAATGTATGTTCCCGCATAAGTCTGGCAAATTTGTACCGATTTGGGTGATTAATTTTTTATCCAGGAGAGTAAACATTCGAGATGGTCCCATATAAATGTTATTGAAATTGGTTATGTAGTTTCTGGAAAAATCCTGAAAAACTTAAATTTTTGTAATAAAACACCGATAACTCTGGCAAATATGTACCGATTTGGATGATTCTTTTTTTTTTTATTCGAGAGAGTACACATTAGAGATGGTCCCATATAAATTTTATTGGAATTGGTTATGTAGTTTCTGAAAAAAATCCTGAAAATCTTAAATTTTTTTAATAAAATACCGATAACTTTGGCAAATATGTACGATGATTCCTTTTTTATTCGAGAGAGTACACATTTATGATTGTCCCGTATAAATTTTATTGAAATTGAGTATACGTTCCTGAATGAAAACTTTCACACAAAATTTTGCTACTATAAAGTAAAAAATAATATTTTTAAAACACTCGTAAAATACTAAGATAAAATATTGCATTAGTTTGACAATTCAGTTATTAATTCTGTATAAACAAATCTTACAAATGTTAAAAATCACTATTATTTATCATTTTTTTAATAAAAAGATAAGTTTTGAAGTCGGCGCCAATTTTCTGTGTCAGCGTAACTAATTATAAACCTTACTAATATTATTAAAACCTAATTAGATAATAAAATACACATGAAGTCGGTTAAAAAATTGGCTCCGACTTCAAAAATTTCAAAAACATAATTTTTTACTTTATAGTAGCAACATTTTTTGTGCGATTTTTTTCAAATCGGTTTTTTTTTTGTTAAAAAGTTTTTGTTATGACGATATTAAAAAAAATATGCCAACAATTTTTTTTTTAGGCAATGGAGTCAATCAGGTAAAGTTGTCATTATTTATGGTGGACAAAACATACAACGTTATATGTCATTTTCAGCGTTTAGGGGTCGAGAAATTCGAAGATCACAACAGAAATTTTTTCTTTTATTTTAGGCCAATACTCTTGTAGTCCGAAAGCCCTTAATCAAACTATATTCTACCTACATCATTTTTAGATATCATAATTTATTACCTGTCCATTAAAATCAATAAACTTCTACACGGTTGTTATTTTATTCCTCAATCCCATTCATATAAGCTCTTTAAATCGGAGCATCAGGGTGGTCCCAAAATTTGTAACGCTTCTCATTTTATTTAATATTAAATCATATTTATGGAGTATTTGTACCTGGCGGTTACTTAAATATTTATATATTCTTTTATATGGATTTCCTTTTGATTTTACACATGTCTCTATTTTTTCGACATTATCCTATTTTTGGGTCATGAGTTGAGTTTTGTGCAAAACTACTACCGTAAGTTAATTTATTTATTTATATATATATATATATATATATATATATATATATATATATATATATATATATATGTATGTATATATATATATATATATATATATATATATATATATATATATATATATATATATATATATATATATATATATATATATATATATATATATATATATATATATATATATATATATATATATATATATATATATATATATATATATATATATATATATATATATATATATATATATATATATATATAAAGTTGTTATGAAATTCACTACGTACATTGAAACTGGTGACTCATGATGTCATATAGAAACACCTTCAATACTTGCTCTTTTCAAATTCGAAAATTTTTGAAAAATAAAAAAAAGGGCACAACTGAATTTTACCAGCCCATTCTACCTGCGGCTGAATGCCGTCATTGTACGAATTAGCTCAAGCGCAGGCCTGTATTGCCAAACATTCGATTTTCTTCAACCATTACAGATTTTCAAATTTCAGGTAATATTAATCTAATACCACCCCCCCTCCCATACCACTACTCACACGGCCAGATAATTCTATTGCAACTACACCTGTTGAGAGAGCGAACTTATTGGCTAAACTCTTTGCTTCACACTGTCGATTTCCAAGGAAAAACACACACCTAGTATTCCCATATTGCAGTCAAGGTTGCCCGATTTTGTCTTCAGACAGCGCATCATTAAGCGTATTTTAATGAAGCTAGACACCAAGAAGGCTTCTGGCGCTGACGGAATACCTGCCATAGTTCTCAAAAACTGTGCAAGGGAACTAACACCAGTTTTCTGTAGACTTTTTAACCTATCCAGAAAGGGAATATTTCCGTCCTGCTGGAAATGTGCCACGGTTCAGCCGATACCTAAACAAGGCAAGAAGACCTTGCCAAATAACTACCGACCAGTTGCACTGCTTTCAATAATATCGAAAGTCATGGAAAAGGTTATCAATGAGCATCTTCTAAAATATCTTGAACGATTCAATATTATTAGCGATCACCAATATGGTTTTCGTAAACATAGATCAACAGGAGATCTTCTGACTTATGTAACACATGTTTGGAACAACGTAATTGAACACTTTGGAGAATCTCGAGCGGTTGCTCTTGACGTATCCAGGCATTCGACCGTGTTTGGCACGATGGAATGTTGGCTAAGTTACGCTCTTATGGTATGCCTGAAAGGTTCTGTTTGTGGCTCTCATGTTTCCTCAGAGAGCATTCTTTACGAGTGGCGGTCGATGGATTTCTTTCTAACACCCTCACTATCAACGCCGGTGTGCCCCAGGGGTCCATACTGTCTCCTACTACACTCTTTCTCATTTACATTAACGATCTGCTGGAAAAGACCGGGAATCCAATCTACAGCTTTGCAGATGACAGTACGCTTGTCTCTTCATTCACCTTGAACGCTCGGACATCAGCTGCTTAGGCGAATATCCGCAGACAGCAGGAGGTCGTTCAACTTAACAAATACCTGGAAGAAATTCTATCTTGGGGTGACAGTAACCAAGTGGAATTTAACGCTACAAAAACCCAGGCAGCAGTTTTTTCTAAAAAAGTTAACGTTGCTAAACCCGACATAGTTATGTCGGGGCACTCCATTTCCCTAGTATCGTCGCTCAATTTGTTAGGCGTTAGTTTGGGAGCAAATATGTCCTGGCAAGAACATGTTGCAGGCATAGCAAGGAGAGCTTCTCAAAAGTTGGGAATATTATTTAGAACCAGAAAGCTTTACACTCCACAACAACCGTTAATTCTTTACAAAGCCCAAATTCGACTAGCTATGAAATACTGCTCCCACGTTTGGGGCTCCGCTCCCAAACATACACTGTATTTGCTGGATTCTGTTCAGAGAAGAGCGGTCCGTCTGATTGGGGACCCGGAATTGACCGGCGGCCTTGATTCGCTGGAACATCGAAGAACGGTTGGCGACTTGAGTCTGTTCTACAAGTATTTTCATGGAAAGTGTTCGAAGGATGTAGCCCGCTTAATTCCTCCCAAAGCGGTGCCTGTTAGAAATACACGTCGCGCTGGTGCTTCACATCCGTATGAGGTTCAGCTTGTTACTCCGCGTACAACGCTTTTCAAGCAATCTTTTATATGGAGAACGTCATCCCTTTGGAATAATTTGCCCAGCGCTGTGTTTCCCACCGTGTACAACTTACAGCGATTCAAGAACAACGTGAATCGCTTTTTCCGCACTCATGCCGCTCCTGAAGCGCTTTAGGGACTTCCCTGCAGCACGTGTGCTAGACCCATAAAAAAAAAAAATAATAATAATAAATGAAAATAATAATAGAAAACACCTAGTAAAAATATTATTTAATCATAATTAAGAAAATTTTTTATCTGTTATTTGAAAAGAAATAATTCTTTCGTAACGCGCTAGAACAACCGGATCATTGCCTCTTAACACTTTTATGTTAACAGCTGTTTGGGTTTGGATAAAATAAAAACAAACTTGCAAATAGGTTTTCTCTTAACTTTAACAAGATTAATACCGAAATGGTAAACGATTTTCTTATAAGAAATGTATATATATATATATACAAAGTAGTTTTAAAACGTATTTATTTATTATTTTTATGTACCGTAAGTGTCCAGGCTATCTCCTTATGAAATAATTTTTTATTTATAACGAAACCAACTGTACCGAACGACACGAATTATCACACTTGCTGCTATATTCTACACTTTCTACAAATATCTTATCCCCCCCCCCCCCGGTTTTAGAATCTTAGTAACCTACCTCAATAATTTCCTTATTGTGTCGCCGTTTTTACAATGAAGCAAATAAAATTTTAGTGAAGAACCCTTGCTTAGTACTGATTCTTAGTGGTCTGTAAGATGGTGTGGTGCGAAGTTATGCACGACTTTTTTTGTTTCCAGTTGGGATAAAAATGGAAACTAAATGGACACCTATCAGCTAGTTACCAGGGACCCTACAACTTATCTGGAAAAAACTACAAAGGCCAAAATAAAAGCTGCAAACTTGCGACCAAAGGTTGAAAGACTCATAATTCCAGGAGATAAATCAAGCCGATTCCCAAAGTTGTATGGCCTACCAAAGATACACAAGCCCAACGTCCCTCTTAGACCCATCGTTAGCTCGGTGACCTCATCTACACAAAAACACCTGTCACATTTCATGCAGCTAACTGTTGAATACATCAAAAACTCCGAACACTTCGCGAACATAATCAGAGACATTGGACTAGAGGAAAATGACATTTCGGCAAGTCTAGATATTATTTCACTTTATCCCAGTATTTCAGTGGATGAAGCACTAGACAAAATAGCAATGAACGAGGATTTTCCAGCTCATGTTGTAGAACTGAGCACTGAATGTGTTAAAATTTTTACTTATTATAATAAAATATTGAAATATCAAACTTGTTGGTGTGAGGAAGTAATTATTTTGAAGGTAACAATTTTTATTAATATATATTTTTTTATTAAATTTTTGAGAAAAGCCTAGTAAAATCTCGCCACACTGTAGACCTGACCTTCTGGTTAACATTCGATCCTATTGTATAGATGTATGATTTACCAGTGACGGTAATATTTATGTCATTATTTCTTTATTATTGAGATTATATATATATATATATATATATATATATATATATATATATATATATAATATATATATATATATATATATATATATATATATACAGTCCCTGGCCAAATTATTAGACGCGCTGGAAGATTTCATGTAAAATATTAATTACCGAGTGATATTGTACCGTTTTATTATTTTAAATTGATTTTTTTTTTATTTTTATATTATCCAATCAATTACCTATTTATTTGACATAAATAAAACAGCATTAATTTAGAAAAGCATAAGTTTATTAAGTTTTAAAGAAAAGTGAAATTAATGTTAGTAAAAGTCAATATTTAGTTGAGCCACCTTTAGCCGCTATCAAAGCTTTAATTCTGCGCGGCATGCTATCAGTGCAAGATTGTACTGTCTCCTGCATTTGAGGATGATGATTCCACACATGAATAATCTTTTCTAGGAGCTGGGTTTTGTTGGTAATCACATCTTTAGCCACTTCTCTTTTCATCAGCTCCCACACATTTTCAATGGGCTATTACCCGGCCAATCCAACAGAGGGATATTTTTTTCTGCCAAAAAAGCTTTAACAGACCGAGCAGTGTGGCAGGGAGCTCCATCTTGCATGAAAGTGAATGGTTCCCCATTTGGAAACCATTCTCTGAGCTGCAGAATCAACCGATTTTGTAATACTTCTTTGTAGTGATCTTGCCTCATTATTCCTTTGACGACGTACAGACGTCCAGTGCCCTTGCCGCTGATGACTGACCAAATCATCACTTTGGTGGGATGTTTAACCGTCGGGACGACACAATCAGGATGAAACTTTTCTCCATGACGACGACGCACATACTGAGCTTTATTCTGCAAAATTTCGAATGTGCTTTCGTCACTGAAGCAGACCTGTCAAAAATAGGAAAAATATATAAAACTTCCATGTTTATTTGCTTTATTTAACTGAAAATGATAATAATGTATCAATTATTGATTAAATTGCTGTATCTTACCGATCTCCAGAAGTCCACATCTTTGTCTTGCCATTGTTTGGCCCACTTCAGGCGCTTTGCTTTCATTGCAGCTGTTAACTTGGGCTTCCTGGCGGGGCGACAGGCCTTAAAATCTAATTCTTTCAATTTTCTTCGAACAGTGCGCTCAGAAGCATTTACGCTAGCATCCTGGAGTTGTGATTTTATTACCTTTGTGGTAGCAAATCTGTTTTCTACACAAATTTTCTTCAAACATCTCTCTGACCGTGGAGTGAAAATTGGTTTTCTACCGCATCTTTTCTTTCTTTTCGGGCTTAGTTCCTTCCCTGATTCAATTTTCTTTTTTATGCGTCGTACACTAGCTTCAGAAACCTCCAATCTTCGTGATATTTCTCGGTTTGTAAATGTTTTCGCAATCACAAGGGCCTTCACTTCAGCTTTTTTACGTGGTGAAAGATCGCCTTTTCTACCCATAATGAAAATAGTCCAATTACTTTTTTAAAACACTGCATACAAAATAAACTAATAACTGAGTAGTATAAAACTGTTAAACAAACAATCACAGTCCATAAAGCCACAGAAACACGTCCGTACCTGACTCGATTCCGATCGCGACTGATACAGGTTTGTACTTGTTTACGTTCATGTATCATTTTGTCAAAGTGTTGCCATATGTTAAAAATAAATACAAATATGTAGTCTACAACAATTCTTTTAAATAAAAATCAATAATATTGTAGTTTAAATATACAATTATTGCATAAAAACTCTTAAGAAACATAAAATTACTAAAAAAAATACAGTGCGTCTAATAATTTGGCCAGGGACTGTATATATATATATATATATATATATATATATATATATATATATATATATATATATATACATACATACATACATATATATATATATATATATATATATATATATATATACATATACATATATATATATATATATATATATATATATATATATATATATATATATATATATATATATATATACATATACATATATATATATATATATATATATATATATATATATATATATATATATATATCTATCTATACATACATACATATATATACATACATACATATATATATATATATATATATATATATATATATATATATATATATATATATATATATATATATATATATATATATATATACATACATACATATATATACATACATACATATATATATATATATATATATATATATATATATATATATATATATATATATATATATTTGTCGTTAAGGGCAATAAAAATAGTTTTTTTTGAATATCCATTAAACGAAAATAATTCAAAATCGCTATCAATTTGTGCGTGATTTTTTAGTTTTTAAAACCCTAAACAAGAATTTTTGCTACGGGTATAAGGAAAATTTTAAAAATTGTCATAATTTTATTTTTTTAATTTGGAATATATTCTAAACACCTTAATTTTCATCCTACCAGAGCATGCAGGCGGTACAGTCGCCTAAAAGATGTTCCGATTTTATGGTACGACTAACGATCGACTTTTATAAATTTTATTTAAAATAAAAATCAAGTAACAAAATGATGTAATAATATTTTAATCTTGAAAATACAAAAATACACTTCCGATCATAAGCCTGGTGGACTAAGACATCAACGTGATTTCTCTAAGGGTTAAGAAAAGAAGGTTGATATATTGTGATGCTGTAGAAAACGGTTAATTGCAACCGACAAAATAATGGGGATAATTTATCCTTTGAGGGCAGTAGAAACCCAGTCCTCGGTAAGATGGAATTAGAAGGAATGATGATGATTAAATATATTTTATGTATTGAACAATCCTAAAAAATCATGGTTTCTTTAATTTTATAATTGGATATGTAAAAATGAGACGTATGTATAATACCCTATACGAAGACATTATTCCTCTCAGACTATGGAACTTCTTGGAAATTTCAGACAGCTAAAACTTGACAGCGGTGGCAACCCGTACTTCAATAATATCGCCTTCTAGCGATTTTTGTTTCGGGTTAAGTAGAGACCATTTAAGTTTCAAGTCTACATCATTTCATTCGTCTATAATAATACTTTTTCAATACGTTTTGCCCTTGCATTAAAAGTAAGGCGTGCTGTTTATCATTACCACACTAGGACATATCACTTCAATACAGAGTTTGTCAGCTAGCCTAAGTGACAATGACAGTGTTCAGCATCTCATAAAAAAATCACCATTACTTATACTGGAGCCAGCAGCGATCACTTGTAAGTTTTTTTTTTATTTCTACAGTTGCCTCTAAACTCTAAATATGTATATATATGAAGATGGATATACAGTATGTTTCCTTCTTCTCTCTTGTTGGCTTTGCTCTTGAATAAAAATTTTAGAGACTCTACATTAGATAGCACTAAGGCTTGTTGACTACTAACATTTTTTAAAGTATGATTCTTAAATCTTTGGTGCTTTCGTGATTATCTTTGTGGGATGCTGAATATTGTTATCGTCACCTAGGCTAGCTGACGATCTCAGAAAGGTAGCGAAATATGATAGGTGGATTGATAACTGGTACATCTGATTTCTCCGTTATTTTTGGACCTCCCATACTTTTAATGAAAGGGCGAAACTTACTGATGGTCTTCGTCTGATGCTCAAACAATATTAGTGGCCAGGAAACTATAGCACAATCTAATCTAAAATTGCCAAAACTGTCATTCCAAGAGTACCCACGGTCATATTGCTAGGGTCATAAGCATCCTGTTACTTGAGTGCTAGGGTACTTGTTCATTGTTCTTGGACCTCTCCCATTTTTATTGGAAAGTCACAACTAACAAACTGTCCTCGTCCGGTAAGGCACTACGTATTTTCTTGTTTTTTTTTTTGTTTCTCGTTGGTTGCATCAAAGTTACAAACATTTTCTTGTTTATTTTTTATAGACTAGTCAACACATAAATTTTCCGTTTATATTATTTCACAACAAATACTTTAATATTGGGTTCAAGCCTGCAGGCTTTATTGAATTTTTTCGGCAATGCTATAACTCTAATATTTGCTTTAAAACCATATTTGATTTTCATTTTGTCCCGAAGTCGTCGAAGCAATAATAGACTTTTCCCTATGGAAACGACAAATTATGCAGCGGATAATGAAAAATGATTTAAAATCAGCGAAAAAATAAAGATTCCCCGTTAAATATGAATTTATCCTTAATATAGCACAGTCTTTCTGAATGGGTTGTTTTGTCTGATCCTGTTTTTTGTTTGCTTGGGTTTTCTCGTAGGTCAAGGAGACTGCGTAACAGTTTTCCCGGATATTGGTATGCATATACAAGTAGTTGTATATTGCCCTATAATAAAATGAGACGATTTTGGAATATTTTATATGGAGGCATATTGGAATTTCACGTCAAGATTTTAGTTCTGAGCCTTCTAAAATGAATTCATATTAAAATATACGAGGCATGTTTTTTAAGTAAGTACCGTTTTGCGATTCCGCCGCCGCAGCGATACGGTCGGCGTTCCGCGCATGCGCGCTGGTAACCTACATCTCATGTCTACGCACTGACGCCATTACAGTCTGATTCTTCATTGTATACGTTGTTTACTGAGTGTTTAAGATGCCTCCGACAATCGTGAGTCCCGCCGATTGTGAAGTACGGGCTGTTATACGATTTCTTAGTGCTAAAGGCGTAAAACCGATCGATATTCATCGTGAGATCTGTGAAGTTTACGGACAAAACATTATGAGTGATGGAATGGTAAGAAAATGGGTGAGAGCATTTAAAGATGGCCGCACAAATGTGCATGATGAAGAACGGAGTGGGCGTCCTTCGGTCGTTAATGAAGATTTGGTGCAGAAAGTGGACGAAAAGGTGAGAGAAAAACAGACGCTTTACAATTTCATCATTGTGCGACTGCTTTCCTCAATATTCTCGTAGTGTTTTGTATCGCATTGTGACCGAGAACTTTTTTCTCAGGCGGCAGAATTTTATGAGGAGGGTATTCAAAAACTGGTGCCACGTTATGACAAGTGCCTCAATATTCACGGAAATTATGTAGAAAAGTAGATTAAGGTACAGGCTTTCATGTAAAAATAAAATTATAGCGATATCTTTGCACGTCTTTTTTTAATTCCAAAACGGTACTTACTTAAAAAACATGCCTCGTATAACGTCACATTTTTACATTATTAAAATTAAAATAATGGTTTTTATTTCTGAATGGTTATAAAACTATGGAATTTTATATATATATATATATATATATATATATATATATATATATATATATATATATATATATATATATATATATATATATATATATATATATATATATATATATATATATATATATATATATATTACCAGAAAAGTATATAATCCGGCATTCTACAGAATACCTAAAACGTTCAGGCAATGTATAAAATATTCTTTATTTTATTATTTGCCTAGGCATGCAATAGACTGCCTAATGTACAGCCGGGAATGTGTATAATAGATGTTGAAAACAATAAACATTAACTGTAAATCATGTTAAGGGTGGCGGGAGGGGGTGCGGTGGGGGTGAAGTCAATACGTTATGACATTAACTAATCTGAACTAATTTGAACTAGCCTGAAACTAATCTTTATTAAGTTAAAAAAAAAACAATCTCTATTTTCATTTCCCTACATATTCTTTTTATAGTCAGTTGATGATGTTAAAACTGTCAATTTTTAATAAACAAAAGATGTGATTATGGTAATTTATCTCTCATTTTATACTTATTCATTGCATGATGAACTGTTGTGACACTTGAAAGTATACAAAATCTTCTTCTTAAGACATAGGCTCCTGTTACTTCAGGTCAGTTCCAGGTGAGTATGTATATATACATATATATATATATATATATATATATATATATATATATATATATATATATATATATATATATATATATATTATATATATATATATATATATATATATATATATATATGTATATATATATATATATATATACATATATGTATATTATATATATATATATATATATACATATATATATATATATATATATATATATATATATATATATATATATATATATATATATATATATATATATATATATATATATATATATATATATATATATATATATATACGAGGCTGGTTTGAAAAGTCCGTGCAAAAATAAAAAACTACTTATGTGTTTGGGGTAAACCTTTTTTATTTTTCGACATAGTCTCCTTTTAGGCTTATACACTTCGTCCAACGATGTTCTAGTTTGTTGATCCCTTCCGAATAATAGGATTTGTCCAAGTCTGCAAAATATCCATTAGTGTCTGCAATCACCTCCTCGTTTGAATAAAATCTTTGTCCCGCCAACCATTTCTTCAAATTGGGGAACAAATAGTAGTCCGAGGGAGCCAAGTCTGGAGAATAGGGGGGATGTGAAACGAGTTGGAATCCTATTTCCATTAATTTTGCAACCACAACTGCTGAGGTGTGTGCTGGTGCGTTGTCGTGATGAAAAAGGACTTTCTTGTGGGCCAATCGCGGGCGTTTTTCTTGCAGCTCGGTTTTCAAACGGTCCATTAACGATGAATAATATTTACCTGTAATAGTTTTACCCTTTTCTAGATAGTCGATGAGGATTATCCCTTGCGAATCCCAAAAGACAGTCGCCATAACCTTTCCGGCCGAAGGAACGGTCTTCGCCTTTTTTGGTGCAGATTCCCCCCTTGGTAACCCATTGTTTAGATTGTTGTTTGGTCTCAGGAGTATAGTAATGTATCCATGTTTCATCCACAGTGACGAAACGACGCTTAAAGTCCTCCGGATTCTTCTGGAACAGCTGCAAACCATCCTTGCAATACTTCACACGATTCCGTTTTTGGTCAAGCGTGAGCAATCGCGGCACCCATCTTGCGGATAGCTTTCTCATGTCCAAATGTTTATGCAAAATATTATGTACCTGTTCAGTCGAGATGCCCACAGCACTAGCAATCTCACGCACCTTAACTCTTCTGTCATCCATCACCATATCATGGATTTAATCAATGATTTCTGGAGTCGTAACCTCCACAGGCGGTCCAGAACGTTCAGCGTCACTTGTGCCCATATGGCCAGTCACGAAATTCTTTTTCGTCCATTTCTTGAAAATCACTCGACTTCCTTGATTCACACGAATGCCAAACACAAAGAAATAGACCAATATGGCTGAAACTTGGTGTGCGTTCATTCAAGAGATGCTACTAACTAAACATGACCTCGAAACGCGCCGGTAGTGCCATCTCTCGGACTTTGCATGGACTTTTCAAATCAGTCTCGTATATATATATATATATATATATATATATATATATATATATATATATATACATATATATATATATATATATATATATACATATGTATATATATATATATATATATATATATATATATATATATATATATATATATATATATATATATATATATATATAAATATGTATATATATATGTATATATATATATATATATATATATATATATATATATATATATATATATATATATATATATATATATATATATACGTATATATATATATATATATATATATATATATATATATATATATATATATATATATATATATATATATATACGGTGCCTTTTTAAGTGTTCCACAGACAAACGAGATCTATAGCTTAATGCCGGTTCCGAATGGCCGAAGTGAGAGGGCTTTTCTAGGCATGATACTACGGGTGGTTTGTCATTTCCTTTCCGAGAGAAGCGATCATCACGTTGTATTTTTTTTTTTAATTTATTTTTTTTTTCCGAGCCGAGATTCGAACTCGGGTCTTTCACGTAGAAGTCAGATACTTTAACCACTATGCTATGGCCGCCTTACCTGGAAAAAAATGAGCTGCTAAAAGAAGTTTTAGCAGATATTTTTTTTATAATTAATTTTCATTATTACTTAATTGCAAAATTCTTCATAAAAAAGAAATATTAACATCCTGACCTTTAGGTAAAAATTAAGTCTGTGTATTTAGGTCTTATAGGGTTTCTATTACTTTTTTAATTTCGAAGGACGATCATACTTTTTTAAATAGTGATCGCTACAACTACATAACAGAATGTTGAATCTTCAGTTTTACCCATATCGTAAATTAAATGACACAGTGTCAGAGTCTATAAAATGTTTATCAGCCTCCTTCATTATACGTAAATACACGGATCTTCAATTTATTCTGTGACTCTCAGATGAACTTTAGTAAAAGCAAATTTGTTATTCTCTAGTCTAAGTGTCCCTCTGTTATTCTACGATCTTCAATAAACAAAAACACCACTGACCTAATTTTCTCAACCTTAACCGCATCCTATTTATTTTCGCAGTAAAGAAAATACTTTATATTTTATTAAGGCAATTTTGGAAAACGATTTACTCGTCAAAATGGTCAATAAAATAAAACAGAAGTAATGTTTTACGATTGCATATGCTCAAAAGCCCTATTTTAATAATCTTATTGATTTTGCTTGGCAGCATAAAACCTTTAAACTAAAAGATGCCAATTTGATATTTCTACGCCATAAACTGAATCCAAAAGACACTTTGTGCTCTTATAAATAAATCGCCAACATAACAAAACGATGAAGAAGGTATCTAACCGCATGTAAAACCATCCAAGCGAAAGCAATTCATGAAAGGCTACCTTTCAGCCAATATTCAACTATTTCGGTATTATTTATGATCAAGATAGCGCAGATGTTCGGGAGAAAATGCAACGCGTGACGATGATGTCGGATCGCATGTGCGGCGATCCATTGTCTTGTTTTTCGATTGCCTTTTGTTTCTTTGAACGGGATCTTGGATATCAATATCAAAATGGCCACTTGACCGTTTTTAAGTCAGGGTGTGTGAACTTTTAATGGTTCTTTTTCCTTTATAGGGGTTTACTTTCACTTTACTGTATTATCAGAATTGCTTTTACCGTCAGCAAAAAAGAAAGAAATCTTTTTTTTATCTGACCATATAAATACAGAGTGTCGCATAAATAAGTTGAAATTTGTTTGGAGTATTACGCGTACATAACGGGCGAAAGAAGCAAGGTAATGTCAATAAAAAAGGCACGACAGCTATATCTCCTGTTTGAAAATAGTAAAGTATTTACTGTCTTTTTCGTAAACTTTTACTTAATCCAGATTCTTTCGTTGTTTTGTCTGCAATTAATATTTTAAAAAAATGTACAAACAAAAAGTAATCTATCATATTAATCTTCTATGTGACGCTGGATTAAGTCTAGTAAAAAACAAACAAATAACATTTTTGACCAAAAAACAACAATTTATTTCTCAACATAATCTCCATTTTCTCTAGCGAGATTTATTCCCTCAGAAACAATACGAACAAATTATGAATCTACTCACCTATCCGAGAGGGCTTGTTAGATTTTCCATTCTACTTCGGATAGTATCCGAAGTAGATGGTTTAAAGCACTATTACCACCGAAGGGATCCCATCCTTTCCCTCAAGAAAATGTTGTTAAAGCAATATCGGGACATATGTTTCCAGAGGTTCCATATATTTACTCTTTCTCTTGCATCGTTGGTCGGTTCCGAGCATCGTGACCTCTATTGCATTGTTACACAGAATTTATAACAGCCCTCCAGGCTTTTCTATCTTCGACACTTCTCATCTCCGGTAACTCTAAGAGCATTGTAGATATGATCTGATCGATGTATCTGTTGGGAGATCTACCTCTTTTTCTTCTACCGTCGATTTTCCTCTGGATCAGCAACTTTTCGATGCCATACCTCCTTATTATGTGACCAAAAAATGATGCCATTTTTCTCTGAATGGATGGTAAGAGCCGGTCACTATTTTGGATGTTAAGATCACTCAGAACAGACGCATTTGTCTTATGACTTATCCAGGAAATTCTGAGCATCCGCCTGGGGCATGTAGTTTCAAAAGCCCCTATTTTTTACGGCATGCTGCATTAATAGTGAATGTTCGGCTCTGTATGTGGCTATAGGGAATATTAGGGAATTGACAAGCCTTTTTTAGTCATTTGATTTATTCTGTGATCTTTCCATACATTGCTTAGGCTTGTCACTGCCGTTTTGGCCATCGTTATCATTCTTTAAATTTCTTCTTCGCAGCCCCCCTTGTTCGAAATTCTGGCACCTAAGTATATAATATCTGTCTTCAGTGGTATATCGTTGATTTTGTTGAGAGGAAGTAAAATTTTAGCTCGATCTACCATAGGAAGAGAACATTTATTTCGATTCAATGAAAGGCTGACATTTGCGCTAACTTTTTCGATTTGATGCAGTGGTGCATTTCTTCCTCGGAGCGAGTCATTATTGTAGTATCATCAGCGTATCTTAAATTCTAGAACTTCTTGCCTCCTACTGATACCCATCATTCCACTCTTCCGTCGCCTTGTGGATAATCTATTCACCATATATATTGAAGAGTAGTGGAGACAGGATACAACCCTGCCCCACCCCCTTTTCGACTTGGAATGGCTTAGACAGATTTTTCTCTACTCTAACATAAGTGATGTTATTGCTGTACAATTTGTGAATTAAGAAGAATAGTTGGTCTGGTGTCCCCATTTCTTGAAGAATTCCCCATTCCCCACTGTATTGTGTCGAAGGCCTTTGTATAATCAAGGAAACAGAACACGGCAGGAACAACATATTCGTAGAACTTTTCTATCATTTATCTCACATTGATTAGATGTTCTCTGGTGCCTCTACCGAGTACAAAAACCTGCCTGTTCTTGGGGAATCTGAGACAAGAGAATTGGTTTCAATTGTTTCTTGATGATGTGGAACATAATTTTGCTGGCAAGACATATAAGAGAGATCGTTCGGTAATTTTCATAGAGGTCTCGTGGGCTTTTCTTGTGAATCGGTATATATATCGATTGTGGTTTTTAAGTCTTTGAGGATAGGTGATTACTAGCTCTACAAAAATAGGTTACTCTAAACTACCACTTAAAATATATATTTTGCAACTTCTTTATACAGAAAGATGCAAGGTGTAGCCAGGAAATACATGATGCAATTCCTAAGATACTCTACCAAGAGTTGGCGGAAAAGCTGGAGTTACTATAAGTGGATAAAATGCCTGCAAATAAGCTTCGGAACCAATTTTTGAGAAAGACTACATACTATACTGCTCATTACAATAGATCAAACTTTGTGCTAGTTGATAAATCATGCCACACAACCCTGACTATAACGCCTTTCCAAATATGCAGTGAGAGGATTTACACCTACAAGGGTTTGGAAGCATAAATTGGAAGACAATGGGAAATGAACAGCCTGCAAACAATTTCCAAAAACCGGTCAACAACAGAGGTTATATCAAAAAGTCCCATACAAAACATCAGGTCTGAATCTTAATAAACAGGCAAAGCATGCAAAAGGCAGTGCCTACCCTATTAGATACCAAGAGATACAATGAAGTATTTAAAGTAGGTCTCACGTTAGGGCCAACCTTTTTGGGAAGAGTGCCACCATCTGAAAAAAATTATGCGTACCACTTCCAACTTTTCCAATATACTAAAAAATATAAAAACAGCACATTTTTTTCATGTAAATCTGAGTAATGGAGATTTAAAAAAAACAAATAATATAATAAATAAAGCAAAAGTACAAACTTAGGTTTTATTGTTAATAAACATTTTTAAAGGTTCAGTCAGTTAGGTTATATATAAAAGAAAAACGAATAACTTGAAGCATTTAATTCTAAATAATTACACAGGTCAACATTTTATCTAGGCTTGTACTCGGTAAACCAACTAGGTATCCTAGGGTTTTTGGGATCGCTGATCACGATGAAGGGGTCGGTTAACCTTCATCAGGTCAGGTTCAAGGTCATTTGAAGGTCAAATTGAGCCAATGCAGCCAAAAAATCTGAAAAAATTCATACGTATGTTTTTTGGGTCACTGAATTCGAATCCGGTGTTATTTTTTTCATATAAGGTTTCTTGAAGGTCACTAGAGGTTACTTCAAGGTCATTCTGAGGTTATTTGGAATAAAACAGAAAAAAATGGTGTATACGTTTTTTGGGTCTCTGGTTCAGAATTAGAGGTCGGTTACCCTTCATCAGGTCGGTATTAAGGCCATTTGGAAGTCAAAAACTTTTTCGTCACTTCTTTGAAACTTCTCCAAGCTGCCTTTTCTTTGTCAGTCATCTTTCTTTCAAATTCTACATTTTTGAAAAGTTCTCTTATATCAGGTTCGGTAAAGACACTTTCATTTATTTTCGCCCCCGAAAGTTTTGGCAATACTCCAAAGATATGCATGAAAGCATCGCTCTGGTTTCTACTCATTACTTTAACAATTTGTTTTGCCAGACCTAACTTTATGTGCAATGGTGGTAATAGAACCTTATGAGGAGGTACCAAACTTTCTGCTAAAACATTTTTCTCACCTGGGATTAGATTTTTTCTTGGTGGCCAAACTTTTACTACGTAATGTTTATCTCTAGCACGACTGTTCCATTCACAAAGGAAGCATGGATATGATACAAACCCTGATTGCAAACCGAGCATGATCATTATGATTTTTAAATCACCGCAAAGTTCCCACTTATGAGAATCATATTTCAGTTTTTCTAGTACGAGTTCTAAATTGAAATATTCTTCTTTTAAAATGACCGAATGGGCAAGAGGCAAAGGGGCATACGTATTCCCATTGAAGAGCAAGATCGCTTTCAAACTTCTTTTCGATGAATCGATAAAAAGGCGCCAATGACTAGCTGTATATTCGATACCATATTCTTTGACTAATCCACTAACATCATTGCAATAAATTAAATTACCAGATTTTGTAAAATACTTTTTGAATGGTTTTTCTCTTGAACGGTAATATGTTACTTTTGTCCCTGGTGCTAAACAATTTTTTCCTTTTAATCTCGATGCTAAAAGTTCAGAACCTTCTTTTGAAAGTCTTAAGTCTCTACAGAGATCACTCAGGTCACCTTGGTTAAAATGTGTTTGTTCTGACATACCTTCATCTTCCGAGCCTGAAGATACATTGTAGGTTTCACTTTCACCATCTTGCGGTGTATCTAATGATTCATCATGCATTTCTATATCATCAGAAACTTCAAAATGCTCTGCATTGCTATGCCTGCTGTCATCATTATCAGGTGCAGTTTCTATATATATGGACAATGTTACAGATTCTACGCACGGATAAGTTACAGAGTTTTTGTTATTACGATTATATCCTTTGAGATTCGTTAAGCAGAAATAACAATTAGACGTATGGTCTGATGGATTTCTCCATTTCATCGGTGCAGAAAATATTTGTGCCCTTGTTCCAAACAAAATATTGCGGCATTAACTACAGATGACATTCGGAGTATAAGAGTTGTTCAAGCAACTCGTGTCGATATTAAACAAACTTTTATATTTTGTTTTCAAAGTCTCAGAAAATTTAATTTTATTTTTGAGTGTATACAGCCCACAAACGATACAAAAACAGTTCACATTATTCTTACAAAATCCTTGACTTGTAGCATTAAACTCTTCAAAAGCCAAGTTTTCCACCGTTGAAGAGCTACGGTCGCTGGATGACGACGGCTGCGGGCCCGCTTTCCCACCCTGACCAACCGCTGATTCTGGGGTTCCGAGCCCCTGTCTCGTAGAAGTTTTATTTGTAGTTGCCATGACGGCATGGAAGCCATAACCCAGGGACTTCGCCGGATAGTGGAACAACTCCGTTGCCCACCGTCACCGCGTGGAGGTGCCCTGGGTGCAACTATAAGTATTAGTTCATTAGCCCACATTTATTAAATATGCATATCAAATAACTTTATGGAAATGTTAGTGGAGTTTTAAGATTGAGACAAAAACTTTCTGTATAAAATAAACCGACCTCGAAGCAAGTATAATGCTGAAATATACTAGTAGCACTTGATCATAACCTTTTCCTCTACACATCTTCTTATATTCCTGCTTGAAACGATCTATGGAAGAAATGGTAGGGAAGAAAAGAACACAGATTAGGAATTAGTGGCCCAATTTTTCAGCCGCTATCAATTAAATTGACCTTCAAATGACTTTGAACCAGATTTGATGGAGGTTAACAGACCTCTAATTCTGAACCAGAGACCTAAAAAACGTATACACCATTTTTTTCAGATTTTTTGGCCTGCTCATAACTGTTTTATTCCAAATAACCTCAGAATGATCTTGAAGTAACCTCTAGTGGCCTTCAGGAGACCTTATATGAAAAAAATAACACCGGATTCGGATTCAGTGACCCAAAAAACATACGTATGAATTTTTTCAGATTTTTTGGCTGCATTGGCTCAATTTGACCTTCAAATGACCTTGAACCTGACCTGATGAAGGTTAACCGACCCCTTCATCGTGATCAGCGACCCCAAAAACCCTAAAATACCTAGTTGGTTTACCGAGTACAAGCCTAGCTAAATGTTGACCTGTGTTATTAAACAGTCAGTACTTAATTAATGTGACTTTTGAAATTGTAGTTTTTTTTACCAAGTTATCTATATTAGGATTAGTTCTTGAAGATGCTAACAAAATTAGATGTTTTAGGTGCATATCAGATAATCTTGAACGATATTTTGATTTTATTATGTTTATAATAGAAAACATTTGTTCACAAACATATGTTGATCCAAACCTACAACAATATCTGACACCCAAATCGTGTAAATTTGGAAAATTGCTTGTTGGTACACATTTCCAAAATTCAATATAATTTGGATCACTTGCAGTTGAAATAAATTCCTTATATTTGCTTTTCAGTGTAGTATGGTGCTGTAACTCAATAATTTCGATTTAGATTTCCTGTGGGTAATAATTAATATCTTGCAGAGAAATTGAAAAAGGATTTGTGAAAAGATCAGCATTTTTTTATCATCTTGGAAATAATCAAACCTAGCACTGAATGAATCCTGCAAAATGGATATTAAATTTCTAAATCTATCATAGTTCGGAGTATTATTGACTTTGGCAGCTAGTTCCTGCATTAATGTGAAATGTGTTAATCTCTCCAAAATCGAGACAAAAAAGCAAAAGTTTGTTCACAAAAGAAGATATATGACCAACTAGGGTAGGAAAAATACAATCTTTTCCCTGTAATCTTAAATTTAAATTATTTAAACGTCCCATAATATAGGTGAGAAAAGTTAAATCCTATAGCCAATCATTGTTGAGTAGCAAGCACTCACTGGGCAGTTTATTGTTTTCTTCTAGATATTTGAAAACACACTCCAAAGCCAGCGCACACTACAATGAAGGAGTAACTCGCCATCCTCTTCCGTTTCTTCCGAGAAAAGCTCACGAAATCGTCGTCGATTCAGAGCTCGAGCTCGTATTTTGTTGATACAGCGCGCCTACAGGGTCAAAAACAGAAGACAGGTTTAAGTCCTTGGCAGAAGGAGCTTCTTGATGAATAATACAATGATACTTAAAAAGTTTTCTTCCCAAATAATTTTCAAGCAATGTAGTAAAACCTTCTATCCTGCCAACTATGCAAGGCGCTCCATGAGATGACATTATTATTTTTTCAAATTTTTTAATTTTTCAATAAGTCTTCGTGTGTCACTGCTAAAACTCCGCCGTGTCACACTGTGGCACGTGTGCCTCGGGTGGGCCATCCATGGTGTAGACAGACAACTTAAAAAATTTGGTAGGAAATCCGAAGAGTAAAATCCGCTAAAGTGAAAGAAGTAGCAAATATAAGACTAGTTGTAATGTGAGTGATTGTGACAAGAAGTTTGTTAGGCAAACAAGACCTAAGAACATTGGGTTATTTGAGATACGAAATATCTGAAAAATTAAGCGTTGTCGAATATGCCCTTGACCATAATCATGTAGTAACAGATAATTTGTGGTTAATTAAAAGGGAGGAGAGTGATTCTTTAGAATTCGTTAGTAACCGGCAGTAACAGACGGCCCTTTATTCCGGTTAAGTATGACGGCAGATTAGTTTCGGTCAACTATGACCCAAACTTTGCCATCTTTGATTAGTCGATTCCTTTCGAGTCGACCACAATTTTAGTCTAGTTTCAGTTAGTTAGTTTTAATTTTATTTATAGTGAATTATCGCTTCTGATGATACTATCATGGTTAGCAAAACGCGTGTTGAGTGCAAAAATAGAGTGTTTGATGTAGCAATTAAGTTACAAGAACAAAGCATATTCATTTTACAGAAACACAGTTAAAAGGCGTGGCCACAGATAGTGTTAAAAAAACTTGACGTAATGGTGGAGGATTAATTTTGTCACAAGGTACATATAATAACACAAAACCATCTTTTTTAAGCCAAAAGTGTTAACAAAGCTCTGTTAAAAAACGTTCGGCGTTATTCATCATCCGCTTAAGGAAACATATTGCAAAAACTGGTGGAAAAGCTTACAAAAAGACTCAGTACGAGGATGAATATATTAAAAGCTTTAGAAATAATTTGAACGAATGAAACGACACTTTTAAACTTGAAGACAAATAGCTTTGGGAAATTCGTAATCTGTGGAAATTAAGTAATAATTATTTTTGATTTGAGGATTTAATTTTTTTATTATTAAAGGTTTCTCCTATAAAATGTATAAATAATTTGTATTTATAATAAGATATTTTATTTTAGAATAATTTGGGGCTTATCGAAAACCAAAAGCAGGATTTCAATGTTGGCAGCAGTATCAAAATAACAGATCTTGAACATCAACAATTAGTTTTTTCCTCTAACGACTATATTAATGGTAGTTAACTTAAGACATTCTATACATTAGGTTGTCGAAAAATTATTGAGCCTTCTGAAGGCAAAATTGAGGCAATTGTTTTTATATTTTTAAGGAACTTTATTGAACTAAATATGTGCCATTTTGTTCGATGACCTTCAGCCATTTTTCTGGAACACCATAATCCAGTCATTGTAGAACTTCTGTAGTTTTTGGGCAAGTGGTTTCCACAGGCCTCTTTTTAATGTTCTGTACGGAATATTTATAAGATTACTTCGGTGTCTGTCCGTCTGTCACACCTGATTTTCTCCGAAACTATTTAACATAGAAAGTTGAAATTTGGCACTAATATAGAAATTGATAGCCTCATCAGACCCCTGAAAGTTAAATTTTGACTTAAGGGGTTAGTTTTAGGGGATGAAATCGGAAGTGAAAAGAAATTACCAGGTCATCGAGTGGAGTGTCAAATGAAAGCTTGTAAAAACACGAGTTCAAAAATATGTATTATGTTATACTTGTGCACACTTTTCTTTGTATTATTTTTAAAAAAATTGCGCAAAATCGCTGTCCCTTATCTCGAAAAGTACTAATCAAAAAATTTGGAAAAAATTCTGGAATATTCTCCACAGGGTGTAGATTGAACGAAAATTATCACGAGTGTATTACCTTTAATAATTTATCTGGTATATAAAAAAAAACAAAAATTTCAAAGTCATCAGTTTTCAGTGAAGATCGGAAAAAAACACTTTGTTGAAAACTCATTTGAGGAGTGTTTTGTGAAGTCATTGATCATTTTATACTTCGTACGTACGGAATACTAATTGCGCAAGTCCGACTTGCACTTGGCCGGTTATTAAATTTACTTAACATCATTCAAGTAGTTAATTCGGACTTTGCCGATTGTGCAGCTTCATCATTTTTCGACCACGATGTTTTTTGCATGATCAACCGGTTTAGAAATAGCCCGATTTCATTACGCTTCTGTAAAGATTCGCAGATGGAAATTCGATCGAGTAAATTTTTTAATGTCAAATTTCACTCATCTTCAAGGCGCTCTAAATGAAGTTTGCATAAATCAATTCCAACAGTTTTATTATGTGTACCAGTGTCAAATATCAGCTTTCAACTAATTCTAAGTATTTTTTTTTATGGGTCTAGCACAAGTGCTGCAGGGAAGTCCCTAAAGCGCTCCAGGAGCGGCACGTGTGCGGAAAAAAAAGCGATTCACGTTGTTCTTGAATCGCTGTAAATTGTACTCGGTGGGGAACACAGCGCTGGGCAAATTATTCCAAAGAGATGATGTTCTCCATATAAAAGACTGCCTGAAAAGCGTTGTACGCGGAGTAACAAGCTGAACCTCATACGGATGTGAAGCACCAGCGCGACGTGTATTTCTAATAGTATGAGCCAGTGCGACTTATATTACATGAGATATGTAATATTAAAAGCTATCTAACCAGAAAAAGCTCAATACTTTTTAGACAACTTTTATTTAAAACTACTTTACTGACAATTTTCCCTTAATCTTGTTTGTCCATCATTATTTTTTCTATATATAGAGGTAGATAACGTAACAAAACTAATAATATTAAGCCTGCTGTTATAGCCCCTCGTTTTCCTGGTTTAGGCGTAAACACTCAAATACAGACAAGGAAAATATAACGGGCTTTTTTCTTTCCGCAAATACATTTTACCACTTAGCTCAATTTAAAAAGCGACTAGTTTGAGAAAAGAACAAATTATTGACATTTTCCGAGAAACGATGTTTGTTATCCAATCTTCTCTTTCCCAAGGTTATTTTCGTAAACATCTTGTCGTAAATTTAATTATATCGATTGCTCGTAGAGATTTTCGAAATTTTCCATATAATGAGGTGAATAAAAAGAAAAATAGAACATAGAGTGGTGACCACCAGAAGGAGGAAAAAGTGTCAATCTCGGGAATGCTTAGAGTCCAGCAGTATCGTCTACTTTTAGAACTTTTTTTTTGAGGTAATAAAAGTAAATACTGGATTGATGGAAATAATTAAATATGTTTATGAAAATTACATTAAGAATGCTGTGAGACCGCTCTGGCGGATGTGATCGACGATTTTAACATTTTTAGATTTCAGTGAAGCTTTTGATATGATGATATGAATAATCAACGTTTGTTAATACTCCATTACATAGGTTTCAGTGTGAGCGCTAAAAATTTAACACAATCTTTTTGGTCTCTTTCTATGATACGATCTATTTTATTAGCACGCAATGTGGCGAATTTTATATAGAATTAAAATGCGAGATCTCACTTCGTTCTCGTTCCACTTTTGTTGTTACAATGAGTTTATCTCAGACTTTACCTATCACTTTCGATTATCTAAAATTTATACGAAGTTACATAGTCTGTTGGGAATAATTCTTTTGTCTATGCTTGTATTTAACGATTGCTAACCGCTCTCAAATACATTTTCCTTTCTCAAATGAGAATATTAATGGATCTCAAGCAATAAAAACCGGTCAAGTGCAAGTTCCGTACCATGATTCCCTTTAAAATAAAATAATATCCTAAAGCTAAGGTAATTAGGTCCCTGACATGTATTTATCTTTCACTATGTATTTTCACGTTTTTTCTTAATCAGTGATGTATAATAGTTATACCATCTTAGCTACCTATTAGCCAATAAATTAATCTAGTTCAATCTAGAATCTAGTAATAAAAGTGTAAAACAAATGTTTGCTACCTAAATATTTGTTTAATTATAAACAAATAAAATAAAATTGTTTTGTCTCTAGAGGTGCGACACGCGACACTGAAAATATTTTCACCTCCTCCATACTGTCCGGAAACATAGTTTTTAGTGTTTTTTTGATCAAACGTAGCGTACTTTAATTTTCGATTAAACCAGATCAAAATTTTTTCAGTAGCGTACTCGTGCTAATATATATAATAATACTTCTTAACGCGTATCTTTACAAGCTTTGATTTGCAGTCCCACTCGATGTCCTGGTATTTTTTTTTCACTTCCGGTTTCACCTCCCATATACTAGATAAATTATCAAACGTGATGCACTCGTGATAATTTTCACCCAATCTACACTTTACGAAGAAGGGTTGGGGGACAGAGATTTTGGTCCTTTTTTAAAAATACTAAGAAAAGTGTGCGTAAGTATTACATCATATACATTTTTGAGCTGGTGTTTTCACCTGATGTCATTAGACACCCCACTCGATAACCGGATAATTTTTTTTTTACTATCGATTTCACCCCCCAAAACTAACTCCTTAATTCAAATATTAACTATCAAAACTACATTGCTTGATTGGGCCATTAATTATTTGTGCCAAATTTCAACTTTATATGTCAAATAGTTTCGAAAAAAATTGGTGTGACAGCCGGACACGGAAGTGATCTCGTACAGAACACTAAAAATAATTACTTAAACCGTTTTTATAATTTACCAACAGGTCACCTCTTAAAGCTTAGCTATGATAATTTTTTAGTAATAATTTTTGGTAATGATTTATAAATTATAAAAAAATAGTGCCAAAATTAAATTAAACCATATTAAATATTCAAATTTTGGAAAAATTTTGGATTCAGTTTCTCACTCGAAACTACATTTTAAGGAAAACATCACGACTAAATAAAGAACTATATATCGAAGATTAAAAATTACGTAGTCATGGGCACTACCTATGTCATAACACAAGAAAGTTGCCTTGTTATACACTTGTTTTATTCTACTTCAATAAATGCAGAAATGTATATATGTTTTGTTTAGATGCTGTAGATCGTTAGCGAGTTTAAAAAAACTATGTATATATATATATATATATATATATATATATATATATATATATATATATATATATATATATATAATTGTGAACGGAAGTATGGACACCTTGTTAAAATTCAGTTATACATTGAATAACTATTCTTTTCGTATTAAATTTTGTTTTGTTTAACCCTTTACCATTTTCCTAAGATAGTTTTGTATGAAATAAAAATAATTAGTTACTTTTTATAAGCATTTGTTGCGTCGAAAGTTATATTAAAAAAACATATTACTTATACGTCCTTGAACTGTTACTTAACGCTTTGAATCTTAGTTTTTGCACCCCTTCCTTCTGTTTTAGATGTTTTTTTACACCAAAAAAA